>RDEW01000006.1:595231-1111183 GCA_011109175.1 Dicyema japonicum
CACAGATTGGCGTTCTTTGGGCATGTTGTCCGCTCTGATTCACTGGAAAGAACCATTATGCTGAGCAATATTACTGGGAAGAGAAGACCTGGCCGACCAAGGACTCGGTGGGTATCCACGGTGGAAGACGTCACGGGAATGCATATATCAAGGCTACTCCAAATTGCAACGGATCGGGGAGAGTGGAGGAAACTCGTTCATGAGATCTCCAAGGGTCGGACACGACTAAATTGGACAACATAACATAACATTATTTTATGAAAACATGTACAAGTTAAGCGACTATAGACTGCGCAATTACTTGGCTAGGTGATCGCCCGAAAATTAATTGTTTACAATTTTTATTTTATTTAGATAAAACTCCATATCATCATTAAACTGAATCACCAGTTTCTTGTTTACTATCTTTAATTTCCCATAGAAGACTCTTCAGAAAGAACATCATACTTATTTTTTTATTTTCATTGCGTTTGATTGATTCCTGATGTAATTCAATCATCATCGCTGTGTCATTATTATTTTGTCTCTCAGAGTTGTAACATCGACTAAACGGTGGGTGATAATTTTTATGGAGCCGTACATTCTACGCAAATGCGAACAACTGGATTCTATCTGTATTTTTACTCACTAAATTCTACTCCAACACGTAACCATTTTGTCGAATAATTTAATTTGACTTAACAAATTTCTGTCCTGAAGCCAGTAATAGATCAGATCTCGGGGTCTTGTATCTTCAATAACTTTATTTTTCATTCCATTACCCTCGATCTGATTCCATGATAGTTTTTATATTAATCCAAGCATTTTGTATCCTTTATAGAGGCACTGAAGATTTGTAAACAAATCTTAAAACCCATAAGCAGTCACATCTTGGAATTTTTTCCTCAGTAAAATTCTTTGATGCCAGATAAATAGTAAGCAATGGTGGCTTATGAGTGAAGTCAATTCCCGAAAATGTATTTTTATTAAACTTTCAGTGCAACAGCTATCGTGAATGGAGGCATATTTCTTGATTTCTTATCAACGATCAAATAACTCCTAAGAAGAAAAGCTATTTGGTTCATAGAATTTATGAGGTTTCCTCTCCACCACTTGAAAACCAACCCCTCTTAATACCGCGTATTTTTTCCTTAAAGGATTCGACTCTCACTCAGGCCGAACTAGAGTGAATGTCTCTCACCGTATGATTGTAAAAGGAGAAGCCATCTGGCGTCCCAGGGCCGATATTTCCCACCTTTCCAGAGAAGAGTTGTCGCATGGAATCCTTCGTTTGTACTGCAGGTCCTAGTGGCCGGAGGCATTATATAACTAGGAAACTTAGTATTCTGCCCAAAAGACAATAATTAAGATTAAAAATGTAAACAATTTAATTTAATTAAAATCAAAAAAATCATATAATTCTTTTTTTGCCCTATCAAATAACAAAATATTTACTTTTCCTTCTCCATTCCAGTCTGAAAGTACGATTCCCTAACAGAGTGACTTTGTTGTGTCCGTCTAAATCCATAAATTAGGCGAGTACCCCAACTGAATCTCATTATTGACCTTTGTTTGATCAAATTTGGGCTTGACCGAGGAAGGTTTCTCCGAAAAAACCACAGATTTAATTTCCCTGGCGACTGTTTCTGGTTTCTCAGCCACGTGGGTCTTGCATAACTTCTCTTTGGCGCCCTTTTCTCGCTGATCAGCCAGTTTCTGAAGTTCTTTGAAGTCTTTCTTCACTCTTTGGGCACCCAAACCCTTCCTAGTCGGTTTTGGTTTCTCAGAATCTCCCGGGTTCATCGAAGGCGCCAAATTACAACCAAATTGTAGAGGCCCGACCGCCGTATTACCGTCTCGTGAGTTGATTTGATCAGACAGCTGAAAATAATACAAAGATAACTTTTTTTCCGTAGTTTTTGACACTCTGAAGAAGATTTTCACGGTACATTGTCGCTGCCTTGGTTTTATACTTCTCTGTGCAGAACAGGGAATCAACGTTGAACTTGCTGAAGAAGTTTTTCTAAGGTAAAACGGGAAAAATACGGCGTTGGTGTTTCCACCACATTGCATAGCGTGTAGTTGGTCCCAGTCCCAATTGTTGTCCAGTTGGGTAGACTTTATGAACGAGAAGTGAACGCCCAGGGAACGGTGGAGGGAAGCACAGTCTATGCAGATGAATATACCGTATGTTATGCTACCCCATGAGGAGTTTGCGGATCCACAGTCAAAGCATGTCTAAATTATAGTCACGTGCTACTTTATTTCCGACTAGGTTTAGTAAATCGTTAAAAACTGACGCAATTTCATCCTTGGTTGGGTTACTGGAAGACATATGGACACGTCACAAAACCAGTTTTAATTATTTTTTAATTTTAGTACATTTTGAAATTTATACTGTTTTTTAATTATATTAATTATTATTCTTAAATAATCATCAAAGAAAATTTAATCTTATTGAATAGATTGATAACCCCGCTTTAGCTAAGCTGCCAGCCATTATGAATTACGCTGTCAAGTCAGATCGCCTCCAGAGATCCACTATTTTCACCTAAAGTTCTGGTGGTGCAGGGTAAGCAAAGAGATATTGAACTTCATTTTCATATACATATGGAGGTTGCGAGTCCTACTTTGATAGTTTTTGAGAACAATGATTTTGAGTGTGATTTCAGATCGAGTGGTTAGGGTCAAGTGATTGTTAGAAATATTGCGAACTCAGGATTTCAAGTCGATCATCCAATGACAAGATCATCATCTGTAGGTAGTCAACACGGATCGATTTTAATCAGTCCGTTATAGATTTCACGACTGACTTTCTCATCTGCACTAGTTTTTTTTATAAGGATGAATGATATGCATGAGTCCCAGCTTGAAAAGGCATAATTAGGCATCGTCCTGATGAATTGCTGTATCGGAGGGCGAGAAACTTTCTAGGTTGTACTTCTGAGTGACCTGTGTCCGCATGAAGAATATTGAAAGGAAGGATAATCTAGGATTTTTATGAAGTTTTTTAGGTTGCTTGATGAGGATTGAAACACCCAGTCAAAAGTCATCCAGTCAAGGTCTGAATAAATTGTGTAAAAGTAGAGATGATTGGATCATAATAGTTTTTTTAATTTTATTACCCCCAGAAATTAACGACTACCAACAATATCCAATTCCCACGCTCTCATTCGCAAAAATCAAGTCTTCTATGCACAAGGGTACAAACCCCACCAAAGAATGATCGAGGAGTCATCCTGAGATCACCATGGTAATTGAACGAGGAGAGGAACAAAGAATAGGAAAAAAACATTCAAGCAAGTAGCTAGTGGAGGTCTGAACCCATGATCACTCTAATGGGTATGAGATCCTAACCAGTAGGCTAGTTTATTTACCCCCGTTCTCTTGAAGTGAAGGAATCTGGTGGCGCCACTATGCCATTCAACCATAGATAGAGGCCCCACAAAGGCCATACGTGTAATGAAAGTGACTATCGCAATTTTTTGTGTTTGCTAAAGTGGATTATGATATTATTCCCCCTTAGTTTCACCGCATCTTCCTTGTTTCTTTCTTAGAGAATTCGCTAATGGACTTTCATGGCTGATTAATCATTTAAACGCTATAAATAAATAAAATCATTCCAAAGACTAAAGTAAACCAAAACTAAATAACTCCTTGATCCTGACGCCCAGCGATTTCAGAACTCGTCTCCAGGTAACGAAATTGTCACCTGGTGGAAAGAATAGTTGGATCCTTTTGAATATCGGCCAGGTGTTGGACGTCTCCTTAGTAAGGTAGAACCAATGACGTCATCAGAGAGAAGGAAGATAAATTTTAACCAATTAGCCACATAGCATCACGTGGCGCCACGCGGCTTTCCCAAAATATAATTTTTGATCATATTTAACAAAGGCTATAAAATGGGTTTAATTTTTTGTGTGATTCCAACAAATTTAATCCAGACTCTCAGCTTGACTCGATGTTCCCTCTATCTAACACATGGTTGTTGGAGTCGGGTTGTCTTCTGATCACGTTGGATTAGGCCTCTTCTGTTATTCCTTCTGATTGGGATCTCCAAGGGTGTTGGCATCATATTTTTTTGCTTGAAAGGGAGAGCCTAGAATAACACGATGGCTCAGAACATTGGATTTGCGATCATGAGGTTAACTCCCATTACGTGCTCAATGCCTGCAGGCCATAATGGAGTCCTTGTACTAAATTGACTTTTAACTAATCAATTGTCAAAATATTTAATGAACTGTTAAATAAAAAACAAAAATTTATTAACAATAAAATAACTAATCCAATTTAAGATTTTTCTCCGTTTGGAAAAATATCATCAAACTGAAAAAACTGCAAAAATTCTTGAGAATTTATTTTTGCCATTTTGCCTTGGAAATTATTACTTTTTTCTCACACCTTGACACAATATTTTGACAAATTTATTAACCTTTTTGGCAAATAAATAAGAAAACGTTCGTAAAATAAAATAATTATTTATATAATTGAGAAGTAAAAAAATATTAATTAAAAAATTCAAATTAAAAAATCTTAGTATCATAACACATGGTGGATTCTTCGCTTAATCGTATACCACCAAGAGTTTTTGAAAGTGAAAATTCTGTCGTAAAACCGTGGAATCTATTCTTTTCAATCTCCAACATCACCCTGCCTCCATTTTCACTGCGTTCTCTCTTTATAAGAATGAAAAACAACTTCAACGACTTTCAAGGTAATTACGGGGTCGTCTGCTTCGTCTCCGCGGCACTTTCAATGTTTACTTTTATCTATATCCCCAGAATCTATCAACCTCCTCTGCTTATTGCCGTCACCGTTTATTTGATTCTCTGTTACTACTTTTGTATTCTTATAAAGACCAGGATAATCAAGTTTTTCCCACGTGATTTAGTTTTAATTAATTTTAGCCAATATTTCGTACTATTGGGCTTATTTTGTTTTGGCTTTACTTTACTTACCCGTGTTTCTTTACGTTGGAGTGGATGAGGTGTTCTTCATTTATCTGGTCTTTACGGCATTGGCTGTGTGCATTCATTCAATGATATACAAGAATTTTAATGTCTCCAGACATCTTATTGATATTGATATTATTTGATTTTTTTATTTCACATAATAATTTTGTTTTTTAAATAAATTAAAAAACGAGGTATTTCATAGTCACAAGTAAAAGTAATTATTTTATAACGACCGTCTAAGTCAATCTTCTCTTCTTAGGCCCAACCTCTATTGCCTGTATAGGTGTTCACGTCGCTGCACACCCCACATTCATAGACTATAATAGGTTTACATTCCATACCGTCTTCCTCATCAACAGGCATCGATACTCCATGCCTCTCCTCAGCTTGTATACTCTTTAAAGTCTTCCATAACACTAGCGTTTGTATATAATCTTTGACCCTTTTCTCCATCTTGAGGGCATCCAGGTGGTCCCTGAAGAATCTCGAGGCAATTTCATTCCAGGTGATGACCACAGGGATTATCTTTGCGATGAATAATCTCAAGTTCGTTCAAGTAGGTCATACTTGTGGAACTTTACCTCGACCTGGTTGAGACAGTTTTGCGAAGTAATCCAAATTTCAACAAGAGTAATCGTATTATTTATCTTATCATATAATCGTCACTGAAATAGAATTTTTGAATCTGCCTCACTGAGTCTTCTATGTGAAATAGGTTCAGCCTTCTTAATTAATTCATATAACACCAAATTGACAAATGTTGCTTACGCTAACGTAATTATGCGCTAAGCGCAATGTTGACTAAATATTATTTTATTTATTAGAAAGCGGGATCTCGCACGGCAGATAAAGCGATGGTCGGGAAAATCCGAACGCAAAGATAACTGCTAGTTCACTCATATTGCGATGGAGACTTCCGGGGTCGTGGAAAAGAAGACGGACGCATTTCTCTCCAGCATTGGTCGAAGGCTTGCTTCGAAAGGATGCGAGTCCCGCGAAGGACTCTGATTGAGACAGACTCGAAATGACGGTGATCAGAGGAAACTTTACGGCTTGGTGTTCAAAAAAACTTTACCTCTCAAAAGGACTGGGACGAAATCCTTTTTTAAAAAAAGCTAAATGAATTAAAAAAAGCTAATGAAAACTTCGGGTTTACTTGCCTTCAGTCTTGATAGAAGTGATGGCAAAAGGCCAGGTGGGTAACAACCATGCCATGAAACGGAGGGAAGTGTCTTACTTAGGATTCAACGTGCACGGACACTCTCTCTAATTGGAAATTGCTTAAGTCATCGTTGCACGCAGCGAACGCTGCTGAATATATGAAAAGGAAGAAGTACCACGTCATCGTGGACCGGTTCGTTTTTCAGCCTATTTTCGTTGAGACGTCTTGCGTTATTAGCTCGAGCACGTCTGATTTTATCAGGTTAATCGGACGGCTTGAAGGAAGCGGATGTGCGAACATAGAATGACGCGATGGCTTTGCCAGAACATTGTGCTCGTGAGTATGAGATGTAACTCCCATTGCATGCTCAATGCTTGCAGGCCAGATTGGAGACCTGTCATGATCTTACTTTATGTTAATAAATTGTTGTTATACATCTTAAAAAGCCCTCTCTTAATAGCTACCTCATCCTTCCAGGTGTTTCTCTGGGTAACCGACGCATTTTCTGTATACCCGTTTTTGGACGGTTTTGGATGAATGAGGCAACAGACTTCTTCACGAGGACTTGGAATGGGGTTTCCTTTGTCATAACCCTACAAGTCTTGACGACTCTGTATTGGATAGAATTAATTTTCTCAAAGTATGCTCTGGCTAGGTTTCTCCAAACGACACAACCATAACTAATGGTTGGATCTATGTATTGGATACACAAAGGACTTTACGATGATCTTTCAAATATAGATAACATTTTTTAAAAGTTCAATTTTCGTGCTGACAAAACAAAGATATAAAAAATATTTATTTAAAACTACAAAAATAGTAATCAAGATAACTAAGATTTAACAATCAAGTTGACCATCGACAGACAGCTATTCAATCGATGTTGGTACTTGTTCGCCCTTATAAATAGATGATTCTAGAATAATCCAAATCAATACATTAGTTTTCTCAGGCAGAATATGACTCATCAAATCAGGCAAAACCAGCTTCCCACCATTCAAAGCAACCAACACAGCCACCCCCAATGATAATTCCATCACAAAATTCTAGGTTACTCATCAAAACTAACTCTTCGCCAGTCTCTAAGAAATTACAGAGAAGGCTTAAAGTCTCCCAAACTTTCATAAACGAACCAATCTCCCTAAATCTCATAGTAACAAAGTACATTCCGCATTTATCAGACCAACAATACTCCCTCATTTCTTCCATCATCCTAGCACAGAGCCTCACATTATTTCCTTCGACCAATTCACCCAACCACTTCACTCAAACCAGCAAAATATACATTTGGAGGGAAATTTTGTTCTTTCTCAGTAGTTAGGGTAGATATCAGATGACTTTGAACAACAGTGTTGAATTTCTAAGATAAAATTAATCCACAAACCATGGAACTCTCATACAATAGTAGCAATGCCAGACAATTACCGACCCTCTTCAAAGCTGACAAAAATTCCCGCCATAAATTTGAATTTTCAAAGATCGACTTGTAGTTGTTTTCTAGAAGTGACGAAATACCTGACACTAAAAATCAAAGTAACCCCAGCCGACAAGCCTTTTATTTTATCATTAATATCAAAAGAATAGGAAGTGTTCTGGATCTTTCTACACAGAGAAAACACGTTATCCAGCTAAATAAATTACCACCAATAACCCAGTCAGATACAAACACGATCAAATCCGTTGAAAGAAAGTAAGAGAATTCAGGACCCAAAAATCTGAGGATAATTTTAAAGTGCTCTACAGATACGAAGTCCTCCTGTTCCCGAAAAATATAGGAAAACAAAAAACTAAAAGTCTATCATAACTATAAGAGCAACCTTGTTTCCCCAAAAGTGACACGACTTGGTGATTTTATATCTGCTTTTATCAGAATGCCTCTTCATAAATCTACAATACACATGTAACTCATACCGTAGACAATCCAGGTCAAACTTATAGTGGGGATGATCTCATCCACGACTTCAGCACACAAATGAGCTAATACGGATGAAATGGCATTCGAAGACATCACCTCAAACGAAATCAAAGCGAAATGCTTGCAAAGCTTTGAATGAGCCAGCTGATTCAAAAGGAGCAGAGTGTGAAATTCCTGCATATTGACAGCCATTACATTAATCTGAGTTAAACTCCCACTCTGAAAACGGAGGACAATCTCCTCTAAGCTCTTGGCGAACAATTGGTTGAATCTGGAGTTCATTAATTGTGCCAGATTAACGTCTCTTTCAATCAGCTAAAAGTAACATGACAGAGGACCCTCAAGTTCTTAATATTCCCAAGGAAACCGGATTCCTCAGTGTTGGGAGGGATAATTGAACAGGCATCCAAGATGGAGTTACGAAATGTCTTATTTAGGTAGGCACTACAATAACACGTGACCAAACTAAGAACTCCAATCTTTGTAGTTCATATAAATATCCTCAGAAAGACGGAACACCATTAGACTAAGAGCAGTTTCTGCCTGAAACACTCAAATTAAAAACCTCAGTCTCAAACTCGAGGAACAACTGCTGCTTGTTAAATCTAAGGAGAGAATCCCCACATACGTCGTTATAAATATCAATCAAGTGAACAGGCGCACTAAACAGTTAGGGAAATGGTACTCAATGTGCGTTTTACTGGCGAGGACATGATCAATCATGATCCACACTAGGGAACTCCCCAATGCAATATGTGTGTCCTGACCAACTGAAAGTTGATATTCCCGAAGAAGGAGGTTGGAGTAGTTACAGCATGTTGACAGAGTGGCTGTTTAACCATGAAAAACTACCTTTCAGGTCAATCAGGTCACCCCAACACTGCATTTCATGGAGTAGGTCAGAAAAGTTGGTGAAATCCGGCATTTGTTTGCGGAGGAGACGCCTAAACTCCTTCCTGTCGACTAGCTCCCTGTACATGATCAACAGAAAATGGATTTGCGTAGTCGATGGGTGAACTTTCCTTCCGTAGTCCACGGATAAATCTTGACAAATGTCCACCAATGAAGAAGCAGTGCTAAATATCAAGCAAAAGTCAACTTTTTGATGGCGGAAGGGCAGGACCGCTTACGGGAGATAATTTTATCTACAGCGGCACAGATTAACTGAGTGATGTGGTACGTATACAAGGAGACGGCCTCACTCAAGATTGAGTGAAGTGAATCGATCCTCGTGTGGAGAGATTTTGATATTTTTATGATCTCCGTGAAAACGGAAAGATCACCCCCAGAGAAATTATATTTGACCGCCTAAATGTTCCAAAATGATACTTTGTCGTAAAGTGAGCTGCTGCTGTGTCCCCCGGCTGGATTTGAAAGTTTATAAGCGTACTAATGATCAGTTTATAACATACAATGTTGTCCAGGGTGACACGGAGACGACACATGTATTGGAGACACTCTAACAATATGTGGGTGACCCTTTCGAAATGCTCGTTCTGTTATAAATCTCCCAAACAGCCACCTTTAGGGACAGCTGAGTCAACTGCATGTGGTAGAGCTCGGCCTGAGCATTCATTTCACTTATATTCGGTAGCACGTGCTGTTTAGAGTTATTTGAAGACAGGGGCCACTTTGATTGATCAAACTTGGGGGAGGAACGAATGATGTCAAACAAACTAACCACCAAATCCCCACAGACAGTAACGTAGAGATAATTCTACAATAATCTCCCCCAATACCGATATTATAGTATCAATCTCTTTTAGATTTAGCAGTTTCTTAGCTGGCATGCCCATTTCCTCAATCAGGGACACGAGTATGGTCATAGTCTGCACTAATAAAACATGTGATACCATAACATCGTTAAATATAACGGTGGGATTCAGATAAATACCGTTGGTGAGTTTATCCACGTAAATGTTAAGCATTTGGACTAAGACAGTGACTGCATTGTCCAGTGGTAGAATAGACTGTTGCACCAGCGTCCAAATGGAGTCACGCTCAGCCAGGAAGACCATAATATCCTTACTCTCCGCTATCAACTCCTGTACCCCCTGAGAGTCAATCAACAGTAAACATCTAAGCTAATGCTAACAAAAACCGCTTAAATATAGAAAAATCAGTGCTGACGTAAGTATTCTTGTCTTTGAGGAAATTTAATTTGTAAATTATGCAAAGCAGGCGGCCAATAAAGTACAAGTGCTCATTGGAGGCGGCAATGCTGGAAGTCAGGATAGAAAGTACCCAATATTAGTGAAGTTGAAGAAAATTGCTCTCAGTTCCAGTCTGAGACGATCGATCGAGTTTTTCTTAAGGATTATGGACAGAGTTACCACAAAGGCACTCAGATCTGCCAGTTTGTTGATATGCGGTTTCATAAAATCATACATTGAGATCTGATCCTGAATATTTCCACTCCTGAGAACATCTGGGGGGAGTTTCTGAGAAAGACTCCGCCATGTGTAGAGTTTATCGCAAAAAAGTCTCCCATCTACCAAAATGTCGCTCTTAATTTGAAAAGTCAAATATACAAGAGCAGCCTGTCGTAAGGCTTCCTCTTTGTAGAAAGAGTTCCCATAAATGAACTCTTTCGTGTCTGAGAAGCATCTATCGTGGTTCACCGAGTAAAATAGGCATTCGGACGGAACAAAGGATGGCTGGTCGTTACGAAAATTAGACTGTTCCATAGATTCGATGGTTTCCAGCACATCCGTAATACACACCTGATCTTCAGTCATTTCGCAAAAATAACAAAAAAATTTATTTCAATAAATTAAATAAAAATAAATTATAAAATTTTAATAATAATTAAATCTGACATCGATGAAATAGTCGGGCAGTAAGGACACTTAACACTACAACTAAAACAGTTTAAACTTACCTTGGACCAAATGTAATTGAGAACAGTCCAGAATTAGACACAAAATGCCCACATGTCAGCCTCACGGGAGGATTCATCGCTGTACACTGCTCTTTCAACACAGAACAAATGTATACGGAGTGGTGTAGCAAGCTCGGATGGAGTTTCAAATCAAACTATGCTCTCAGAATCAATATACTGGAAGGGCGTATCCTATATATTTCTCCTGTTGAGCAGTCTCGTATTGATGGGTGAAGTTAAGGAGTGGTTCCATCATTCTTATACCCACTTGAAGACTAAAATACCCCAAATAAATCCACATTTGCGTTAAATGGGATTTCTTTTTCCGCAGAAGGACCTGATTCGCAGATTTGCAAAACTCATTATTAATATCCCCCAAAATGTATGGTGTTATGGTGGCTTGCAACTTGGGGTCCCTTATAATCACCAAAGTCATCAATTCTCGAATATATCTAGTCAGGTCTAACAAAATAACCCAGTCGATACCACTGCTGTTCATCATGTAGTCCTTACATAAGACAAAAAACTCCGCGATCTTGTTTTGGAATAACAGTTCAGTAAATGCTAGCTTCTTTAGCGTAATATGGAATTCGGAGTAGAAGTTATGCCGATATTTCGAATTCTCATCTATCCATCTAAGGATTACGCAATATTTGTCACGCAATCAGCATCCCGACATCTCGGTTGAGCAAATGATCACTTATCTCGTTCACTTGCTTGTATTGCTTGATCAGATTTTCGCGAAGGTCGATTTCAAACTCCTTAGCCTTAATAACATATACTACTTTAGCCAAAGTCTGAGCCAAATCAGACTTGCCGCACAGTAGAAAATGATTGACAAGTAAACGATTAACTTTTTCACGTGCTCTACCTTCTACCAGCTTACCCGAACATACTCTCTCAAGCTTGGAGGGAAATGTCAAAATTTTAAATAAAATTACCTTTTTATTGTTTTTGAGGCATTTGCTTAACATATTAAAAGAATCCTTGTGCTTTCTCGTAATCTCCTGCACTGACTCTGCGAGTGGACGCAGAGATGACTTGATATCATCAATCATCTGAGGGCCCACGTTTTCAATGCCAATCTGAGACTCTGTGGTCAGATTATGGAATTTACTTTGCTTAAGAAACTCAAGGATGGTGGATAGCTTATTTGAAAGCTGAGAATAGGATTCGAGAAACTTACCGTTTGTGTTCTCTAAGTGACTCTTAGATAATTTTATTTGTCGAATAATATTTTTAACCTCAGAGCTCATGACTATTACCTATAAATTACTTAATAATTCAAATTTTCACTTTTATTTATTTTCAAACATATTTTTCGATTTATTAAGTTAATTTTTAAATAATTTTGAATAATTTTAAAAATTAATTAATAAAAGTCAATCTAAAATAATAAATTAATATTATAAAGACCTTATCTGGAATATGGAAAGTCGGTACCCACCCAGTACTGAAGAACATATACAAGCAGTACATCGAGCCATGTATTTCATATACATCCGTTTCGTGGGGACCCTTCATCTCATATACCATTAAAAGAAAAGTGGGGGAAATGCAGAAGAGGGAGTTCAGAATTACGGAGCGACTCTTCTTTAAGTCCTCATGTGGCAAGATTCTGTGATGACTCAAAGCACCTCTGCTAACAGTCGCTCAATACTTACATGTGTGGGATCGAGAGAGGAACATCGGGCAAAGATGAAGACTTTATTTGAACATATCGGGATCACGTGATAGTTAGTTTCGATTTTTAACCGTGGTCTTGGGGTGTTTAAATAAATAAATAACCAACAAATAATTAATAATTAATTAACAAATCCATCCAAAGTGGACCCCGCCGACATTATCGACGTTGCGTTGTTTCTCGATTGCAACAGAGATAAACTGGAGAAACCACCGGGTCTCACGTGGGTCGTGGCTTTTTAGTGTAACTAGGAGTCCAAGTTTCTTTAGGAAGCTAAAAATTAATTAAAAAATAAATTAAAAATAAATCTGAGAACGGTATCTGTCGCTTTTCCCAGAGCCACTACCATGCAAACTATCTGGTAGTTGCTTCAGGAGCGGAGTTGTATTAGATGTCATTCAAGTTGTGAGAGGATAATACACTGGAACAGATCTTTATTAGACTATCCTTTTCATATTCGAGACGTTTTACACTCTCCAGTGATATACTCCACCTCCAGGGTCGTGTATTCCTAATCTATAGAGATTATGTGATTGAAAGCCCTCATTTGTGGTGATTTGAACGTCAGACATCCCAATTGGTTACCGCCTAACCAATTGATAGTCGGGAGAGATAAAATTGTCGACTCTAGACCATATGGTTATTCTCAGCAGCTTATACTAGGAGCCCAATTCAAAGAATAGACTTTCCACTTCCCCGAATCTGTCGTTGTGTGCTCCTTCACCTGCAGGGTATCTTTCATCTTTCATGGAATGTTAGACATGGCTCTAAAGACCTTTTTTGGTGCTCTACAAAGTTTAAGAACTATTCGAAGGCTGACTGGCTTGGTTTTAGCACGTGTGTGGACAACAGTTTATATGGTTTTGCCGTGGAAAATTTTCCTTGTTTACTTGTCCCCCAGGTGCCCGAGTTGTATAACAGAATGGGACGCATAAACGTGTTTTAGCCGTAGTCTGAGAGAGATGCGCCTTCTTCGTATCCAAATATTCCACATTTTCTTAGTGGCCAGCATTTTTCTTCTGCTGATATCTTCCGGGTCTCCCAACAGTGAACCAAGTTTCTTTCGTATTTCCATTTTCATCATTTTTTATATAAATTTTGTGATCTGGTGATAACTGGGACCAAAATTGATAGATGACTTTGGTGATCCCCTCGTTATAGTTTGACTGCAGCAAACAGTCGACCCCCATATTTTTGTTACTGACTTTTTTATGCTTTGTCAACCAAGATTCGTTAACTCCTTTGCTCGGTTTCTTATTTGGTGGAGAATTTTATTCCGTTTTCTACTTAGAATGCTCCATTTTTGACTATTAAGCAGTCCAATTTTATTTTGGTCTACAGATGACTGTCTGATTGCAGGGTCTCTTCTGGCCCTTTCCTCGATATCCGACAAGCTCCTCCGCCGTTGATTTTAGAGCGTTCGAAACCGTAGCAAGTGCTATAGTTGGTTCTTTGGTAGTGTCAACTTCACACAAGCGCTTCATCACGGTGTTTTGGTAGAACTTTCTTTTTGTGATGTTCTCAGTTAGAGTCTCCGTAGCCAGTGGCGACCCGTGGTTGCAACCTTTTTTTCGGTCCATTATGTTAAGTACATTGATTAATGTCATTCTTCGAGGGCGGGGATATCCGAATTTGGATTAGAGCGATACGGTCATTGAAGGATTCCCACAATGGCGGATATGGATGGGCGTGATGCTTGAACAGGATTCGATTCACTTTCTCTGCGGAAACTAGAAATTCCTTAATTAGACGTTAATTAATGAAACTACCATTGATTTCCGTTGCTTTAAAAGCAATTGTGTCGACAGAGATCAATAATTAGAATCTAATTGATTAAGCTGGAACCACAAGAAGGTGAATAAGATTTGTCTTTGAACTAAGGGATCACGGTCTGCCTTCTAGGCGACCAGGAGCCACTCTTTCCCTGTCCGGGTCCGCCTTGGAGTCTAGCGCCACATCAAATGCACCTGATGGATCTCTGGTAGTGTCCGCTCTTGGTTATGATTTTCCTGTTAGCCACCTGTTTCACTTAAAGGGACGAGGATTAAAGTGATCAGGGCCTGTTTACCAAGCTTCCTCCTGCGGTTAGACTAAATTAGATGATAACCCTTATCTTCTTTTTTTGTTGTTTCCCGGGTTAATAAATTAAATTTTCTTCCTGCAATGTAGGTCGCATAAGAAAACTCGATTTTCGTGCCTCAAAGACACCCAATCGACGGTTTTCATGAGTTGCTTGTATGTATTCTACTTTGAACTAGACTAGCTGATAAATCAATTTGCTAGCTCCCAAAGATCCACCACTTTCAAGCCGAGACCTGGTGGTCCAGCGATAGCAAAGAGGTCCTTAACTTTTTTACAGTCAGAGATGGATGATGTCCACAATGTAGACATGCAAGTTCCGCTCTGATAGTTCTCGGGGGCGACTGTTCGGAGGCACTAATCTCAGAAAGTCTGACCTCAGTAAATAAAATTATTCCAAAGACCAACAGTAAAGCCGAACTGACTAATCCTGTGATCCTGACGCGTTCCATAGAGCTCTCATCCGGGTGTATTGATCCAGTAGACATTGTCCGGGAGCTAAGATCGAATCCATAACTCGTCGGGGAACGAAATAGTCTCCCGGTGGAATGAAGGGATGGGTCCTTTTGAATACCTCTCAGACATTAGACATCTCCTGAATTAAGTGAATCCAATGACGCCACTAGAAGGAAGGAAAAGAAATCTCCAGTCAAGTATACACATGACACCACGTGGCCATATTATTGCGGATACTAAGCAAGCTGGCATGAAACTTCAATTCTGGCTTCCATAAACTTTAAAACATAGGATTAATTATTTAGTTTAATAATTTCGTCAATTATATGATGGCATCCCCCTTCTCTGCAGAAGTTGGCGATCTTCTCAAACTGGGGTAAAAACCCAAACAACCTTATTCGTGTGACTCAGTTGTTTTTTCCACCAAACTAAAATTATATTTTTCGCCAATATTTTCCTGTTTCCCCGCCGGTTTATATTCTCAATGTTTTTGGCGACCTGACTTAAGTAATTTCCGCATTCGCTAGAAAAACGTGACAAAAGGTCGGGTTCGTTCATCACAATTTCCGATAAATCATCAATTATTCGAACCACGTGGTCTTTGTTTACTTCAAATTTAAACTAAACAATACGTTTGAGGAAACTCAAGTAACACTCACTTTTCATCACAACATTGGCATTCTAGAAATTAATTTATGAATACAGAATTTTCGTTAATTTCCTTTTCCAGGAAAATTTTAAACTTTAGTGGATTTTCGATCGTCGAATAAGCGATCTCCAAAAAGCCTGAATAAAAGGAAGCGAATTTTTGGGCGAAGGGGTTCTTTGGTGCCACTGAAAACGATCTTTCTATGGGATGGTTGGCATAACAGAAGATTTGACTCAATTTGGAGTTTTCTGTCAACACGCAATTTCCAGAAAGCCCAAAATTGAGACACGTGCCTTCTGAACATACGACAATTGCCTCATTTTGATTTATTTGAGAATAATTTTTAGCGATACACTTCGAGTGGAATGCACGAAAATGAGTTTCTGTCCCCACAAAAAAAGTATACGAATTATTGTCTTCGCAATTCTTGTAGCATTGAATGTAAAATACGGTAAGACCTATTAGACTGTCAAATATAACTGCTGAGCTAGTTAGTTCATCTTCTTCTGCAGTTTGTTCGCAACAAAATACTTGTAGCTGGGTAAAAGGCTTAGAAATTTGAAATACGATATTTTTCGTGTATTTATTGTTGTTTACTATTTTTAGGTCTTCCACATAAAATTTATTATTTATTTTAATTATAAAATAAATATATTTTTTATCTAAAATAATTTAAAATTCATTCAAACCTTTATAATTTTTATAAAACTTTAATTTTTCGACAAACAAATTTGGGAATGGAACGACTAGTTTTGTGGGATTTTGAAAACGATAATTCGTCATAACAATTTCTATCGGCATAGTGATCGCTTCTATCTTTCTGGAAATTTCGTGTCGTTTACAAAACAAAGCATTTAAATCCAAGTATTTGCTCTACAATTACCAACTACTATACCCGATAATCTACTACAAAGTTGCTATAAAAACTGGATTCTATGTTCATGATTACCCTCAGGCTTTCAATCACGTCAATTTGGTCCACCTCGCGTGTAATTTTCATGCTTTCCTTCGCTGGTTTAGCTACCACTATGAAGTTCCCCCCGCTTGTTAGGGGAGCCTTCATCACTGCAAGTTTAACGTTCTAGGAATGATTTATTGGAAATTTTTATTTTCTCTAAAAACAAGCAATACAATGTTATTGTCCATAATTTGGCCCATTTCAGTAGCTAGGTCAACCCACGTGTCAGAAGTTAACTTCTTTATGGTGACCTCGTGTTTGAATCCTCGAAGATCCTGACAAGGAATAGCAAGTTTGTAGTTGCAACCAAAATTGAATATTTAAAATACATTCTTTAGGATGTACGTTTATCAAATTGCTGATGACGCGTTCGCTCACATCCACGTGTATTTGGTGATCCCCAACAAATGAGTCGCAAATATCCACGTTTTTCCCGCCAGAATTAGTTTGAATTAAAGAAATTAAAACTTGGTCATTTCTAAAACCTCTCCAATCTTGGAAGTCCATTGATGATTTCGTAGTCTACCTTTTTATATTGAATCCGACGTAATCGTAATTATCATCCAATAAATTACATGTACGTACATTTTAAGTACATGTTCTCATTTAGGTCAAATTTAATAAAGTTTTCAATTTTAGATTTAAGCACACGTGTTCGATCCCCCACAATCCTCCGGCTTTGGTTTTTACTTTTCTGTTAGCCGCTAGTTTCTTCCGCTTGAAGGGGCTGAGAGGTAAATCAATCATAAACCTTGGAGATCATGATCGTCGTTGATAGCAAATAAGACCTAAGATTCGCCACGTGTTGTTATGATTAATTGTATGATAGGGGACATTTACGAAATTACCAAGGAAGTAAGTTCATGACGACCTGTCTGATTATTAAGTTATCCCCCGACGATGGGGGGTTGTTAAGTGTCGTAGTTGCTTGCAAAAATATTCCAGATGTGAGGACAGAAACCCGATTTATGTGGACTCCGAGAAAAAGGAACATGCTTACGTCATAGATTTACTGGACACTATCGGACTCCCGTCTTTCTCCCTAAACAGGAGTCAGTATTTTGAGATTAAGAGAAGAATATATTGTTTCAGGATTACAAGGTTAAGGAGAAAGAGTCTTCAACTAAATAGGCGATCCCAGTTTCCACGGTCAGAGTGAGACGAATCCTTTCCAATCGCGTCCATTCAAATCAGCCTTTGTGGGACCTCTCAGTGTAGAAAGAAGAGCGAGATCCTTTTTGTATCCTGCCAGGTACTGGGGTCTCCTTGGACAGTGAAAGATGTCAAGCCTAAAATGAGTTTGTCAAAATTAGAACACGAGGCCAGCTGATGAGTAATTGATGTGATGACGTGGTTGTATCCCACAAATATCGTGTAAACACTCAAACTCTTCAAACTGCGCTTGAATTTTACAAATCCAGAATAATTTTCAGAGAATTACGAAAATAAGAAATTCTCGACTTTTTAGAATTCGAAAAATTGTCCATCGCTGATGAGAATCCAGATTCCCGGCAAAACAGTCACATTTAATAACCCCAGGCTTACAATATTTGGTAAGCCCAGCACAGCTACAACTAATTAATCCAAGGAAGGAACCAAAGGGAGAACGTCTCTCCATCCTCCAATTGTCCATTACAGGCTTTCACATCAGAGTCCGCACTCCTTCATTTTCGTCACACGTCCTACCATTGTGGACATCACTTCATTCTTAGGCGGAAGAGTTTTCATAATGGTAATCTTCACTATGGAGTTGGCCAGGGAGAAGGTAGGAAGATCCCTTCCAACAACTGTGTCGTGCCAGAAGGACTCGTCACTTCACGGGTGGGATCTAGTTGATGAGAATTGACCTTCACTTCAAAGTCCATCTTTCAAACCCACAACAGTCAGATCCATGTCATCAGACACTGCGTTCATCCAAGAAAGACCAACCGTTACATCGAAGAGATAAGTTCCCGGTGGGTCACCTGCTCTTAGAGAAAACTGCATACGATTTTATCCGCCATATCTAACTTCTAGTAGTTTGTTTGCTAGTGAATACGAGTCGAGCACCAAACTGCCATTCCAGATTCCTTTGAAGAAATTAATACGAAAACAGGAACATTCCTTGTAGCCACCGAAGCTCAAAGGACTCTACGGATATCTGAAACTTCACTATTTCTTATAACGTTAGTGTTCTCTAAGATATGTCATCAAACCTTTCAAGTTAAAACCCAAGTTGATAAAATAACCAGGGATGTTTACATATTCTCAAAAGCCGCGACGACGTTTGTTCTCCAGTTAATCTCAGTTCCAATTGTGGGAGGCAACGCTATTTGATCAATTATTTTTGTTAATCAACTCTGTCCAGTTGGAGCCTTTCGGACTGACCCCAGCCAGCCAAAGGCCTTAAGAGACAACTTTCTTCCCATGGAAAAGCGGTAGATACCTTCTCTGGGATGCCACCTGTGTGGATAGCCTCCCTCAAACCTTGCTATGATAACAACTAACCCAGGATCAGGTTCGGAAAAGGCTGAAGAAATGCGAATGTCTCAGTAGACAGTTCATTTTTGAACCAGTCGCCGTGAAAAAGTCAGGAATCATAGGAAGAAGGTCATTGACCCTGCTAAACAGAGTCGGATCGTTTATCGCAAAGGAAAAAGGATACGAGAAAGGAGTTGGGTACGCATATAACCAATTTTGCCTTGATTGATTGAGGTATACCATCCAGGCATAAAGAGTCTGGATGGGGAAGAGCAAATGGTTCTTTTTGGTGTATTATTACACTGAGCGCCACCACAAAAGGTGAACCACATGACGCCACGAGAAAATTATCCTTATCCTTGATTGATTAAATGATAATGACTTTGATCTTAGTGATTGAACATCAAAGAGAACCACAAATGAAAATGAAGGTTTAAAAACAATCCTGAAAAATAAGTTGCGTAATTAACAAAAATCAAAAAAAATCAAGACAGATATGGACATTGATCAAACCGAATCCTTGTGGGCGCTAGTCTCATGCTTTGCACGTGACGATAAATCAACAAAGACCTGCCCACACATAAATCGACAAGGATAAGGTTTTTCGCCTGTATGCTGTTTTATGTGCTTCATCAGATCGGACTTGGTCTTGCCGTAGTAACTGCAGATTGTGCAATGATGAGGGGATTTGGTTACTCCCGCTTCTGAAAAATAAAACATGACTGGTACCGGAGGCTAGAGGAGTACCCTCTTTCGATTTGATCTTTATGGGGGATTTTTTCCCGAGAGGGGTTTTGGCAGGCGTCAAATTCCTCGATCTTTTTGTCGGCTTTACGGGAGCAGGTGAGTTGACATTGACCTTGGTGGGGGCTAAAATTAGACAAGGAGACAACTTTTGCTTTTCTTAGGAGTCAGTAGTGACTCGTTAATAGGAGGAGCTGACTTATTCTCTGAAAATATTAGACTCATCTTCTTGGAAAGAAAAGCAGACAAGTGGGCCGACAGCCAACAAGGGAGTCCCTCGGAAACTACAGAATATAGTAGAAATTACTAACAATCCCCAGAAATAACCCCATGGACATCAATTTCAGCCATTTTATAATCCAGCCAAATCATAAAGTCAGACATGTTCCCTGACTCGCGAACCTGGTCGATCAAATTCAAAAACGAAGTCACAGACGCCGCCTCACTGCTCATGTCGATCAATCAACGATATTTTCAAGTTTATTTTCTTTGATGATGCGTCTAACGCTGACCTATTGATTTGTTAGAGCACTTGTGGACTAACACTTACACTCAGATCTTCACCAAGGAGGACCCAGTTTACGTGAACGAATGACATGTTCAGCAGGCACGTGGGCCTTAACAATTAACGAAGTTTATCACCAAAGGAAAGTAAAGAGGGTACTTTTAGACTTCATATAGCATAAGTCTTGCCACAGTTTGGACTCTTCTCCTGCGACCCCAGATCCCTCTCATATTTCATTTCGCGCTGCGATGTATGAGTCAAGGATCGCATCTTTTTCAGAAAGTTTGCTATCCTTTTCTGCTACTTCTCTGATTTACACTAATAGCCGACCTTTATCCTCATCTAAAGTTTGGCAATCATGACTCGTGGGCCTTCTGTGATTTGCAATACTGTCATTAATAATCGTTATTTGAATAGATTTTATGCAAATTATACAAGAAATGAGAATTCTGAAGAAAACTTAAAGATTTCATTCTTGGGGGACAAAGAAATTCTAAAGTCGATCGGGATCACCTTTGATCAGTATTTTGAGGGATTAAACTCATAGTGAAGTGGTTACTCATATATTTTCTGTTAAGCGAAATTTGCTTAATATTCGATTCCGTTGCTCAAGGAAGGAAGCACGTGAATGTAAAGATACTGTAGAGTTGATCTAATTGGGGATTCCTCGTCCTTCTGACTCGCCAAAGTTCAGCCTAATCCAGACGGGATTCGAAACTTTATGCATAGCATTTGAGTACGTTGTTGCCTACGTGCACATGAGAAGGCGACGAGAGAGCACACTCATTTTTATGAAATGAAGACATTTAGTGTGCCAACCACCTCAACCTTCTGTCCAATTAACAGCTAACTGGAAGAGTGCGCAAAGTAACCTACAATTAATCAACCAACCGAGTCTTATAATAAGTCCTGAATCATTGACCCAAAAAAGAATGCAAAAATAAGTGGCTGCCGTTCAAATGGATCACCATACATTTCCCTCGGATTGTTACAGCCAGGATTCATTTGACAAATCCGGATATACGAAAAGAGATTAAGAATTATACGGTAAATCTAGTTCTCCCATAACCACCAATGTAAGGCCCCCTCCACTGGAGTAAGGAAAAGAAGGATCCTTTTTAAATGACGACCAGACACTAAGCGTCTCTCGGATCAGGAGAATCTCATGCCTTCAATGAATTGAATAAGGCAGAGAGGAATCCTCTGATCGACGTGGAAATCGAATCCACAGCTAATCGACAACACTAACCACAGTAGGCCTGGTCATCATAAAA
This sequence comes from Dicyema japonicum, assembly GCA_011109175.1. NCBI lineage: Eukaryota > Metazoa > Dicyemida > Rhombozoa > Dicyemidae > Dicyema > Dicyema japonicum. The sequence goes on from RDEW01000006.1 coordinate 616,933, forward strand.
CCCAGTGAATGTGATATGAAATGACTACCGAATAGCCTGTAGAGTGTTTACATGTAATAAAAACAAAAAACGAACATAAATATCACAAAGGAAACATAGTACTACCATCTATTCGTAACACTACCATCTATCTTCATACTTTCATAATTACGAACTTCACTCCCACAATCATTGACACCACAATCCATCAAACAAGACACAATCTCACTCATACTACGACTACACGTGTATGACCTACGCTTGTTGTTGATTCCATTCCCAGAGTCCAAGTACTTTTGGCCTACTTTGACTTAACCACATATACATAGTTTACGAGCAGCCAACAGGTCTATTCGACAGAAAGGCCGCAACCTCAGTGTAGAATAAGACAACAATGAAGCTGCTGCAGCCACATTCCTGGCCATTCTCCCAATCGGAGTCACAACCAGACAAAATGATAATGGCATTTTACGCGGGCCATTTTCGTTATTGGTGAGATTCGGCGATACTCCATACTTCCTCCAGTAGGACCAACAATCACAACAAAAGGCCATTGAGTCAGTCTCCGCTTTATACGTCGGTCCACTATGCCCACATCCTTTGCAAGAGGACTCCAACGACATATTTGTGTCCACCGGGCCACTAAATTGGTTTAAAACACTTCTACATGCTAGCGACGTTGATTTTTGTCAATTTCTGTTGCTTTTGTATTATTTTTGCCGCTTTCTAAAATATTGCAAAATATATAACTGCGGGGGAGTAACGATTTGTTGTCTTCCACATGTAGTAGAATTCCACCAGACTTCCGATTGTCTTCCAGGGAAGCTGAAAATCATTAAATCATCTACAAAGCACTCCTTGATCATAGTGAAGTTCTTTGAGGTCTTCTCTATCCCCTGCTCAAACAGAGACACCTCCGAGGGTGACCACCGCTCTAATTCATCCACACAGAGTACGGGAGACCCATCGGGAGAAAGGAGACTGATTGCCTTCGTCATGTCGTAGTTAGCAGTGTGAAAAAACGTCGTGAGCGTGCTGAAGGGTCAGATCTCTGCATGAAGAAGCCACACTGGTATGAAGAGAAGGCTGAATCACAGAACTAACACAATCCAAAGCACGTGCGAATACCCCCATTCCACTAAACCTTAAAGCACATCCAAACTGCACGACATTTAAAAATGTGTCCATTTCAATCGACGCTGGGGAACGGTCAGCAACCCATAGAGGGGTCTCACAGTCCTCTGGGTTAAGTCCATCAACTGGGAATATTACTGAATATGGAATACACGTGGGTATCTGAGGTAGGATTGCCTGGTTTTGTGACCCAATATGAATCTCCCCTTTATACAATTTCTTCTGTCCATCACAGACGGAATAGAACCAGTCCTGAAGTGAAATGACAGACTACCTCGTTGGAGGTGATTTCCTTGATGTTGTCAAAGTCGTTCAAATGGATCACCACACATTTCCCTCGGATTGTCCCAGCCAGGATCCAGGAGATGGAGTCAGGGTGGGAAATCAGCTTTCTGGGGGCATCGTCAACCCGTTCATAGTCATGGACCTTTATTTCTACATCCCCTGAAGGAACCTAAGTAGGTAACGAACTTGCCAAACTGCTCTCATTTCATGGATTTTTTTAATATCGTAGGGTTTATTGTAGTCAGATTCAACATATACGTGATCTATTCGTTATATTTGCGAGCCTTACCATTAATATTGTATATGAAATCAGTCATCACAACACCAAAAAAGTTCAAAATTTTTAAATTATTTAATTAATAAATAAAACATCTAAGTTTTATTTTTTTCTGTTTTTATATAATTAATTCGTATATATTTCCACATATTGTTGAACTATTCATTTGATTGAGGTGCTGACATCCCTCTAATTTGCTCCATGTTTTCCAAACAAGAAACCGTAGTTTAAACAGCTACCACAGATCACAACTACGGGAAGCACTTAATATACGACACCCAATGAAAATCTTAAACTCTGATTTATATAACCGTAGCAAATCTCATGAACTATCATTGATATCTGAAAATCAAGATGTAGGCTCTTTGGCCTTATCCTACCAATGGAAATAGTTACTCCTGCAAATTTTGCAATGGAAACATACTTTACACAGTGCGGAGGTGCATTCAGTGGAAGGACAAGAACTATACTACCATCTATTTTGTACCAGGAACTGAAAAGTTTTGGAAAGAAACTTGAAAATGCAGAAGACCTTGACTACTTAAGAGAAAAACCAAGAAAGAGGCCACCTGGAAGAAGATAATTAACGAAATTGTCATGAACGTGGCACAAAGGAAGCTTAATTAACTTTGCTTAAAATAATAATGTCCATACCTCTAATTATTGACTCATTCAACATGTGACTTAACGACAGTGTAAGGAAACAATAGGATTTTCCTAAATTTGGTGTATCTATCAGTTGGTTGCAAGGGGCAACATCAGTCAGCAATTCAATATAGGACTTAATTTTCCTCGAATCGATGCAACCACGTGTGACAACAACCAAGTAAAAAAAACGAAATCCTGCGATGCAGATAGGAGATAGAGTCGACAAGAACCCTTATATCACTCTCCGTACGAGAAATTGTTCGATGGATCTGCGACAGACGGCACGAGGAGGGTTTAATTCTCACATTGTTACCTACTTGGTCGAAGGATTTCTTTTCTGATCTTTGCCTTCTTCAATTTCAGAGGCGTTATTGGACCCACCTATCTCATGAGACGCCCTATGATATCCGAAAAAGATTTTTCTCTTCCCTACTCCATTTGAGGAGTTTCCTGATACTTGGAAAAGATACGTCACTCATTTCCCGCCCTTTAAGACGAGAGACCGTGGTGTCGATAAGCATCGAATGTTAAACCACACCGGCAACAACATTTTCAACACCGTCAGATGCAATACAGACACGGAATCTCATCGTCGAGGTAGGTTTCAATACTACGATTCAAGGGTCATTGATCCAGGCACAGTTCCCCCGTATCTCCCAGCAATCAGACGGGAAACTTAGTTGTCTCTCGAATTCATATTTTCCAAAGATTTTTTATAAAAGCCTGTCTGCTCCGGTGGTCAAATTTCTGAGTACTTCATTTCGTTAGTTTTTTTTCTTGAGTTTGTTAAGTCAAAAATTGACGCAGTTACGCTATCTCATAGGACGTGACAAAGCACGTGCAACATGAATAATCTAACTACTAGTTAACTTCTCCATCTCTGACGACTATTTGCCATTTCTCCACAATCTATCAAGGTCTTTGAGGCGTCTCCCGATTTCCTTAAAGTCTTCAATGACGATCGGTAAGATTGTCTTTGGCGACCACAGAATTTTGAAGCGTCCAGAACAAAGTAATCCTTCATGGCCACATTCGCAGAGGTTCCAGGCTCAGACGAAGTACATGTCCAAACAGCTTCCATTTTGCCTACAGGATCTCATACGAAATTGCTGTGCTCCTCGTTCTCTTAAAGAATGTCGGACTGGAGTGGTTGCAGGAGGATAGAATATGCTGAAGCTGGTCTCTGTGAAAGGGGTCAGCTTTCCAAGCTCCTGTCTTGTGCAAGTCCAAGTGTCTTGCGGTTATACAAGAGTATGGGTTTCAAAAGTGCGTTTTAAAGAAAAGCTCTTGTATCCACATCGAGTCCTTTACTAACAAACCAGGTTTTTCTGATTTTGTGCAGTGTGGCATTTGCTAATTTTTTTCTTGTTATGTCGCTTTCTCCAAGAAGGGAGCCCAGGTTTTGGTTTTCCGCTGATACTCCTCCATCCTCACTTCCTTTCTCCTGAGTTATGTGACTTCAAGTTTGTCCGGGTTTACAATAGGAACTATTCAGCCAACTTTCCCGGGATTGTGTTCACTATAATAACCGGTCTGAGATTTTCCAGTGTAGCCCTTGGTTTGTGAACCTTCTGAACGGTACCAGGGTTCCCTCTCCCAATGATAGTATCCTGCTGATTCCGTACATTCCGTTTAAGATACGAGCAATGGTTTTATATGAGTTCCATATTTAAAGAATTCGCCATTGAACCACATCATGCAGTATATTTCTATTACTGCCTACATTATTTCATGACCGATAAATCCTTGTCTTCCTTTTTTTCATGAATGTTTTTGAAGGACAAAGACATCCTACATTTCATTCCAGTTGTCTTGACAGCAATGCACGGAACTAGTCGAGAAGCTCTAGGTATTTCTTCTGTTCAGTCTTCTCCCCCAAATCTGCAGCGGATAGTGACTTTATAGCTCTTCGATGATGTTAGTAGAAGATAAAAGTCGACACATGTAAGGTACTAATCGATTTCCCTACGCCTACGGAAAGATTGTAATTTTATAGGACCGTTTTCCGTCTTCCTAGTCTTTGACAAAGGCTTCAGTATGGAAGGGAATCCGGCAGATTCCATTAACCCTTTGTCCCTTCAAGTGAAAGAAACCGGTAGCTAACAGGAAAGTCACAACCAAGAACGAACACTCCCAGAGATCCGTCAGGTGTATCCGATGTGGTGCAGAACTCACAGACGGACCTGAACAAGAGGTGCCTATTTATTATTATATTAATAAAAAAGGCCTAAAATGATTTTTATCAATTATAAATAAAAAAGTGATGTTAATATTGAAGAACATATCTGCGATTTAAAAAAAATATAGCATCAATAATTCCCTACACCATCTGCGCCCCCATGGTTGCGGGATAGGGAGTTAGCGGCTCTTTTCCAACTCTTCAAGTGAGCACACGGCGTCACTATCGCACAGAGTAAGCTGGAAGTGTTACAAAACCGATGTCTCAGAATATTATTGAGATCGTCAAAATGACAAAGCCCCCTGACACCCCTCGGGCTGGACGCCTAGTTACTGCCTACGTGGAAATTAATCAAGGACTCCAAAACTAACCACAGGAAAAGGACTGGTATGGACATCGGAATCAGTTAAATAGACGATAACTCTTATCCTCTTGTGGACTAATCACAATGAAACTAAAAATGTAAATACAGTTATCGTTAAAATCAGCTTTATTTAACCACAGAAAAAGTTAAAATTTAGCAAACAGGAACCTTCCTCACCTACATGCTCGCCAGCCTCCTTGGGCAGATTTGATTCTGGTTGCTGAAACAGCTCCGAGATCGCCTTGTCCAATTGAGCCCTCTACCCATATGGCATCTCTGGGGTCTGGCTTCTATACTCCAGTGTCAGAAAGTGTGTTGTCAAATGGTCGTATCCCTTATTAAAAATATAAAAATACTGTTAGTTCTTCATCGATACATAATTTTCTATTTGTGCTGCCACATGCGGATCTATTTAGTTAAAGCATTGGCTAATAAAGAGTTTTAATTTAATTTTGTTTTTTTCAGTTAATTATAAAAATAGTTTTTGTTTAAGTTCACCTTTTATTAAACATTATGCAAAAATTATTAAACATTTTGACAGTTATTAAACAAATCGGAAAACCCTGTGCCGTTGGATAATAAGTTCAATTTCTTACAACTTAAATTATTTAAAATAATAATATTATTAAAATAAAAATTAAATAAAAAATTTTCTATTCTGGAGTCTTTAGTATCGTATTAATGTCGTCCCACAATATAGAAATTCTACCTTTAGGCATAATTTTGGGGTTAAAGTAGGGGCTGGACAAGATGTGGGGAGAAGCTGTATAATACTAAACATCGCTGAAAAACGAATAATGCTAGACTGTGGAATGCACATGGGCTACAGTGATGAGGTATTCCCTTAATTAACAGTCAGAGAAGATTCCCAGACTTTTCTCTGCTTACTAATAGCGGCCAGAGTCTTACAGAATTGATCGATTGTGTGGTGATCAGTCACTTCCACCTGGACCACGTGGGTGCTCTTCCTTACATGACACAAGTTATTGGATACAGTGGCCCTATCTATATGTCTCATCCCACAAAGGCTGTGTCCCCATTCTGCTGGTCTCTGACTTAATTTAATTTAGGATGACATGCGAAAGGTGATGGCCCACAAGGACAGCGAAGAAATTTTCACTTTTGACATGATTTCTGACTGTATGCGGAAGGTGACTCCACTCAGCATAAACGAAACAGTCAAAGTGGACGAGGATATTACTTTGAGGACCTTTCCTGCCGGTCACGTGCTGGGAGCAGTTATGTTTCTTATCACAGTCAATAACATAACTGTTCTGTACACAGTTGGGGATAAATTACCGATAATAGGGAGACTTTAACATGACTGCGGATAGGCACTTGGGGCTGCTAAAATCGAGTTTGGATTGGAACCCCACGTGCTAATAAGTGAATCTACCTATGCGACCACTATAAGACATCCAAAGAGATTCAGAGAGCGGGAATTTTTGTCGAAAATTCAAACTTGTCTCGAGGATGGTGGAAAGGTAACTTAGTGGATGAAGTCAGGTTCTCGTCCCTGTCTTCGCCCTAGGGAGAGCCCAGGAGCTTTGTATTTTGCTAGAAGATCACTGGGAGCGGTTGGGACTGAAATTCCCAATCTATTTCACAGCCGGACTGGTAGAGAAAGTAACAGCGAAGCTAATTTGAAGGCTCATCTTTATTACCGCTTGTTTGTCACATGGGAGAGCGAAAAGATAAAGGAAACCTTTGTGAACAGAAACATGTTTGAGTACAAACACATCAAAGTGCCGAATTTGTTCATTTTAAGGTATTAGAGAAGACCACATGTGACGAGCCTGGTCCAATGGTTGTATTTGCAACTCCTGGTATGCTCCATGCTGGTCTCTCGTTGAAGTTATTCAAAAAGTTCCATAATGATCCAAAAAACCTGGTATTTTGACGATTTAACGGAAAGTTGATAATTCCTGGGTACTGTGTGCAGGGAACGGTCGGAGAGCAGGTTGAGTGGGAAAAGATCCATTAAAGTGGACGGGGAGAAGGTACTTTTGGTCTTTAGTTTAAGTTGGAGGTGAAAATGGGGGTGGAATACTTGTCTTCTCCGCACATGCAGATATGCGGGGGATAGTACAACTAATCCAGCAATGCAAACCGCAGAATGTCGTATTAGTCCATGGGGAGGCTGTAAAGATGAAGTTTTTGGCTGGGAGGATCATCGATGATCTGCGTATTGCTTAATTATGATGGTAGACATTCCTTGCTATACTCCAGCGAATGGGAGACATGTCAAATTCTCGTCCACAAGCACAGATTTTGTTGGATAGAAAAGTCGACCAAGCCAGGTCACGTGTATGTGGAGATGGAGGGAGGTGTGCCCGTTGTGTGTGACCCTTCTAAGTCCTCTAGACGTCTGGGAATACCTCCATTGAAGGTGGCCCAGGTTTTCAGACGTGAGCACGTGTGCAAGTCTGGGGAATACTATATAAAGCTGCTGGAAGGGTTAGAGAAGGAGTTGGTGCGTGGTGATATTGTAGATTTAAGTTGACTGAGGTTATGAAAGGGGAGAAGAACTACAAGGGTCGCATGGACGGTGTGACCGTGGAAATTCAGGAAGATAAAGGTGATGATGACTTCCTGGTGATTGCTTATGTGTCATGGAATTTAAGGGATTCGAAGAAGGGGATTTTGCTGTCTCAATTTATTGATAGTTTTGTTTAATTTTTGTAAATATTCTTTTTTTTGAAAACGTCGATCACGTCCACCAGATACCTATATTCCTCACTGACGGAAGCGAAGCTTTCCTACCGCGATCTTTCCACTATGCCCGCCTCCGTTCTGGTCACCACATTAATTTACGTTCCTATAAAAGAATTTGTCAATCGTCCTCTGTATTTTGCCCATCATGCCTTCGTGACGACCAGAATAAAAACATCACCTCTTGTCCACGCCTGCCTCAGGACTCTGCACAGCACTAAATACAAATGACGGATCTGGGAGCGTCAGCGACCGGCTGTGGTGTTCTTGTTAGCCACAGGTTTTATTCATTCGAAGGGGGGAAATAAATAAAAATAAATTTCTCAATATTATGGAAGGGATGCTGTTTTGTCGTTCAGCTAAGACTTGGAGAGATGTAAATAAGCTTACTCTTAATTTCACTGTATATAATGGAATTTTTGTTCTAGACTCTATCTCTCTAATATGTGTTATTTTCTAATTTAAGAAAAATTTTATACTAAGAACTATATTTAGAAATTTATTTAAGATGAGTAAATCGAAGCACATTGACGTCTCCAACTTCTATTTGTGGGGACATTATTGATAAGTACCTGTCAACATATTCGACACTAACTGATTCTCATTCAGTGATAATGTTTGTGCTATAACATCCATCATTGATTGCCTAGGTAAGTCCGTATGTTCCAGATCTCGAACTTCTTTTCCATTAAATATCTATGATGTCCACATAGTAGGTGAGTTCAACTCCAACAATTCTTGAGATCAATTATTCTAAGTATGTGATCTTAGGAAGTCTGCACCACTGCATTTTGTCGTCACTAAGGGGTCTTATGGTATTTGTGATAAGTTATGACTTTTACCATCAAAGTTCGGTATTTTGGATGGAAGTAGATTTTCTGGAGAGTTCACTGAAGGTCAGTAAGAGTTTTACAGACTTTACTACGGTTAGTGAATTTGAGTGGTTGGATCGGTCAACTGGATAGGGTCAGATGATTGTTGAAGATATTGCAAGCTTCGCATTCAGTTTTAAAGGATGACACAACATAAAATTACGGTCAACTTGATCATGTCGCCAGAAAGCTCTCGTAGACCACCCAAGTTCTCTCTCTGAAACACCCCTAATTTTTTGGAGGTTCCGTGACCATCGGCAGTGTGGAAGAGAAATTTTCATGAACATGTAAGCCACTCTCAAATACTTGTATAAGAAACCTCCTCAGTAATTTCAATCGTGATTGGCCTTCCTCTTATATACAGTCCTGTTTGATATTCTAAACCACCATCTACAAAACAACGTTTGTCTGCTTTTCTTAGTCCTGTTTTTCTTAATTTGTCTCTTCAGTGTATAACACAAAGGCGCTATATAGGCTAGTCTAGTGTTAAATCAAAGAGACATTGAAATTTAATTAAAATTATTTCCAAAGGCCAAGGGGAACCAAACTAACTAACTCCTCGATCCTGACTCGTTCCAGCATTCCAGAACTTGTCACCAGGTAACGACGTTGTCCCCGGGAAAGAATTATTGGATCTCTTGATGCCGGCCAGGCATTGGGCGCCTCCTCAGTAAGGTGGATCCAGTGATGCCATCGGAAGAAAAGAAAATAATTTTGACAAACTCAATGATTTTAATTTTCTTGTTCTTTTAACTTTTTGAAATTAGGAATTTATATATTTATAATTTATTAAAAATTTAATTATATTATTAATTAAAAATTAATTGACGGTTGACCTAATTAAAATAAATATTGATTAATTAGAATATTATTTAAATGGACGAGGAAACTAAAACAGGCAAGTTTTAAAGTTATTTTTAGAAATAAAAAACATATTTGAATTTCTAGACAAAGAAAATAATGGAAAGATCCCCACTTCACAACTAGGACTCGCCCTGAGGTGCCTAGGATACACACCCACTTTATCAGAAGAACAGGCACTAACCTCTCAGGCTGATCCAAACGGTTAGGGATGTGATTTAAAAGAGGTTCCCAGTTTATTGACCTCAACAAACTAACGACCCTCATCTCAGTTCTAAAGGAGAATAGAAATGATGAAGAGATAATTCAAAATTTTCAAATATTCGATAAATCCAATTCTGGAATGATTCCAACGTCTGTTTTGAGAAATGCCCTGTTAAGTTATGGAGACAAAATGGAATCCAATGAAATCGACAGGATTATGGCTTTGTTTGGAGAAAAGGGCAGTATAAACTATAAAGGTAACTTTTACTCAATATTTAGATTTTGTTGAAAACAATAAAATTAAATAATTATAGTTTTTTAGTTAAATTCTATTTTCTATAAAATATGGGTCACAATTATGCCACTAATATACTCTCTAGAACCTTCTCTTATTAAAAACAAATAGTCCTTCATTTCCTGTGTTCTCTCCTCGTTCATGTAATGAGTCGTCGCTAGACTGTTATTAGTCCTTCTTAGTAACTCTTCCCTCCTAAATGATTATTTTCTTAGAATCTCTTCTCTTTTGAATGATTCTCTTAATGTCTTCTCCACTGAATGGTTACCTTAGAAATTCTTCTTTCTTAAATGGGCTCCTTCTTAGAAACTCTTCTCTTTTTAGAAGAACTATTACCTCATTTCCTGTATTCTCTATTCATTCAAGTAATAACTGAGTCCTCACTGAAGAGTGTTATCAGCCCTTCAGGGTACTCTTCACCACATTATCTTAGAAATCGATCGAGGCACACACAGTGGGCAGGAATGTAGGAGGATGAATAACACACAGATTGACTGTATGTCCTTATTGACGTTAAAACGAGAGACCTGACACAAGGCTAATAAACAAGTTGGTAGGAAGACGTCTTATTTGCCCTTCCAGTGATCTATGACGATTTCATCAGTCTATTTCTGGAGGCGTCCAGTCCCATGATCATTTGTTAGCCCCATCCTATTAAGGGTTCCCACAACTGTGGTTCCGGCTAGTCTTGAATGTTTTGAAAAAACTTATCTCTCTGCGACCGTGGAAGTGGATACACTTAATTATCTGTTCAATGATCGAAAAAAACATAGAAGACAGCTACGGATGGGACCTATGTCTATTAAAAATTTTTAACATTTTTCTCTTGCTGAATGGTCTCTGTAATAAGGAGATATTTATTTGATAGCCGCGGATAAACTGGAAAGGGAAATTGAATTTTTCCAAAGACCAAGGGTAAAACTAAACTAACTATTTCCTCTATCCTGACGCGCTCCAACAGAACCCTCACCCTAGCAAAGTTATTCAGAGGACCTTATCCGGAAGCTGAGATCATTACAGAACTCATCGCCTGGGAGTGAAATTGCCTCCCTGTGGAATGAATGGATTCTTTTGATGCCGACTAGGCATTGGGGGTCTCCTGAGTAAGGTGGATTCAATGAAGCCACCAGAGGGAGGGTAGAGTAGTCACATGGCACCACATAGCCATTTAAAATACGTGACAATCAATTTTTAATTAAGATATATCCAGTTCCCACATTCAGAGTAAGACGCACTCTTCACAATATCACGTCCACCAATATCCGCCATTGTGGAAACCCCTCAGGCAGAGTAGGAAAAGGGCAGATCCTTTTTAGATGCCGGCTAGACATTGGGGTCTCTTAGACAGGTGGATGACATAACACCTTTTAGGATTTGGAGAAGGTAAAGAAGAAACTCCTTCGACCTGAAGACTTCGTTAACATTGCCCCAAATTTGTGACCGTGGTATGATAAAACTACCGCTATGATTTGTATTACTATTTGTCGGATTTTCCAGTTTATTTAATGAGTATTCTCAGTTCAACATTATAATAATGCCTCGAATCTCTTTTTCTGAATTACCCTTGCATGAGGAATCCGCTTTGTTGTGCTGCATTGATGCCTCGAAAATAAAAAATGCATATAAAACTAGCGAAGATGCAAAGTTTAATGATAAAGTTGAGAGTTAATGACCACAAGACCTGACTGCATAACTATTCCTTACAAGATTTCGAGCGAAACTTGCTAGGTAGGTCTTGTGGAGAGCGCTAGAAAGTACGGAAATCCGATTCCCACGTGGGACAGCTTGTCACTCGAACGGCCAACAAAAAAGTGTCTAAAGCTCCTGTACAAGCAATTCATCAGGACGACACTGAATTATTCCTCCCCAGCTGGTCTCCATGCATTTCACCCTCCATCCAACAATAGATGCAACAGGTCCAAATTCAGCATTGAGAGATGTAATGGACTGTTTGAAATCATCTCCCATTGGGCACTTACACTGGGAGTCAAAATCCTGCCTTTAGGTGATCACCTTGAAATGAGGAGTTTAAAATATCTCAGACGATCGCTTCATCCAATGCTTCTTCCGAGGGCCGTCAGAGTGGAACTTTCTCGTTTAGGATATGGATATCATCCTTCTGGCTGGTAGAGTAGTTCAGATCTCTTTACTTGCCTTGGACCACCAGGGCTCGACGTGAAAGTGATGGATATCTGGGAGCGTCCTGTAATAGCGATTCGGTTTTGACGATTGTCAGGACTAATTAAGTGATCTCGGTATTAAAAAAAGGCACGCGAAGTTTTTTGATGTTCCCCCTGCTTTCCTGTACCAAGGACTCTCCTCTTTAAATAGAATTTGAACACGTGGATTTCTTTCTGTATTTTCGGGTTATGGTAGCTTCTACCGCTGATCGAAAAAAAGGATCTGATTCGTTGCCACAGAAAGTAAGGAACCTGACCCGCTATTCAGGGTTGCAGACTGGTCGAGCTGCTTTTAAATTAAAAACGCATTTCTCCTCAAGTTTTGTAAAAAAATGCGCTCAATGAGCCAGCTTCTCTCCATATCCTTTTCTTGAACGCAATAAGCGATCCAATTCGGTTCAGCAGATTTACTGTTCTGTTTTCAGTGACCTTGACGTTTCTACGGCGACCAGTTAAAGTGAACTGTCGACCGAGATTTTCGTAATTCTTTTTTAAGGGCCTCACTCCTTTACGAGTCTGATCTTGAGTGAGTTGTCTTTATTGCAAAATTGGAGGGGAAGAAACTAACCACACAGGTGGAGCCCCAGGCGAGGTATCTTTAGAGAGTTATCCTGTCAAGTCTTTTGTAGGCTGAGGGCAATCTAAGAGGCTCCAACAGAACCGGGAATTCGGCGACTTCAAGTCCCCACACATGTCACTATCCCTTCCGCATCTACATATGTGGAGCATGAGAGGGCTTAAGACCTTTAACGTCGACCATCCTTCCTCATCTACACACGTGGACCACTCAAACATCTACTCTGAGGTAGACGCAAACTCCTATTCTTATGAGTCGTCATCTAATAATGTCCCAAGGGAGGTACATGGGAATACTCGAGCAAAAAAGCTTGTTCGCCGATGCAGAAGTTAGGCATGCAAGATGATGGGCAAGCTCTGGTTTTATTCCTTATGGATCCTAACTCTTCCAAATTTCCTGATCAACACATCCTTGGGATATGATCTGACGCATGAAACTGCTGATAGAAACAAAATCCAGAAAAGTGAACACCAGTTGTGATTGAATCCTAATTCTTCCAAAGCTATACTTTTAGTGATAAATAAGGCAACCAGAAAATTTTTTTTTTTTTTTTTTTTTATACTTTAATACTTTTTAAGGTTAATTTAAACAATAGAAGTCAGGTAGTTGCCGCTCTCACCGCGTGGCTGTTCCCTCTCAAAATTGCGAGCGAAATTCGCTCAAATAGCCAGCGGCGTTCGCGGAATCTCCAGTGCATGAGGTGATCCGGTTTCCAAGACGTCCGAAAAACTCGAGTGTAGAGGGGAGTAGGATCCGGAAGTCTCCATAGCAAGGGGAACAAATTTGACATCATCGGGAAGGTCGGCGTATTTAACGAGTTTGGCCTTCTCCGCCTTTACGGATGCTGAACAGGCCCTTGTAGCACTCTCGTGAAGATTTTTCTGGGCGAACGTGTCTGTACATGTCACATCCCAAACCAGTGGTTTCCCGGCCTCAAATGGAAATATGGTCATCCCGTCCGGTCGTTTCCCGTCACTTCTGCATAACCCGACCGGTTCAAGAATGGCCGAGTATCCAGCAGCATCCATAGCTCGCCTGACAATTTCATTCAGAGCCTTGTGCCTTGGGGATCTGCCAGCGCTCCTCCTGCAGGCGAGAGGGTGCAGGCCATAGCAGTCTATCAGGATGCCACATCGGCACGGGTGAGGTACACATACTTTCAGTCCCAGCCGCAGAGAGATACCAGTTCTAACGCATTCATCATCCAGAAAAGTGCCCAAAGCTCCATTGGGGATGGCGTTTAGCCAAGCTCCGCTCTCAGGGGAAGCCCCGAAAGCAAACAAGCGCGTCGGTGCTGATTGGCAGATTCTAGTAGGAGTCCAAATGATTTCCAGCATAATAAGTTGTCCAGGTTTCGCTGGCGATCTTGGGAAGGGGGCAGGGGGAGGTTGGTGGCATTCCAGGCTTCTCGTGCGTGGATTATCTCTTGGTCAGTTGAGAATTCGGGTGGGGAGTGTAGAATCCTCCTGACCAAAGGTTCGCAGGCCGTGAGTGATGATAAATGAGCGGGAAGTGAGACGTCCAAAGTTCGGCGGATTCCAAGACCCCCGAATCTAACTGGAGTGTAGCCTGCATCCATGTATCATCGTCGAATCGGACATTAAATATTTGCTCCGTCGAGCTGAGGAGAGACAAATCAAAATTCTCGAGCAGCTCCTGTTGAGAATAATATGGAGCTGTCCTTAGTAGATAGGAGATTCTCTGGATGTTGAGACTTCTTTTCAATAGGAATAGTGCTGTGTGCAAGTCCAGCAGCTGTAATCTTTCCAGCGAATCGCATAGGAGTCGTTTTTTGTCAAGGAGGACATGCTTCATCGCATTACTAGTGATCGGGGATCCAAGAAAAATCAATTCATTTTCAGGGGTCGAAATCCCACCGGGAAACAAGGAGTAAAATTTTTGAACAATTGAAGAGAAGTCATCGTCAGCAAGACCACAGTTTGTTATTTCACATTTCGTTATATTCAACTGAAGACCCACCTCGGACAGCGCGGGGTGAGTACTTCTAATTCCTGGAAGACCGTTTCCGGGGGACCTCCTAAGACGGCGTCATCGAGGTACCAGATGTTGAGTGGGCATCTAGAGAGCTTCGTGATCCTCTCAATGCCGAGGGAGAACAGCAGTGGTCCGAGGGGGTCGCCCTGTTGAACACCTGAGGACGATGGAACTATGAAATCCCCGTGCAATAGTGATGAAGAACCAGAAAATTGTATTTTTTAAATAAAAATTGCAAAAAACATATATTTCTTGCAAAAATTTCTATTTTTTAATTCATTATGAAAAAATAAACGAAATTATTATTTGTAATACAAATCTAAATACAGTCCGACCCCGTTTCGGGGCACACCCGGCGCGTGGGGCACCTCGCATTTCGGGGTATTTTTCATTTGGAGTCTATTTTCCAACATTAATTTCCAAATTTGGAAATTTTCTGGAGCCTCAAACCGGGGCAAAGTATTGAAATATTCCAGAAACTCAGAGAACATAATTTTCCAATATCAGGGCCAATCATTTCCTGCATAACACCAAAGTCATTAAAAAAATTCTACGAATTCCGAATGACAGTAATGAGAAACATCCGAAATGGTTACAAAATTGTAAGAAAAATAACCGATTACTTCGTTAAAGAGCGACTTGATAGATGTTATTAATCATAAAATAAAATCTCTTACCATTTTTACATTTATATGGTTTAAAATAAAAGATTTTAAAATGGAAAAAAATAACCCCTGTTTTCAAGGCACCCCCGCTTTTCGGGGCACAAAATTCCCCAAACCAGGGTTACACTGTATTCCTGAACATTTTCAGGTTTGAAGTTTCGATTTTTATTAAAAATTTTTCCTCTTTTAACTGAGGCTGGCTTCCGCAAATAATTGCAATTTATTGGAATTGGTTGCCCTAGTAATAAATAACGTAAAAATCATAATAAATTTTATTTTTCAAAATATAACTAAAAGCATCGATATTTCATAAATTCATAAAACTGCTGAATAAGAGTCCAATTGCAATAGAAGAGACTGTTAATCAGTTGACTCACAGGTGGGTGTACCAATGACGACGTAATCTCCGACCTTTCCTTAGTGAAATCATCATATTCTAGACAGTCAAATAAAAATACACCAAAATTCATGACTTGGTCGGGTTCCCCAATCACAACCAACCCAGACTTTGAATTTTTCAGTCTCAGGAGAAACTCGGGGACTATATTCGAGCATAAAATGGAAACAAAAATGTCTACATTGGGCAAATTATCTGTCGAAGACATTATTACAGCATCACACGGTTTACCATCATTAGAAAGATCTACCAATAAGATCCCCCAAACCTAGTATGATCAGTGCAGAGGCCTTTGCAGCCTGAGCATAGAGGGCCTACCTCATTAATATAAAATTACCTTTTCTTGGAAGGAGCACATTCCTCTAAAGACAAGTGCAATGTTGTCCTCAATCTGGTCGACGTTATTGAGACCTTCACAACCAAAAACGGGGTCAGCGAGCACAATTCGACCAACCACCTGTACATGTAATGACAATCTACCATTTTTGTGGTTGGGTTAAGGAAGGTTATCCACGAATTGATGAACAGAGAGTACATCAGGGGTATTCAGGGTTGATAACTCGTACCCACGTGTTGATATAATCTAAATAACACTCATCCTAGTACGAGGGTCATCGTAGAGTAGAGTAAATACGATATTCTTGTACAGTTCAAGGGAGAACGAGTAAGTTTTTAACAGCAAATATCCGTGCTAAGTTAAAAAAACTAACTACCCGGCCTTCGGGACGAAGGTGCAAATTACGGAGTCTCTCCCTAACTTGATGGGTACTATGGAAGATTAGAAAACAGGCTACAGTTTTTTATGGAGTGGGGAAATGAAGCTTAGGTTGACTGAGTCTCTAATCTTCCGGACGTTGAGTCTACTGATGTCGGGTTTTTGAGATTTTGCGGTCTGCATTTATGAAGGGATCAACCTTGTTGAGAATGGGAAAAAAATGGCCTTCCGTGCTGATGACGTAGTCGTTCAGTGAAAATGGAATCTGGTCGTCTTCAGAGAAGGTCAAGTAGAGATATTTGAGCGTCTCTGATAGGAAAAATGATTCCATCCTTGACTTTAGGAAAGAAAACTACACATCATTCTGTTCCAAAGTAAGAACATTCGAGATCGAGGAGAAGCCACAGGGGGTTTTGGTGAATTTTTCAATGTTTTCCATGATCTCTGAGTTAACCTCACGGTAAAAGGGATCCAAAGTCGTCTTGTAAAGGTAGTAGTCAGATTCTACCAGTTCTGGACGCAAGTGATACTCGAAATTGTAAATCATCCCATCAAAGTCGAACCTCTGGAGTAAAGATACATCAAACGTCGGGCATGAGAGCGTAGAGATTGGAGACCCAGTAGTATTTCTCAAATAGGCGAATGGCTTCCTCAAAGTCAGAATCCAGAGTCTACATACTGATACCCCCAAACCATGAGGCCAGGCCAGAAGGCGGCAAAGGAGTCGACAGAGTTTAATATTTGTACCCTGGTATCATACATATCCACATTTTTGTAGTCCCTAGCATGCTTTTTGAGGGCAGTCACGTGCTTTGATGAGAGATAAAACTACAATTTTATATCTTTTCTTGTAAATCTCCTCCCCAGTCATCATGGCCATTTTATTAGAGGTATTCATAGTAGGAGTCGTAGTCGGACCCCCATCCAGTGGCTAGCTAAAGAACACGTGGTACATTTGTCAGTCCACTTGCCCGTTACCACGTGAATGTGCATGCCCACTAGTCCTTTTACGTGCATAGACCAGATGTGGTCCATTGCTCGGGCCGTGGTTTCCTGGAGTAAATGGGTAGGGTACCTTGAAAATGGGACGTCCAGACAAATTGGAAAGAGTGGTGAACTCAAGGATAAAGGTTCCTGCACAAGCCGTGCACGTGATTGGTTTTGAAATATCGGACTCTCCGGTTTTGAGGTTTATGTAGGAATACGGAATCCCCGTGGGAGTATTGAAGGCAGGAAGCAGACGATTGCCGAGATCAATGGCCAGAAGGAGGAGTTCTCCAGAATAACCCTCACAGCACTTTTTTGACTTTTTAAAATCAGTTGCTATCACGTGTCCAGATAGAAGGCCTCTTCTGTGTGACAAACAACCTACCCAAGGACTCTGATATTAGTCTCAAAGACAGAGACAAACAAATCTTGGTCGAAACTTATATTTTCTATGATTTTTGTGAGCGATTCCTCAAACAAAGATGTCAAATTCATAACCTAGAATATACTAGGTTATGTACAGCCAATGTGTCGAGGGCATCAATTAGAGTCAAGGAGAAACTAGAATTTTGCCACAACCGTACTTTCCAAAATTGTATTTGAGGGGGTCGTTGGCCACGTGGGTAGATCTATACTTTGCTTTACAGCTGAGTGGATTTAGAGCATCAGCTGGATATGCGTTATTCTTGGGGTTATATTAAGTCATACCAGATACCCACTGTAAGCATGAAGGAACATCTCCTTCACTTTTTCTCGGTGAGATAGAGAAGGAAATCTCTTATTTGTTGAGCAGAAAAAGAAAATTAAGAAAATCAGAGGATTAATAGGCATAAATGAGGATGTGTTGTTGTATTTATTTAAAATTAAATTATCATTTATTATTTGTCAATTAAGTTTTATTTATTTAAGTTAATTTCCTCGAACATTTGTTAAAGAAAATCACATTGATCTGTTGCTAATTCAAGAGTCTAAATTTTCTCTACAGAATTCAACACCAGTATTTCCGGGATTCACAGTAATTCGCCGTGACAGAATTGGCAAACTTGGTGGGGGTCTTCTCACAGTTATCCGCAACGGCATTCCGTTTGAGGACTTAACCAACAGTGCTTATACTATGCTTAAAAGATATGGAAATCTCGAACTTTTGGTTACCAAAATACGATTCCCAAGACTATCAATAATAATTGTCAACGCATTTCTCCCATCGCTGAGTTCCTGCTCGTCCAGTGCCCCCAGACTTACTCCTCTCGCATCACTAAAGGATGTGATTATCTGTGGTGACTTCAATGCGAAGCACCCACTGTGGCTGACAGGACAAACCTACGACAAAAGAGGGAAGATGATAATTGAGGACCTCCACAGCCTATGTATACTCAACGATCCTGCATCTCATACAAGAACACCTACTCGACGTAACGATAAACCTTCTTCTATCGACATCTCATTGTCATCACCGTCCTTGGCCCCACTTATTGACTGGTCAGTGAAGTATGACACCAGTAGTGACCACAACCCAATATTTTTGGAGGTCAAACAAGGTCACGGATAAAAGGACAATGCCCAACAATAACTAACTACAGCCTTGCGAATTGGAGAGAATTCAAGGAATACGTCGATAATTTTTTTTTTTTTAACAACTTTACTTTATTTAACAATAGAAGTCAGGTAATTGCCGCCCTCACTGCGTGGCTGTTCCCTCTCAAAATTGCGAGCGAAATTCGCTCAAATAGCCAGCAGCGTTCACGGAGATGTCCAGTGAATGAGGTGATCCGGTTTCCAAGACGTCCGAAAAACTCGAGTGTAGAGGGGAGTAGGATCCGGAAGTCTCCATAGCAAGGGGAACAAATTTGACATCATCGGGAAGGTCGACGTATTTAAGATATTGTATTGGACTATTAAATTTCTTCACTTTTCCCTCCTTCGAACAATTAGTGAAATGGTTCAACTCCATTATAAACGATGCGAAAAAGAAGTACATTCCTATGGGGAGACAACCAACGTCATCAAAACGTTTCAACACAACGACGAAACATCTGATCAGAGAACGAAATAATCTAAAGATGGTAAAATCGCCAACAGAAGAGAACATCAGGAAAATACGAGAATTGAACAGAGAGATCGACAACAACATAAAGGCAGAAAATGCAAATAGATGGACGAGACTATCGAAGGATCTCTGCAAAAACCCCCCAATGCAGAGAGTGTGGAAGTGGATCAAAAACATCAAAAGACCCTCCCCAGAGAGAAAAATCGAAGTCTACATAAAACCAGACACTCTGATAAAATATTATACGTCTATATCCTACAGGAAGTTTTCAAAAGAACACCAAGTATTCCTGAAAAAGATTACATGTGAACTGAAGCACCTAGGCCATCGAGCCCTGAAACTATTAGCCTATATATTCAACCTATCCATTAACACAAATACAATCCCTGAAATATGGAAGAAGTCTCTAATCAGACCTATCCGAAAACCCAACAAACCAATAGATGAACCATCTTCCTATCGCCCAATATCTATTCTAAGTCCGGTCTCAAGGATCCTTGAAAGGCTTGTTTTGGAAAAAATACAAGACTCAATCTCAATACCTCCGACCCAGCACGGATTCCGGGATAACCATTCGACCACAACACACCTTACAACCCTCACACAATTCATTGCGGAAGGATTTAACTCCCCCAAACCCCATCAGAGGACAGTACTTATATCCGTGGACATCACAAAAGCGTTCGACTCAGTCCCTAGGAAACTCCTAACAAAGAAAATATATGAAACCAACATCCATCCGAACCTGAAACTTTGGCTTGGAAACTTCCTAAATGGAAGACGAGCACAAGTACTCTGCAACAACATCAAATCAAGATCTCGCTATTTCCCAAATGGAGTCCCTCAAGGCTCACCACTATCACCCCAACTCTTCAATCTCTACATAAACGACATGCCACAAACCTGTAATGAAAACTGTCTAATCTTCTCTATGCCGACGATATCATTCTTGCTTCCAAGAACAGAAGCATTCAATCAGCGACTCAGTTGGCTCAACAAATGCTCGACAACTTGGAACTATGGCTCTCGAAGCGGAGACTTGACACATCAGCAGCAAAGTCCTTTGTCACACTGTTTACCACCTACAAGAGACAGCTCTGTATCGAACCAAAAGTCTTTATGAAGAACGAAGCTATCTCTATTAACAAAACACCGAAGATTCTGGGAGTAACCTTTGATCAGGGACTCACCTTTATCCGGCATGTTGAAAACAGAGTAACTTCTGCTCTGAAAAAAATGAGAATTTTAAAAGTGCTCTCAAAAACACTTAGAGATCAAACTGGGATCCTTGCCACGATTTACAAACAATTTATCCGACCAACGATGACGTATGCAAGTCCTTCATGGGCAATGCAAATGTCACGATCTTCCTCATTGAAATTATCCGCAATCGAGGAGACTGCAATAAAGTTAATTGGACCAGAACATAAAAACTTTTTAATTGAACTACAACGGAAACAACGCTCCGTGAAAAAGGCTGTTATTATTATTATTTCCATTTCAATGTATAGTGTAGTGTCATAAGCGTTTTCCTGTTCGAATCTCGCTGCTGTACATTCTGGCTTTAGGTTCCGTTCATCTACGATGCTTCCTGGTTAGTGACACCGTCATCAATGATGCACCTCATTGAAGAACCGATTGTCTACAGGGATGTTAATTCATGCCTTGGTTCCCTTTAACAATTATTTAGCAATCAATTACCCGTTCCTCATCTCTGTAGTCCCTCTTCTTTTTGCTACAAGATCCGATGGCACGTAGGAAGGGGAGCGATTCGGGTCCTAAGATCCCTGAGACGATGGGATTAAAATGGGACTCCAGATGTAAATATTGGAATTGTAGAAAAAAGTAACAGCAAACACAAAATCGCTGAGGAATACCTAACAGAAAGTCATCATAAGAATTTTATCCTTAATGGTGTTCCTCTTCTCTTTCTTACCCTTTTCCGTAATTTATAGACCTCCCACGATGTTTGAAGGACAGAGGGGTCGATGCATGCATCATTTCGTTCCAATGGCTTCCCCTCCTGAATATTTCGAATTACATAATTAATATAATTCTAACTATTGACCCCCGTCGACATGATCGATACAGCCGAAACAGAGATCAACTGGAGGAGCGACTGAGTTTCACGGAAGGCTTGAGTCCCAGTTTAGGAAATTGCTTTCACATTTGAATATCAGAAATGGAAGCTAATGTTCCCTCCATTTGAGAAGATAACAGTTTCGACTGGGTACATTCAAAATTCGTGTAACCCAGTGTTTTTTAGCGTTGAGGAGACAACCTGTCTATGATGACTACATCAACCCCAGAATGAACCATGATTAGCACGAGACCGCTTATTATTTCCCTCTATAATCTAGATCAGGCATGTCAAACTCAAAAGTCAAATATAGCAACTGTAATCAAACATTCAAGATTATCATTTTCACTCTTTATTTTGTCCTGAGGTTTGGTGACTCCTTTTCATGACAATTTTTTGTATAGATGGTTGAATTCGAGTTCCGGCTTTGATCAGGGAGGATAGGTGTTCATCAGTCAGCCTTGTTATCTGAGAAGATTTTGATTTCATTCTCCTTCACTGTACGGTTTACCACCCAAGCGGATCATTGGTTGAGTTTATAGCTTGCAGTAATAGAAGCGGCATAACAGTTTAATTTCGACGACTGTATAACAATCCTTTGTGCGGGCCACGTGTTTGAACGCCTGATCTAGACAGTCTGACGTACTTAACTGATCTTCAGAAACAAACATCACCAGCACGTTTATTTCCGTTAGATTCTGGTGGAAAAGAAATGAAAGCTCAAAAAGACCTAGTGGCACCAAACAAACCACTCACGTGTTCCCGATACGCTGTAGCAGAGAGATGATCCTCCTCACTCGAACACACAGACAGGAATATGACATAGAACCGGATGTTCATAGTTGAACGGGCACGCCCAGGGATTGTAGAGAAAATGACAGTTTTATTAAAAAAATCCACAACAAATATAAAATTCAAAATATTAATTTTACATTTTTTGAAAATTAAAAAAAATAGAAATAATAAAATTTATGAATCAAACAACATTACTCATAGGATAGATTCTATTCTAAACTAATTAAAAAGTAAAAAACTGAATTGTCACAAGAATAAAGACTCCGTTTGCACATCGGACAGTTCCCATTGGAGTATAACCAAGGATCAATGCATTCCTTATGGAATATGTGACTAAATCCGTTAGAAAAGCAACGACTTGCATGGAAGTGTTCGGATCGCTTCATTAATCGTCACTTCAGAAATGCAAATAGCACATGTCACGTCTGGGGTTCATTCTAGCATTAAATCAAGGTAACTTTATATTTACTCTCGCTCATATGGCGAAGATTTCTAACGAATTTTTTGACACGTGCCTAAAATATGCTACCAAAATACCTTATTTAATTGTCTCAAGATAGCAGAGGAGACTGTATCGCTTGTTGATGTAATAAAAATGATATAGAACACCACCATCCCCAAAACAAAGTACCCGAAGGTTGAGTAGTTTATGGAGTTGTCATTTGTGTTTACTTTTTCCTCAAGCTTGGTCATTATAATTATGTTTGAATCTAAGATTGTCTTCAGTTTCTCCCCATCCGAGTAGGAGCATGATATCACTGTGATATTTCCTGGCTTATAATAATCAGGAATACTCAACTCTGTACAAAAATGTTGGTCTACGGTCCCGTAGTTGAGGATTCCCGCGATGTTCATGATTTGGATTGTCTCCAAATATCTGATATCGAAATTTTTGGTTAACATTATCTTCCGGTTGCCAAATTTATAATTCTGTGGTGGTCTGTCCTCAACAAGTTGGCCAGAAATGAGCTTTTTGTGGCAGTTTATTTCAACGTCCAGTTTCAATGAGTAATCCAAGTAAAAGACCTCCATTTGGAACTCGCCTGAGATGCAAAATATGAAGAATGCAAGTCGATAATTCATTTTATGCACATACTCAATTTAACGATCATTAGCTTAAATGAAAACCCAAAACCGCATTCAAATTAATTTAATAAATTAAAAAATTTTGACCATTCCCAGGGTATTCCCAATCCTGAGGGGTAAAGCCATTCAGTCAGGCTCCACTAACTCTACTGTATTAGATTATTTCAAAATTCATTTTGTCACAATTATGATAGACTCTTCAATGGGACCCCACGTGCTTTTAATGACCTGAAAGAGGTTTTATCCTGTGAACCATATCCTGTCCAAGCATCATGCCCATCCATTGTCCGAAGCACTCCATTGGACTAGTGAAGAGAGTGATCTGTTTTCGATGCAGGCATTGGAGTCTCTTGTGTAAGATGGATCTCATGCGCCTCTAAGGATTTGAAGAAGGTAAAGAGCAGAAAGGAATACTTCGACCAAGTATGTAGCTATGTAGAAATCGAACCACACGTGAACGACTAAACACTACGCTATCTGATCAACCACGTGCTACGTCTAGGAAACGCCAATGAAATTTTTTAGATGTCAATAAATAGAATTATTTAAAGGAAACTTCATATTTTTATTTACCCCCGGTCCCTTCAAGTGAAGGAATCAGTAGCTAAAGGGACATCCCAGATCCATTACCAAGCAACTATTTAGAAGAGATTGGGTCTGTCCACTTATATTCCTTTCCTCGTTTACAGGCGTTTAACTCCCATATATTTCGTTTAGTTATCTTGAAAGTTGTGACGTCAAGTTCAACAACCACACATCACCACGACAATAATCAACCACATATATTCATATATTCACACTGAGTAAACATGAGAATTTAATGTCAAATATTTATTAGCTTTTAAATTATAAGAATAATCAAGGAAAAATTTTTTAGTTATTTAAAAATATGATCAATTGGTAATAATCCCCCCTTTCCGGCTGAAGGTTCCATACTGTTTGGCTCGAGAAGTGAAACCGGCTTTTGGGGTGGCATAGAAGTGGTTTATGGAGAAAAGTAGCATGACGCCCCACCATTGGAGATCCTAATTAGAAGTAATAACAGAATGGGTCCCAACGTGATCAGGAGACCACCAGACCTCAACGAGTTTGTCTGTGGTCAAGAAAGAAGTACCGAGCCAAGCTGAAAGTATGGATCAAATTTGTCGGAATAATCTAGTTTATTTTTTTGTTCTTGTAATAAATATTTAATTAGGTCGGTATGACCTTCCTTGATAAAAACAGTAAAGAAATCGGGAGACATCGCGAGGACGGGGAAAGGCTGCGTGACATGGCAAAGCGTCGCCAAAAATGGTAGAAACTAACTAGTAATTAAATTTTCTGTGGTGCACAGGCTTTGTTACGACCTATGACGTAAGTGGGAGTGGCACATTATTTTCGAAAATAATGCCATCCACAGGATTTTCATCCATCTGTGATCTGTCTTCTTCTATTTTCACTAATATATTACCAAGTGATTCGACCCATACAAGCCACCTGTCTTAGATTCACATTCTGCAGACTCTGTAGAGATATCTCATCTGCCTCGAAAGTCAGTGTAATAATTTTATTTGAATGCCTTTATGATACCCTGGTTGGTTGAGTGATTGACACTTCTCTAAAAATTTCTGTCTTTATCGCACTCTCAGTCTATATTATCCCGTTTACAATTGCCACTTTCAACGTCAGAGGACTCGCTTCGAGTACTAAACGGAAGACTTTATGCGTTGATTCCTCGATGAACTATGGAGACGTGCGAAGAGGAGAGCTACATGGAGAAAACTGGTAGATGGATAGTGGAGACCACGACACAAGCAGAACCCTAAGTATTCATATGCTTGTGGGAGTGCACTAACTTAACTAACTAACTTATGACACCCATAATACAGGCGAGTGGGTGCAGGCCTAAGCAGACAATCTGGTCTCCCAATCGGCGGGGATGCGACACACAGACTTTCAATCCGATTCGTAGTGAAATCTCGATACAACGCATTCATCATTATTATTTTATTAACCTCGGATACACCGAGAAAGAAGTTAAAGTAACCAACTTATAAGTGTATCCACTTCTAGAGAAACAGAGTCCATCCGGAATCAGCATAAAGGGTAAGACATCCATTACATGCAGTTGTGGAAACCCCTTCCAGTGGAGTGGGAAGAGCAAATGATCCTTTTTCATGCCGGCCTGGCACTGGGCGTCACCTAGACAGGTGGATCACATGACGCCACTCTATTAGGAAGAGAGGAGGAACATACAAGCAAGCAGAAAATTTAAACCAATTGACCACGCAGCACCACATGGCTCCACGAGGCCTTATCACTTGGTCATTCATCATCGAAAAAGGTATCCGAAACTCCACTTGAAATTCCCTTGAACCAAGCTTCACTTTCGGAAGACACCCCCATCTCATCATACTCTTTGGGTGTTAGTTAGATGACACCAATAGATCTTCAAATGACTCCTAAATATACAATTATTGGCGTACCTATGCTAATTATACTTTTTTGATATTTACCTTTTGGGAATTTTTTTTCATCGCTATCTTTAATGATTTATTTTATTTAATAATCCCGAAAAGGGAACACCAAGAAAGGAGTAAACCAACTAATTAAATGATCCTGGTACACCTCAAAAGGATCGAGAGGTTTTTCAAAGAATCTTTCATGATTGAAACTTGATCTCTTGACTTAGTTTTTTACGTGTTTAAATAAATTTATTCAACCAACAATTCGATTCTGGTTGCTGAAACAACTCCGAGAGCGCCTTGTCCAATTGAACCCTCTGCCCATATGGCATCTCAGGGCTCTGCCTCCTATACTCCAGTGTCAGGCTCTCTAGGGTCCGCTTTAATACAGTGGACTGTAGATAGGCCTGGAGCTTCCTATCTACCCCCAACTGCTTCAGATAACCTTTGTGGTACTTTGTTGCAATTCCTTCCCACGTCATTACTATTGGAATAACGAGGACCTTGCAACCAAGCATCTGCCCCATCTCGTTTGCAAGCAAGTCATACTTCCTTTTTTTCTCTATCTCCACAGTCTGCAAACAGTCTTGAGACGTAATGCCAACCTCTATGATAAGGACTTGGCCAGACTCCTTATCGTGTACCACAATGTCCGGTTTATTGTGATTGACTAGCACCGAGGTACGGATAACACTGTTTAACTTAATATGAACCCTGGTGTTATCTACTACAGATTGCACCTTATGTGTCCACAACTTTCTGGTGTGGCGAATACCATACTTATTGCATAGTAGAAGATGAAGACTCCTTACTACCTCGTTATGCCTCCACACATAGTCGTGGCAGAGCATGGATCCACATCGAGTGGCTAAATGATCAACCGACATGCTCCTTGACTTACAGTGGGGACATGTATTTGTTGATCGACCCCAAAAAATATTGCGGTCTTGCATATACGTGTACAACGCCTCCGATCGAGGTGAGTTGTCACCGTATTTTAGCCATATTGTCGACGACTTAAGGTCGACATGTGGGTTGTCCAATGCTCTGAAGAGGACCTTATGAAGGCTTTTTAAGTTGATCTTTTCCATCAAATTATTATATTGTAATTCGATCAACGCCTTCACATTTACTAGCCCACCATCATCAACACCATACTTAGCAGACAAAAAATCTGATAGTGCCTAGGTGGGTTGCCCGTCTTTTCTCGGTCGTTATTATGGCGTGCTTCCTAGCAGACACACTTGACCCAGCTATCAGGGTGTCGTGCATTCGCATTAGGATACGCTCACTTAGTTGGACTACTCCACACAGTCCACGGCCGAATTTATCACGGGGTAAATATAGTCTCTCCTTATTGGCTGCCAGCACATGGACATGGTTCTCTCTGAGTACTCCACGGATCATAACATCCATCTCATCATACTCCTTGGGCTCAAACTCCACAACACCTATGTAGTAGTTTAGCAGCGAGACAGCATACTCATTTAATGCTAGGAACAAATTCCTTGCATTTAGAGACGTCTTACATAATAACGCTGCTCTTTTACGAATGCCTTCAGTAATTTGTCGATTTGTCTCAGGCATTATAAGGGACTTTGGAGTTTCGGTAACACCCAGATACTTATATCCTTCGTGTTCCTCTAGGACTCTTACTAACTCGCTACATACTTGCGTGTTAGTAGCAGACTTTGAATAATTCAAATCTAGTCCTATACTCTCAAAGAATTCCCTGACACAGACCCCCATGGAGTAGAGCTCCTTGGCTGTTCGAGCATACATCTTCAGGTCATCGACAAAAAGAAGGTGATTTGTGCTGAAACAAACAGCCTCACAATGAACTGGTATTTGCTCTAACCGGTCATTGAGACGGAGACTCAATGGCTCCAAACAGAGAACAAAGAGCAGCTGAGACATGCTAATTATACTTTTTTGATATTTACCTTTTGAAAATGTTTGTTTTCCTTAGAATGAGTCTATCAAATTTGTTTAATCAATTTATTTAAAAGAACCAATCAACCGGAGGTCATACAGTAGCCGTCATGACTGCTTGGTTATTTCATTTATCCCCGGTCCCTACAAGTGAAGGAAATCGGTGGCTAACTTGACATATCATATCCATTACCAAGCAAACTATTTAGTTGAGATTGGTCTGTCCGCTAATAGCCATCAGCGATCAAGGGGATCTCCTGTGCATATAGAAATCCGATTCCCTAGACGACCCAGGAATTCCAGCGTAGAAGGCGTAAGAAAACAGGACGTTTCAACTGAGAGCGAAACAAACAAAAAATCCTCGGGTAGGACCGCGTATTTGCTCGTTTTGATCTCTCGGCCTTCTCAGCGAAAATTAAACTATACTTTCAAAAAAAGATCCCAAGAAAAAAGAGTACTTTTCAACAACACTAAAACTAATCATTTTTTAAAATGAAAAGGATATTTATTCAAAACAAAACGAACAACCAATTAAAGTGATTTAAGTGGCTGTCTCACCATCCTCGAATGAAAAAGACACTATTTTAAAGTGAAAAACATTTATGCTAACTAATTGTCGAGAGGAGACCAAGGAATTCAGTGAGAATGAACAGCAGAAAAATTCAAACACGGAATCATCTTAATTTAGCAGAGCACATATGACATTATGCTTTTTAAAACAAAAACTAAATAATTCTTAATCTACTAAAACAATAAATTTACAATAGAATATCAAATAAACAAAAAGAAAACATCATCTCATAAACTGACTGGCATACTTCATTGCCGGGACATTAGGATGGGTCTATCAATGACACACACAACTACCACTGCAGAGAATGTTGTAAATTTGGGGGAAAGATCAGAAGCTGTTATCGTTATATATGCGCCCAAATTCCCAACAGAATCACTGAAAGTCAAAAACACCACCACCAGTAATTTGGAGCTGAAAATATTGTTATGCATTTTCCTTCATGGGCCACCTCATAGCCCGACTCCTTGACCTCGTGGCTACGAATAATGTAGTCCAGCTGATTCTGTTCAAGAAATCGCTTAGTAATATCGGGACCAAACTGAATTCCAACTCCCCGTTTACTTTCCCCGACTCCTTCCCCAGGCTGAGGGTCAGACCAGAGCAGATCAGTCATCAGACAGGCTAAAATAAAACAGTTCACTACAAGTATCCGGTGGTTGACAGAACCTTTTAATGCCGTTTACGGCTTCCATGGTTATTTCCGCAGCAGAGAGTCCGCCATGGACAACAAATACCCGCTGATTTATCAAATAAGCTAACGGAAGACTGTTAAACAACTGCGTGAAGCTCATCATCATTTCACCCCCGTACTAAACTCAGAAGTAAATATACCTTGTATTTAACCTCTCCCTCAAATCCATACATCTGATTCATGGTAACAGTCTCGTGGTTCCCTAAAATAAGTCATCCGTAACCTCTGTTCAGGAAGAAGCTGTTCGGGTAAAGGAGACTGTAAGTGATGAGAAGAAGGATGCACTCCACGGAAAATGAACCACGATCTACAAAGTCCCCATTGAATAGCTATAATTGGTCCCACGTGGTCTACATATGCATTTTCGCTAGATGGGAATCCGTTAGTTTCGAATATGTTGAGCAGATCGTAGTACTGACCATGAATGTCCCCACAAATTGTCAGTTTTGAATAATTGGAGACGTCAATGTGCCTCAACGTGGGCTTTGATCTCTGCATCTCGTTGGCCATCCCAATCAGCTGGAAATGACCGTTAGATAAACCTGTAAGGCGTATTTTCTGTGAAGTAGCTTCTGAGACTTTAAATGCTGGGCGAGATCACGTGCGAAATTATCAGTGACTCGTTTGTCCACCAACATGGGACCTTTGTAGGTTTCTTCTACAACTGGAAAATAAATTACCCCATAATTACATATTTTATCGATATTCTTCATATTAATCCCGGAATCCAGCTCCATCGAGTTGAGAGCCTTGAGTATGTTGTTTCTGTTAAGAGTTTTCTCGCATTCCTGCCGTTTTGCCATGGCAAATTTATCTCCCTTGCAGACTTCCAGAACCTTATATTTATGTGACTCAGTACATTATCGAAGTCATTTAAGGCTAACCTGAACTTCCCCAGGGCCATGTAGGCACAAGCGCGTCTGTAATATCCCTAAAGTAATTTGAGTAAAAAAACTTTGATAAACGACTCGTTGAGCTTGACTGCTTCATTGGCGTCGTTCACAGCCGCTCCGTAACTCTCCAGTTTTAGATGAGTGATACTCCGGTTGGCATAGAGAGTGGACAAGTCTTCATCGTTTGTTGTGACGGCAATTGCCTGTGAATAATTTTCCAGAGCCAAATTCAGTTTGTTTTCTCAACTTAATATTACAGCATACCTTTGAAGAAAACATTGGCAATCCGACGTAATCTCTCACTCTCAGACATGTGTTTTTAAATAATTTTTATTTTATTAAAAAATTCAATCAAAATAGTATTTTTTCAATTATTTTTAATAATAATTAAAATTTCGGAAAATTCAAGAAAAATTATTTTTCTCGCTTTTAAATTATTTTTTGACGCGTCCGATTTTAAACATTAATATCAAATAAACAAAAATCAAACATCATCTCATATACTGAGTGGCATACTTCATTCCTAGGACATTAGGATGGGTCTATCGATAACACACCTTAACTACCACTAACACACATGACTTTATTGGACTTCGCCACGTGGCCCATGTTGTCCTACGTGGCTAATTGGTCGAAGTTTTCTGATTGTTTTGCTTGTTCTTCCCTTTCCTTTCCTATTAGAGTGTCGTCATGTGATTTATTTTTCTAGGTGGCGCTTAGTGCCAGGTTGGCACGAAAAAGATCATTTGCTTTCCACCACTCCACTGGAGGAATTTCCACAACTGCAAGTATAGACGTATTTTTCCTTTATGCTGATTTTGAGTGGACTTTTTTGTAGAAGTGGAAACTAAATACGCTTAATTTTTTTAATAAATAACAATTTATTGAAGAATAAAACCAAATAGTTAAAGGCTACTGGCTGCTCTCAGGATTGAGAGCGCATTTCCCCTTACGATCTGTAAGGAGATGCGCTCAATGAGCCAGCCCGCTTAATTAGTTGTTTACTTTAATTTCTTTCTTGATGCATCCGGGGTTAATAAATTAAACATTAATATTTTGTTAATTTTCAGCCGAGAACCCTTAATGCAGATATGTTATGTTGGAGGAGATTGGAGTTATTGAAAACAGCACCTAAATAATTAGCGAGAGCCGAGAGATGCGTTATGTTGAGCTTTGGGACCAAAAACGTGTTATGAACTCGAGAAAGGAAGATACTTGTATATTAACTTGAGAACCACTTGTCCGAGAATTTTGGAAATGACAGATAATAGTGAAATTGGTAGATATGGTCCTAGATCTGAAGGATCTGTATTGGGCTTCAGGATTGGGATGATTTTTGGGAATCCGACAATAAGAAACAAAACGATGTCGGTCCTCAAACTGTGGTCGTTTGATCAAATACATTATTTTTCCACTACGTCTACCCAATTCTCAACTCAACAAGTTAGAATTCTCTCTACGGAGGGACATCCAGACAAATCTGGCTTGTCTACGCAGTGGACACCACATCACTATCAATATACGGATATAAATTAGTGAATCAAAAATGTCAATTTTTTGCAACTTCTCTGAGTTAACAGCACACCTTTTCAATGCTCAGAATTCATACCATGTCCACCTGACATGCTGAAAGTGACCGATTTATTGCAACGACCAGAATTTGCCGCCTATTATTTGAAAACCACTGCCCTTTATACGGGTTGGTAAGGCAGGGGTACCTTAACTAACATGCTCGGTAAATTGACTTTCAGACGCATTCGATATTTTAATTTGTAAATAAATAAAGTGCTGACTATTAATTTAATTGATAATTGAGAAAATAAAAATATTTCGATAAAATTTAAAATCGTTAAATATTAATAGGAAACTTAACTAAGCACTTTTCTGCAATAAATTGTATTTTTTTTATTTTGAAAAATGCACTTTTTAACAAAATAATAATTGTGGCAGTGACACCGTCATCAGTGATGCATCACTGCGGAACCGGGTTGTCTCAGGAATTTTCAGGTAAAAAAGAAAAGAATTAGAACTTATCAACGCCTTCGATGCCTTTGATGCATTTGCCTTGGATTTCTGCCTAAGCTTGTGTTTTGCAAATCCTAAAGGTGGAGATTGATCGACTTGTTTTAGGAGACGCTTAATGGCAGGCTGGCATCCAAAAAGGACCTATATCTTCCCTACTCCAATGAATGGGTTCTCAAAAATAAAGGAAACGGATGGACGTGATACTTGAACAGCATATTTCTTACACCGACAGTTAGTTAAGTTACCACGGCAACTTTGGTGTGGTACAAGTTCAGACATTCAGAAAGGTGATTTGTTGTCAACTAGGGGAGGTTGAAAGGAACAGAGGACATCTTTCGCATCATCAAGTCTACATAGATCGGTAAAGAAGAGACTCCGACCATGGCAACTGGATTTACCTTAATTATACGTTAATCAACTTTTCCGGCGTCAATATTAACTTTAACTTAAACTAATCAAAGAGATCTCGCAGAGACCGCATATGAAGTATAAGCTCATGATGATGAGAAGGGATATGTCTCACTCCGACCGGAGAATCTGGATAAAGCACATTTCAGGTATATCTTATTAGTCAAGCATGACTCCCATGATGTTTGTCGCAGTATTGATTAAGATAATCGTGCTATTAGCAAAGGATTCTCGGTTTGATGCTGTAGTCCCTAAGGACTTCGTTTGGGAAACTGTAAGCTTTAGTTGAAAGAACTATGAGGTCAGAGTATTTTAGAGCTCATTATGACCAATGTGGATGTCTGACAAATATTACTAGCAGCAATGTCAATATCATCTGTGTAGGATAGCAGGATGAATTTTTTGTTCTAGGCTGTGGCAAATCGTGTATGAATAGGCTGAATGGAAGGAGTGAAAGACAAGATCATTGGGAACTCCATGTCTATCAGAAAAGTAACTGGCAAAAGCGGATGTTCCCAGAGATCCACCAGGTATGACTGCTGTGATGCAGATCTTGAAGGCGGACTGTGGCCAGTCTTGTGAGATCTTCAGTTGGCAGGTGTGTCGAATCCAGCAGCAATAAATAGCCGATAATATTATATTGAAAAAATGTCACTAATTTATTGAATATTTCCTATTAATTGAACTATTTAATATTAAATTTTACAAATAATTAAATAAATTATATTTAAATTGTTATTAAGTTGTCAAGTAATGCTGTTTTTTTCAATAGAATACAAATATGGATGATATTGAGGGAGAACTCGCAACCAGGGATTTTATAGTGGCCAACAGATACAGACTAATCAAAAAAATTGGTAGTGGATCCTTCGGAAAGATCTACTCGGCTATTAACGTAAGCAACGGCGAAGAGGTCGCTGTCAAAATGGAGAATTCCAACAGTCAGCACCCACAACTGGCATTTGAAAGCAAAATATATCGATTCATGCAGGGAGACCAAGGGATTCCTAGTCTGAAGGGGTATTACGAGCAGAACAGCTACAACATTATGGTGATAGAACTGCTTGGTCCCTCACTTGAGGATCTCTTCAACCTTTGTAACCGAAGATTTGAACTGAAAACGGTCTTAATGTTGGCAGATCAGATGCTGAACCGACTCCAATACATCCACTCCCGATGTTTCATTCACAGGGACATCAAACCTGACAACTTCCTGATGGGAGCTGGTCGTTACTCAAGCAAACTATTCATAATCGACTTTGGTTTG
Organism: Dicyema japonicum; assembly: GCA_011109175.1. Lineage (NCBI taxonomy): Eukaryota > Metazoa > Dicyemida > Rhombozoa > Dicyemidae > Dicyema > Dicyema japonicum. The sequence goes on from RDEW01000006.1 coordinate 650,501, forward strand.
GCCAAGAAGTACATGAGTTCCACTACAGGAGCGCATATTCCGTACAGAGACAACCGCAGTCTTACGGGACGGCGAGATATGCCAGTATAAACGCCCATTTGGGGATTGAGCAGAGCAGAAGGGACGATCTGGAGTCCCTGGGATACGTCCTGATGTACTTTAACCGAGGAAGTCTTCCGTGGCAGGGACTCAGGGCGGCCAATAGAAGGCAGAAGTACGAGAAGATCTCGGAAAAGAAGATCTCTACGACAATTGAGCAGCTTTGTCGTGGATTTCCTAACGAATTTGCCATGTATTTGAACTACTGTCGGTCTCTGAGGTTCGATGAGGTCCCCGACTACTTTTACTTGCGTCAACTATTCCGTATTCTTTACAGGAACATGAACTACCCCAATGACACGCTATTTCAATGGAGTCTGATGCCTAGATCTACCCCTGCTAAGGATAAATGATTTAACATTTTTATTTTAATATTTTTGATTTTAAACAATATTGATTTGTGAATTTATGTCGATAATCATCTTCCTTACATTGACTGCTTAAACGTGCACTTTTGTGGTTTGAATAACCACGATTTGTTAAGTATTATACTAAAGTGCATTGATTTATGGTAATTGAACTGGCACGTGGCTGTGCGCTTTATATACTATGGTTGAGTTCGTCGTTGGATCTTCTAGTGTACGTGGATTAAATAAGATCGGATTTGCGAAGGTACCGGGTAGTGATGTCCGGCTCAATATAACAGAGATTAGTTGGGGATTTTGACGAGGGTTGTTTGTCTTGAGGCTTATTTTTTCCAACAGATTTTATTAGCTAATCTGCCACGTCATTATTAAGCAACTATTTATCTAATATTTCTGAATCTTACATCCCCCATTGTCAGTTTGTTCTCATTCTAATAAACCTGTCTTTAGAGGTGTGTCATTTCAAAACCACATGCTTCCTCTACAGGGGACAATTCTATTAATCTCTCTAGCTTTCGTCCTTGATGGGAGAGCTTACGAATCCCCAAGAATAAAAGCTCACATGAGGAGATATTGCGGACCTTATAGCATGCCAGAGATCTTGTAGTTGACTAAGAATAAGGCTCTCCCTAATAAAGTTACCTTTATGGTAATATGTGTAGCACCATGCAGCTGAATAGTTAATTAGGTTGAGGTAAGTTATTAGGGCAACCAGGAAATTGCATTTTTAATAGAAAATTGCAAATACAACTTTTTTTAATTGCACAAAATTCAATTTTTATTTTCATTATAAAAAAATAAACGAAATTATTTATTGTAATACGAAATTAAATATTCCTGAACATTTTCAGGTTTGAAGTTTCGATCTTTATTAAGAATTTTCGCTCTTTCAACAGAGGCTGAGCTTCCGCAAAAATTGCAAGTTAAAATTGAAAAAATATAACTAAAATTAATTATTATGTATAGCTTTATTTTTTTTGAACCACACGAGAATTTATTTTTTAAAATTATAAAAAACTAGGACGACAGAATGACGATGGCGTTACCTCTGATAATCGCCATTTCGAACCTCTGCTTCAACCAGAGCCTATCCTTTGACTCACACCTTTTTGAGGCTAGTTTGCTTCCAATGCTGGAGAGAAAGGCGTCCGTCTTCGCTCCTACGGTTCAGTTGTCTTCACAGCAATGGAGGTGAAATGGTATTGGTCTCCGAGGGATTCGTATTTACGGATCTTCTTGGCCTCCGCCTGGTCGGCTGCGTCTCCAGGAGAGTGCGTCGCCGTCAGCGATCTGGCCCCTGAGAAGGTTTCTACACATGTTGCGTCCCAAACGAGTGATTTTCCGTGGGAGTGTGGGAATAACGTCATGGCATCCGGCATCTTCCCGTCGCCTCTGTCTAATCCCAATGTTCCAATTGGGCCGGAAATCCCGCTGCCTTGAGGGCTCAAAAAATGATGTCATTGAGGGCTGCGTGACGCGGGGTTCGACCAGCGATTGTCGGCAAGAGAGTGGATGTAAGCCTTTCGTATCAACGTCCCCGCCGCAACGGCATTTGTGTCTCTGGAATATGTCCACTCCTAGGCGCAGTGCTACCCCGATCCTCAGGCTGTTTTCGTCAAGGAGGGTCCCCAGATGTGGGTCACTGCTTTATTATTTATCGAACTTTTATTAAATTATAATTAATTGCAATTTCCCTAATAATAAATCAAAATAATATTTTGCAAGGAAATACGCAATTAATTAGTCAGCATAGAAATGCTATGTTTTTTGTTGAATAATAAATTTTAACATATTCACGCTGTAGAATTCATTAGGGCAAATCGTGGTATCTGCTAATCACGAACATTATGCGATATCGTACGACTCACACAAAGTTATTATGTGGACCTGGAACGTCCGTCAATGGTAGTTATGTTCTTGTTAGCCGCCGGTTTCCCTCACTTGTAGGGACCGAGGGTAAATAAATAAAATACGACGCACGCAGTCAGTAAAAAAACTTATATTTCATTTAACAAAATAAACATAGGGTCTACACAAATTCCCGCTTTTATTAAATTTAATGAGTAAATTGCCTTCCACAAAAAACCCACGTACAGATATATTGATATATACTAATGACGTCATAGTTTATGGCTTCTCCAGTGATCTCTGTTGCAATCGTGAGAGGCAACGCAACGTCGGTAATATCGCGGGGACCACTTAGATGGATTGCTGTGCTAATTAATTGTTACTTTTAAAATGTGTTATTAGTTTATGAAGATTTTATTGCTAAATTATGAAGATCTGATTAATTAAGAGAAAAACAGCAACAGGGCTACTTGAAAGGCCTAAGGAACTCGTTACAGAAGATACCCTGGAAGAAGACTATGAGATACTTTGGCTCCTTACTGACGAAAAAAAGTGTGGAGCATGCGAAAACCCACAAGAAAAAGTCACGAACGCTCTGTACTGCCCAAAAAAATTAAAACTCGAGGCGGAGATGTTTTCAACTCAGTAATTTCTCCAAGAATATTATACGGTTTGAGGGAAGGTAAGGTTCACAAGAGATTCGATAACAAATCGTCTTCCTTTCTACATGCAATCGGATCGTCGATATAAAAGGAAGGACAAAAGAGGAATGGTCAATTCAGAACATTTTCATACAAATCATAAAAGGAATGCCTCTCAATCACGAGAATTGCTTACTAGTCAATAATACTTTATTCGTTGGCATAAAAGTACTTCCCTATCTATGAAGGAGGATGGTTTTCCAGGTACGCTCTAATTTTGTGCGGTGACGTCGAATCCAACCCAGGCCCTGAAACCAACCTGGTCCAGATCAATATAAACGGAATACGAAGTCCGCCACTTACTCAATAGTAATGAAGTTGACATTGCTCTAGTCCAAGAGACAAAACTACAACCAAACATACGAACCCCAACCTTTCCCGGATACTCCATTATCCGTAAAACAGAAGGATTAAGCTTAATGGAGAACTAATGACACTAATAAGAAATGGAATTCAATATGAAGATGTTTCAAACAAAATCTCTCTATCCAGAAGATGACCCTTTGGGACTAATTGGCATAAATGTTAGAATTCCTAGGAAAACTATATTGTCAATGTATATATTCCCCTACTACATCCCGTCCAAGTGGGTACTACCCTACAGATTTTCTCAAACGTAATACTGTGACATCAATGCCAAACATCAATTATGGTATGAAGGCCAGAAACCAGACAGTAGAGGAAACCTACTGGCCAGAAACTTGGGACAATTTTGTATACTGAATAACACCATAACAATACGAGAACACCTACTCGAAAAGGAGACAACCTACATCCCCTGACCTCTCCTTATGTTCCCATCAATGTTTCCCTTCATCAACTAGACTGTAAAATATGAACTAAGAAGTGATCACAACCCTATTATGATGAAAATCAACACTGCAAATAAATTTATCAGACAGAATTCCACTTTTTAAATTTTGAAAGCGCAGATTGGTCCAACTTCTCTAATTACATGGACACCAATGTGGAAGTATTCTACGCATTGGTATTCTCATCAATTGACCACATGATCAAAACTTTCACGGACATTATACTCAAAGCAAGAAAACTATTCCAATGCCATCAAACAAGGAATACCTATTATAATACAAAAACACTATCAGAGAAAGAAATAAATTAAAGAAGCAAAAGGAATTATCAAATGACGATTTCCAAAAAATGAAATCCTTGAATATACAAATTAAACAAGTTACCCAGTCTAGAATTAAGAAGCGATGGACATCACTTATTGATTCTCTATCGCCAAATACATCCGAGACGCTGATATGGAGGAAAATCAAATATTTGAGAAGTTGCAATGAAGGCTCTGAGAAAGTCCTCCACGGACAGGGATGTAGCAACATCGACCCAAATATTTTAATGAAGCACTATGTCGCGATCAGCCATAAAAATTTCTCGAGGGAACACATAGTCTACAAGAAGTTGTATCCATCATATGATTTGATTGTCTTTACTCCACGAGAAGTTCGAAACGCAATCATGGATGCCAAAAACTCCCGTTCCCGAGGTGCTGACAATGTCTCGATGATGGAACTGAAACACCTTGGTGAAAAAGCGACCAAATTCCTATCATACGTTTATACTCTATCTGTGAACAATAATATGATACCTTCTATATGGAAGAAATCCATAATTCTGCCAATTCGGAAGCCAAACAAACCTGCAAACGATCCCTCTTCTTATCGTCCAATTGCAATACTATGTGCAATGTCCAGCATTTTTTCAATGCTAGAGGCTTATCTACGGCATGGTCGAGGAATGGCTTCAATAGACTTGAAGAAAGCATTCGACTCCGTTTCCCGGACGCTGCTTATAGAGAAAATTTCTAACACTCTTATAAATCCAAACATTAAAAGATGGCTGTCGAACTTTTTAAGTGGAAGAAGAGGCAAGTGATGTCAGACAACAGAAAATCTAAATCCCGTTTTTGCCGAATGGTGTCCCTCAAGGTTCACCTCTCTTTCCCTGCTCTTCACTGTAAACCTGACTCCCACCAACGACGATCCCGATACATTAATACTCTCATACGCAGATGACATTGTTCTTTCAACGAGAGACTCTAACTATGAGAAGGCAGGGATAAAACTTCAAAGTTATATTAGTATGCTGGAACATTGGCTCACATCAAATCGACTGGACGTTTATAACAATTTACATATAGAAGATCATCATACTCTCCCAAAATCAAATTGTTTGGATATGAAATTCCTATGAATAGGTCTCCAACAATACTAGGATTAAAGTTAGATCCTCTCCTGACATTCGACGAACACGTCAATGACGTTATTACCAAAATCAGGAGGAGGACCAACATATTAAAAATTTTGTCCCGATCACAATCGGGCACAACACCTTCTTACTACAGAACATTTACAGACAATACATACTGCCAGTAATCAAATACACATGTCCTTCCTGGAGCTCGATGATTTCTGAATCGTCGTCTCAAAAATTAGAAACCGCACAACTTGCTGCCTTGAAAATAATAAATAAGAAAACTGCGGATAACGTATTGAATGTTAAAGAACACCTAAGGTGGAGAGTGAAGTCATTTCTACAGTGGGCAATAAAAACCGGCTGTCCGCTTTCACTCTCTATATCTGACTAGACGGTGTTTCTTTGGCTTAAATAATAATAAAAAAATCTAGAAAATGCGGGAAATCTATGGAGAATGAGACCGTCCCCGTTTCTACCAATTCTGTTGGATCTTCGAGGACCCCGAACGAGAGCCAGAACCCGGAAAACCGGGATCACTTAGTTAGTAATTAACTTTTTCTAATCCGATGATCTTGGGGTAAAAAAAAGAAAAAAGACTCCCACTTCACTTATTGGAAGCAAGATCAGTTGCCTATTAATTAATTTGTCTGACTTGCTGGCTTACCTCTTCTGCATGAAATATCTACATTGCTTCATAACATATGAAAACCCTTGTCTTCTTTTAGTGTTTTGCAGAATGACCTACTCAAGAGAAACAAACAGCTCCTAACAGATAATCCTCCAAGTTTTTTAATTTGGGTCGGACTGGATTTTAACCTGGTTTCTTAATGACCCACATGACCTTTGTTCAAAAGTTCGGATTTCTGAAATCTCCCATGTCGGTCTCGTTGTCCATTCCCAGGAGGAAAAGGACAAGAATTTTCATTCATCATGAAATAAGTAAAAACTTAAAAATCAAAACTAACAAAAAATAAGACAAAACTTAAATTCAAAGGAAAGACTGTAAACTAAATGATTACCGTTTAATCAAAGGATCAGTCTGTGTAGGAGGTGGAGGGGCACCGCGTCTGTCGAGAACATCAATGTAGTCATCTACAATCTTCCTCTGTTCATCAGGAAAACAATCCAAGTACAAATAACGACTATCGTTCTACAAATTACTTCCAAACAATACCCTGAGGACAGCATCGACATCATCCCATTGAATTTCCCTATTCTTCAGCATCTCCTTAGTCCTAAAAATAACACCAAAAATACTTGTAGGTTATGAATTTAGTCTCATTCAAAAGTTCACGCAAATCTGACTTGGCTTTAGCAGTCTTCTCCTTCATGAAGGTGTCGAAGGCTTTCTCCCGTTTCTACCAAATAAAAAACCAAGGAAATAATAAAAAACGAAAAACCCACCCGATCACTAGATGAAAATTTAAGATAACGATGGTCGTCCCTCACAAACTTCTTGACATCCTTCCAGGAGGAGTCCAACTTAATCTACCAATAAGACCATCCAAACCTCAGCAGTCTCAGCAAGTAACGTGTAAAACACAGCTTTATTCTTCTTAGAAAGCATCTTTTGATGTTCGCTACACATATTCTTAATATCTTCCCTATCAAGATCAGCCACAGAACACCATCGAGAGTCATCCTTTAACAGAGAGACCACATCCTCAAAATCCATTTTATGACTCTTAACCTAACAATCACACGTGACCATACCAATTCTGACAACATACACGTTAACTTTTCCTTAGCTTCTGCCAACTGATGCAATCTACGTTCCTTATCAATCTCACGCATAGAAGTGCTCAGAGACTCCTGTACTTCCATTTGACGTTCCCGAAGACTTTTAGCCTCTCTTTCCTCTTTACTATTAATCACCTCAACATCCATCACATCAGGTGGGTTCTCCTATCATAATCACGTGCACCCATACCGATTGCTTAGAACTCGTCTCCAGTGAGTGAATATAATCCTCAAACAAATCTGCTCGTCGATCACTGCTACTGATTGCCTTATATCGGGGATCAGAGTCAATTCTACGTTTGACATCTCTCCATCGATCACCAACTGATATGTTCGTCTCCTTCAGTAGCTCGACAAACTCTTTCGATCGAGAAACCTACTATAACAAAATCATCAACCTTCACTCCTTCAGACTTCTCCCGTCTGTGCTTAAGTTCACTTACAAAATCGTAAAACAATGACTCTCGGTCACGTGTCCTATCAACCCCTGAAATCTGCTGTCTTTGGAAGAACGTGCAGCAAATTCTGAGTAAGTTGATCTAAACATAAATCAAAAGTTAACCGATGAGTAAGATTAGCCTCCCCTAATAGTTCCCTGAAGTCTTCCTTACGTTTTTTATGCTGTTTATTCCGTTCTGATCTCTCCGCCTCAACCTTATCCTTCACATACTGTTCAAACACGTGTTGTCGTTCCTTGCTTAGCAATAATGTATAACGTTTATCAAAAACTATTTTCTGTAATTCTTTCTCAAACGTAGAATTCGTTGAAACCTAGAGTAAACAAAAATGAGCCAACGTTCTTTTCCGCTAACAACTCCTTGAACTGCTCTACTCGTTCTGCGTACGGTAGTGTCGACCTGAGATTGCTCACCTTCTTTTCCTCTTCCACATTCGTTTCAGCCTTATTGGAGTCAACATCAGTCCGTTTACTGCTACTGGTCTCCACCAGTTCCTCTCCAGCACGTTTGACCGCTAAATCTGAGTTTATCATGCTACCGGTGTCGTCGTGAACTAAAATAAATCAAATACATACGTTCGATTGGTCGTTCCACTCCTCCTCCAATTTTGGTTTGTGTTTGATCAACTGGGACACGTCCTTTCTACCCCTTAGTTCGTCAGGACAGTGCCACACCGATCGCTTCTCTACCACGTCAAAGAAAAACACTCGGTCATCCCCCGTCCACACGACCGACCTTAGGCTTAAACAGAGTCTCTACCAGTTAGTCCCAGACACCAATGTCTTACTGACTGGCTTCGTCTTATCCAACACTTGCCTAATGGCTGCTTGCTAGAGGATTAGACAGAACACATATACCCTTGACTCATCATCCCTGGAAGAATCTACACGTGACACCACAAAGTACCATATTTCTGAGCAGCAGGTTTCTCCCACACAGTGTCCCCGATATTTTGTTATAGTAGTACGGGGTACCGTCAGAAACATAGTAAACCAACCAGGTTGGGTTCTCGGGTAGAGGCTTAAATGTTTAAGAACAATACCATTCCCGGGTTCATGGTGGTTGTTGATGGTACATACTGTTGTTGCATGGCCATGTACTGTTGGGAAAGGACTTGGGACTGCTGATAGGCCATAAAGGACTGGTTGGCCATGTCGTTTTGGTAAACGGTCATCCCTTACTTATTTATCAGCAAAAACCTTGGTAGGGATTCATCACGGTCGTTTGATATGGATTGGTAGCAGCATTCTAAAAATAAGTTCAGTCATTACCGTGTTGGAGATCGATGAATGAGTAGCTGCCTGGGAATATGGGATAAATCGGGTGATACATGGAGGCGTTGAGGGTGGTGGGGGAAGAGATAGATGAGAATTCATTGCAGTGGTAGATCTCGATAATAAATATAGATTACTGTTTATTTTCATCATTATTTTCTGTATTTTCTATTGAATTAACCTGAGATTGCGCAGAATCAGGCACATTTTGATCAACTAGGCAACTATTACTCATCAAAATATAGCGTTGTTTAAAATAAAATTGAATTTATTTTAACAAATTAATATTATTAAATTAATTAAATTCGCATAATTATGATTAAATTTCTATTGAAAATTTATGAAACTCTGATAGTTCAGCAAACACGTAAGCGACGTCATCTCCTCTTCCAAACGAAAACTAAATTTTTGTAAAAACGCTACTTGGATACTACAAAAGCTGTCTCCACTCAACATTAAGCCACCTTTTTACGCAATACATACAACTGATAATCAGCTACTGTTGTGCGGCAGGGGGTACTAACCTATCCAACCTAAAGAAAATAAACTCCTTCCAAGAAATAGCAACGAGGGCCCTACAAAGGTTTTCCTCTCCTCTAAAGCCAACCCTGTTCGAGGAACTTGTGAGGAGGACGAGAGCACCGTTGAAACCTCAAAATTTCCGAAAATTGATTCACCTATACAGGAAGTGTGTCGGCGCTCGGGAAGAACACCGAAAAAAGATGAGGCGGTTTTAAGGAGGCCGGGATCACTTGACGGCCCCCACTCTCTTTTATTTTGTCGGTAATTTTAGGTTTTAAAATAAAATAATCAATTACTTTTTTTGGTTAAGCTGGCTCTTACATAAATGCATGGAAAACATGAAATTCATGGTTAGACTTGTCTCTCTCAGCGTTCAATGTCAGGGGGTTCTGGAGTCATTCCAGACTGCCGTCCAACATTCTTTATAAGAGAACGAGGAGTACAACGATTTCGTGCGAGATCTTGGAGACAATATGGAGGCTGTTAGGGCATATACATTGTCTGGACTTGGCGAAGGCGACCATGGAGGCTCCGCGTTTCCGTAATCGACTGAGGGCAACTCTATCAATCGTCTTTGATGAAGACCTTAACATGCTGCGACACATGACAGAGTCGTCAGGGATAGAAGTCAACTAGTAGTTTGATTTTTTTCGTTTTGTTTCATCCATTATGAACTTAATTTAACTCCTGGTGTGCTCAAAATGATTTTTTTTTCACTAAGCTACGCCTGGCTGACGAGTGACGCCGTCATCACTATTTCGGTACTGATGCATTATTCTTCCGAAAAAGGAGACCGATATCAAGTTCTCTCATAGTTGTCCCTTGCAACGTCATCTCACGGTGATTTAGAGTGATAAGTAGGGAAAATTGTTTCTAGCACCCAAAAAAATTTATTAGCCCTAAAAAGCACTTATAAGAAAAATTGCTTAGGAGTACTGTAATGCACAGTTCCCAGTGTTTCATCACTGCGGAACAGGATTGTCTTCTGAGACTCACACATAAACAAAAAGACGAGAACGAGAAGTCAAGACCATTTCCAATGCCTTTGATTAATTAGCACGACTGTCCTTACTTCTTAATAAAGTGGGAGTTCTGCCTCAGATGAGGTTAAGTAATGGAAGCATTACTACTCCTTGACGGAAGGGTTGCTTATGCTTAAAGATAATACTCAGTTCCATTAAAGGAAATGAAATGGAAAATTCCAAAGACCATGGTAACATCAAACAAACTACACACGTGATCCAGGAACGCTCCAACAGAATCCTCAACAATGTTAATCCCTCGAACCCAACAAGCACATCTCACCCTTACAGTTGCATGTTCGTAATCGCATGGGCCGCTCCTCAGTTCATGCGGATTAGGAAACCCAGAGGTCTTGAGAAGGGACCTTTCCACAAGTCCATCGCTCCGTAACTATACATGCCTTTTTGACTGGTTTTTATCTTCATGAAATTTGTCCAAGAAAGAAACGGGCCACAGGAAGCACACGCATAGGAGATGCATGGTTCGATGAACTGTTTGTAGTTAGAGTTCAGGACTGGATTGTTTATTCTGATAGGCCGGATTTTCTCATATTTGATAATCACGTTTATGACATGCTGATGAAAACACACATGCATGTCGAATGTGACTCCCAGAATTTTCTGGTGTTTGCTATATGGGATTTCTGCATCATCCACTTTTAGTTCTACCGTCCATCTGCTTAGATTTCTATCGGAAGTGTTAATCAAGGGGCTTCGAATAACATGGTGACTGATTTCTCAGAGCTAATTGATAGGCGGTCCTCTAACCAAACGTTAAGACGGTCGGGGTGATGTTGCAATCTTGATGTTGTAACCAGAATATCTTGATCTCGTGAGACCAGAAAAATGTTATCTGGATAAGTTAGTAGGATGTCGTTATCGTTTTCTGGAATGAGAAGATCGGCCGTGAATGGGTTGAGCAATAAAGGGGATTGGGTGATCCTTGGAGGACGCCATTCGGAAGAAGTCATGATGCCGATCTTAAATCTCCAAAACAAACACCTCCGACCACTAAGGAAATTAGCCAAACATAGTTTAAGGTTTTCAGGGATTTCCGATTGGAATATTTTCCAAGTTAAGTTTTTCCCAGCACCGAGTCAAGGTTTTGTGAATATCCACGGAACAAAGCACCGTCTTCAGATGTCTGGGTTTGTTTAAAAATCCTTTGCGGATAAAATCTGACAGAACAGTTAAATGAGTGGAAGTTGAGCGTTCTGTTTTGAACACGTGTTGAAATGACATTGCTGGTAGAACATCGTTGATTTTTGAAAAAAAATTAGTTTTTAAGTTTTGACATTGAACATAGGAATGAGACAGCCATGAATGAGACTGGCTTTTCTTTCTGTCTCCCAGGTTTCAGAATTGGTCGTATATGATCAAGCTTCCAAATTGCTGGTATGACTTGTTTGTTAACCGATCAGGTGTTAAACAGTCTTGTTAGGACGGCAATTCGTTCCCTGATATTTCAGTAAAATAATGGGAATCTTATCAGAACCGTAGGAGGGAGTTTTTCTAGTCTGTTTTAGCACATTTCTTACGTTTTTTATGGTAAAATACACTCGACCCTCGCAAATTGGCCACATTTTGAAAAAAAATTCTTAGTGAAAAATCATATTCTCTTTATTAATTGGCCATAATTTTTAATTTAATTTTTTAATAATAATTGGAAAAAAATATAAATTTAATTAACACATCATCCAACTCCTCTCGTGGGCGCTATACTCGGCTTATTTTTAATGAAAAAACTCAATTAATTATAAAGAAAATGATGTTATTTCGTGAAGCAGTTAGCTGATAGATTCACAAACATGTTTCGAAAGTCTAAACGGAGAAATTGAATAAATAATCTTTTACTGAGACACTATTTTGAAAGATTCAAAAAGTTATCACCCGTCTTTTAAAGCTGCACATAAACCAAAGTTTCCAAAACTTGAAGAGAAGTTGGTTGGATGGAGGTAGAGTCTATAGGATAAATTCAAATAGAGAAGTGGATTCAGAATGCTCAAGTTACACGGAGAAATGCGAACAGATGAATCTGCCGACATTGAATCCTTTCTTGAAGAATTCAAAGAAATTTCAAAAGCACATAAACCCGACCAAATCTATAATCTGGAAGAAATTGGACTATACTGTATGATCATTCCATCGAAAAGCTGCAGAAACAGATTTCAAGGTTACAAAAATTTTGAAGACCGCGTCTCAGTTATGTTTTGTTCAAACATGAGGGGAACGCATAAATTGATAACCAGACGCAAGTTAATCTATTTGACGGAATTAATGGAAACACAAAATATTTTGGTATACAATTCTTACAGGAAATTGAAACCAACAAATACGGTCTTTTTTACAAAAATGGCTTAGGAAGACGTATCCGGAGACACGATCAGGAATTTTTTCAAAGTTTCGAATAACTCCAATAATGAAATTTGTGAAATTAGTGATACAGCAATCAGAACAGACATTTTCGATCTTTTCAAAGTTGAGGATTTTTTAAATATCGAATACACGAGAAATTAAAATTCTTTCTATAATTTCTTTAATAAGAAAGTACAAAGCAAGTATTATTGAAGGAAAGAAAAAAGTTAGGAATTACATTTTATTTTAATAAAACTTAAATACGTTTTTTTGTTTATTTAAGGTATTTTTTAATTATTTGTTCATTGATCTGCAAAATTATTGATTTTATTTTTTTCTAATTGGTCACAAATTTAAGTAACCAAAAATGGCCAATTTGTGAGGGTCGAGTGTATGTCGATTATGGCTTTTTCTTTGGTTTTCTGAGGCAGTGAGGGGGTGGATGACCCTTTATGTCTTTGTGGGCGATTTTGACATAGAATTTGGTCAGCTTGTTTAGATCATCTAAGTTGTAATCTTAGTTATGTATCTTTTCGGCGGTAATTGTATTGTGTGTAATGAACGACCAAATCGTGCTTCTGTTTTTCCCCGGAAAAAATATGTCTTTATCATGCTTAGATTCAAACTCCTTGTTCCCTAACGCCACATACAACGTTCGAGGCCTCTCATTTCTATTCAAGAAGGAACAACTATCTGAAGATCTGTCACGTTACAAAATCAACATCTGCTGCTTACAAGAGACAAAAAATGCCCTCGGATGCGAAGGAACCTTTGGAAACTACCGGATTATCTTACTCCCATCAGACAGTCGTCAACAGCAGAAGGAAATACGTTCGAAACTGGGAAGTTCAAATTCGAATAAAAGTGCATCAGAGAAAACGTAATCAAATATCACATTTGATAAGAAAACGATCGAATGACCTCTGCCACAAATATTTGGACGACAAGGCGACTGAAATTGAAAACTGTCGGGATGGAAGACGAATGTGAGCCAGGATGGTGAGGATGATGTCTGTAAAGCATGGCTCAAGCGAAAACCTTTTGAGGCTACACGAAATTGCTTGTAACTAACTAACTGAAAAAATAAAGGGATTTTTCAAAATCTTGGATATTTTAATCGCTCTAGTGAAAAGAGCAACTAATAACTCTCATATTGTAAAACAAACACATCAATAAGCGGACCCCCACCATCAAATCCATAAATCTTGTTTTCAACGTGGTTTTCGTGGCTGTATTCTTTGTCAACAAACATAGATTTGATTTTGTTTCTCTGAAAATGCTTACAAAAAGAATCTTTGATAAGATATTAACCCCAACATCTTGGAATGACTCTCTAACTTCTGGAATGGACAAGCAATCTACAATAACATGAAATCGTAGACATGTTTCCTGTCCAATGGAGTTTCCAAAAATTATTCATTTTCGTCGGCATTCTTGTAAAAGGCACTAAAACATCGAACCAAACGATATACGTCAAATATTCTTAAGTCAAGGACACTCGCTAGATATGGAAAGTCATCAATGACCATTTCCCGTTCTTCCTTGAATAAGCCTCACTCTCTTGGTTCAGATTAATGGCCATGTTTTTACCAGAGTCATAACCTCCAACAACTTATTAGACACAGGAACAAATTCTCTTTGGGAAGTTTTGATTGCACATCTGTGCTCAACAAGTGTACTCTCTGGTGTCTTCCTAAGCGCGTAATTTTGGTGGTAATCATGCCGGACTGAAGCTGACGCTTGTATCGTGCTTAGTTGTGGTTTCGACTTCCATACCGTCATTTTCTTGGTATAAGGATTCCTTTCAGCCCTCTTCAATTTGCCTTTTCCCTCTTTTAGGAAATTTCAAAATACGAACAAACTCGGACTCTTTGACCACTCATCCCGACCTATCCATATTCTTTCTTAATGGGATTTGTCTAGTTTATGCTCCAGCTCAATTTGAGGGACATATAAATGTTCCTAGCAATCGCCGTTGGGCGCTTGAAACCCTCTCCTCTCCCAAAACTGAAGTTTGAATAAATAAGTTACCCTCATTAATGAAAAATGTCAAATCAATAAAAAATTATTTATTTTTTTACAGCGAAAACATTATTTTTTGGGTCCATCCACTCATTAATTGTTTCACGTATTGACTTTTCATTCTGACTGTCCAAATTCCGACTCTGGCGAACGGAGAAAACTGAAAAAATACTTGGTTGTTGGAGAGTCTCAACTTTGTCCAAATCTTATTCGAAACCTCTAGAACGTTAGGGAGAATAAGTAAGGATGCTGTAAACTAATTAGGAAATGGAATCATTACTCAGAGACCCTTGCGAATGGAATGGTTTTCTTCTTTAGAGACTCTTCTTTATGATTACCTTTAGGACGTTCCACTTTATTATTATCATTGAACCAGAAAACCACCATCATAACCAAAATAAATTTCAAGTGATCCCGGCCTCAAAATTCAGGTGACTTTTTTTAATAACAATTAATTTATAAAATTTACAAAATATTATTGAATAACAATTAAGCTCTGAATTATCAATTAATTTCCTCGGGATATTCTGGTAAACCTGGCTCGTCTTCGCTGCGGTCACCATGTGGGTCTCACGTCAACCTGTACAAGACCGGGCAGGTTAAAGTCTCCACTCTGCCCTTCGTGTAACCTTGATGACCACTGGACAGATCACTTTTTCTTGTGTCCTGAACCGCCTTCTATGTCTTCCTTTCACGTGATCAATTTTTTGGATCTCTGGGAAAGTCCGTCATTGATAGTTACATTTGTGTTAGCCATCGGTTTCCTTCACTTAAAGGGACCGGGGATAAATAAATTATCAATTAATATTAGTTATCTCAATTTTAACTAAATTACTTAATAATTAAATAATGAATTAAATAATGAAACCTAAAATTTAAATTTTAAATAAATATACTGTCAAAGTATAACACTATCTTCGTTTCTTGTTGCATAACCTTGCGATTCTTTTTCAATATTTCAAGTGACCAATGACACCACGTAGATGAGTCATATGACCAACAGCAGGAGAAATCTTGTTCTGGACATTGGAGTCACTTAAATTAGACGATTACCCTCTTTATTGTGGTACCGGGGTTAATAAATTGAACATTATACGCCTCCCTAGAGAAAAATAGGAGGTTTTATCCAATCCTGAGTTAGCTAACAATCAAACAGAGACTTAATTATAAACAAAACCAAACATTATAAGAAAAGAAAATTAACTAATACTTTCAGCTGTCGGCAGGCTTTGAATCAAAAGTAGTTGATGGGCTTTTCGTACAGACAGTACCTGCACGTGAAAAAATAACCCCTTTTAACAGTTCATTGAAGTCTTCGTCAGATCTGGCAGTTTTTGAATGTGTTTTGGAGCTATGATCTTCTTGGTTTTTTTGGCTTGATCTCCCGACAATTCGAGCAGTTCTGAGTTCAAATAGTCCAAAATTCCCGCTAAATAGACTGCAGCACAATCCTTAACTACAAGTCCAGTGGTTTCTAATAAACTAAATAAATCTTTCCTACTTTTTAATGCACGCTTCAAACGGGAAACAGGAAACACAACATTAGCACTGGAAGAAAGTTTACTTCCAAATGAAGACTTTTCGTCAAAAGATCCCCCAGACATAAAACAAACAGTTAAAACAATAAAAATGAAGTTACGCAATTATTTTGTTAAATTGGTTTTGAGTTTTTTAATTTCATGAAATTTTTAAATTTACAAATTCCATCGAAACCATCGATGATTTTTTTTATTTTGTTTAAAATTAAATATTTTTTAAAACATTGCCTCATCGCTGCAGAACCTGAATGTCTTAGTGACTCACACGCAAGCAAAAAAACGAGAGGTTAAGGACACCTTCGATGCCTTGGATTAATTAGCATAACTATTATTTACTTCTTAAAGTGAGTTCTGCATAAGCTGAGGTAATGGAAACATTACTAGTCGGCGGCGGAAAGGCTGAATTAATTTTATTAGTAAACAAGCTGTGCAATTTGCTCCGCTCACAGCCAACTTTTCTATTCTTATTATTAATGTTATTTTAATTTATTAACTCAGAAATCACGAGAAAAGGGATAAGAGTTATCGTCTAATTAAGTGATCCCGGTGTCCATACCACTCCTTTTCCTGCGGTTAGTTTTGGAATCTTGGATTAATCTCTACAGCGGGGAAGGTTTCTTCTCGTATCTCGGGCAGGCGTCCAGATATAGTTTCATTTCCGGCCCGAGGGGATGGTCAGGGGAATTTGCCATCTTGAGAAAGTCCCGGTGGCGTTCCATAAGGTATTCCATGATTGGGAGGACGTTTCATGCTCTCAGTAGTAACGAAATGGACGTCTTTTTCAACGAATATTCTGAGACATTTGTTTTGTAGCACTTTCAGCTTGCTCTGTGCCGATAGTGATAGCGGGGCAATCCATGCAGCACAGGCGTACTCGATACTCGGTAGAACAAATTGTTTGTATAGAAAAGGCGGAGGAATAAAAAATGGCCCGCGGGTAAATTAGTAAAATATTTTTATATTTATTTTACCTATTATTAAAAATTAAATAAATTTCTAAACGTGTTAATAGAAAAGAATAAAAAATTTTCAAACTCGTACATTTAATGCAGATTGGACTATTTCTTTATTGAGAATAATGGAAAACCTACAATATAGGATTAATGGAAACCCAGGTTGTTATCAAATGGATTACTTGAAATTCAATGCGACACTACACTTAAAATATCTTTCTGGGTTGGATATTTTGAGCTTCTACAAAAATTTGTGTGTCAAAAAATATCCACATTTAATCGACAATGGTAAGAAAATGGTTTCTATATTTGGAAGCACATTTTTTATGTACACAGTTATTCTCCAAAATGAATAATGTAAAAAATTGTCTAAGAACGAAAATGACCGATCCGCATATTAACGATATACAGTAAAACCCCTAGAATCCGCCGCATTTTTTCAAAAATACAAAATTCCCATGAGAAATTCTTGAATCCGCCGCATTTTTAAAAATAATTTTTTTCATTTTCTTATTATTTTTATTTTTAATTCAAATAACCGCGAAAGCCGCTGGCTGTTTGAGCGAATTTAGCTCGCAATTCTGAGAGGGAACAGCCACGCAGTGAGGGTGGCAGCTAACTGATGTTTTGTCCTTTTTTAATAAATTTCAATTTATTTACGAAAATTTCAAAAGTTTATTAACAATAAAATATTATTTATTAACTATGGGGGAGAGCGGCTGCTGACATCACGGAGGAAGCGTTTCCCGAAAAATTGCGATACCAATTCTTTGCCTCAGCCAGACCGCTTCCCGCACGTCTTTCTTGCGGTGGGCCAATTTTCCCCCGATTTCCTTTAGGAAAGAGGCTGTAATACTTCCGGCCGCACCAGACGTCTCGATTGCTACCGGTACAAAACGGTAGCGGTCTCCAATTTCGCCATATTTTTTAATCTTGATTTTCTCGGCCAGATCGGCTGCCGATTCAGCAGACTGCGCCGAGCTGAGCATCATCGAGTTCGAGAAAGAATCCACAACAGTGCAGTCCCATACGAGCGATTTTCCCTCAGTGAACGGAAAGATAGTTAACCCATCCGGTCTTTTCCTATCTCCGCGGTCCAATCCCACAGGCTCCAGTACTGCCGGGAAGCCTGCCGCTTCAAAAGCTCGCAAGACAATGTTGTTCATAGCAGCATGGAGGGTGCTCTGCCCGCGCTCCTTTTGCACGAGAGCGGGTGCAGCCTTTTGGCATCGACGATCCCTCCACAGCGACATTGGTGTTCGACGCAAACATCAGCTCCCAGGCACGATATTTGAAGCAGAGAGAACATCGGAAAACAAATTCAAAAAACTGAAAAAATTGAACTCGGAAAATCCTATTCCAGTGATAGGAGGATGTCACGATGTTTGAAGCAGAGAGACCATCGGAAAACAAATTCAAAAAACTGAAAAAATTGAACTCAGAAATTCATCAACTGAGGCATGTGTAAAGAATAAGTTATAATTTATACCTATCAAGCATAAAAAAGCTGAATAGTACAATAATTATAAACTGTTTTCGACATGCTAAATGGACCCAAAATTTTATTGAAGAAATAAATGACGAGTTTCCGCTTGAAACTTATCAAGAATTCGTGTCAAGGCTGCAAATAAATGATCCAATTCCAGAAGATGAGTTCTTTATGAGTATACAGAGAATGAAGAGATCCTGGAAAATTTGGATGATAATGACGATGAAGACAAAGAATGCATTAATGATGGAGAACAAAAGAATGAACAAGTCGTTTTAGACTATGATGCAATGAATGCTGTCTATATATTGAAGAAGTACTTCAAATAGAAGGATGAAGTTAACTTACATGTCTTCAATCTCCTTGATGATGTTAGTAGAAACATCAAAACAAACATTAAAACGAAAATAACTTATTTTTTTAAAGGAAATTAATGTTTTCATTTTTAATTAGTCTTTAAAATTAAAAAAATGCATTTTATTAATTAATAAAAAAAATCAAATTTATCTCTCGAATCAGCCGTAATTTCCCAGGTCCCAAATTTGGCGGATTCGAGAGGTTTTACTGTATTACTTTTAGCAACTAGTGAGATTAAAGTAGACATTAATACTTTATTAAATAAGTTCACTTTTTTGAAATTTTAATAATTTTTCTCGTTTGGCCCGCGAAGCCAAAAAGCCTTCCGACCTCTGATATAGAAGCTCTAACGATGGGCGGGAAGATATCGGAGAGTGCGTAAAGTCTTGAGAATTCCAATTTTCTTTTGGATCCTCGCGGTTTCAAGGTGCACTTATTTAGTGAATGAAAAGAGAGGATCCAGGATGACTCCAAGGATTGAAAGCGTCTTCTTAATGGGAAATGGGGAGTCATACAATTTTATTTCAGGCGTTGCCCGTATTTCTTTTTGTGATGAGGTAAACATCGTTACATGTGACTTTCGGTGATATATTTAGACTGTTCTTCAAAAACCAAAGACCTACCAGGTTTAATATCTTTGCACGGATCTTGTCGCCTCCTCGACTTTTCGATGTTCCACTGCAACCACGAGATCATCCGCATACGATAAAAAAAATTGTGTTTTTGGTGGTTGGGGATAAAAGGTCACTGAGGAACATGTTGAATAGCATTGGTGACAACGGTGATCCTTTTGGAACTCCATTTGGAAGGTATCGTGGTTATTAATGTTCATATAGTTTAGTGTGATTTTTTTTAAAATATAATTACAATAAATTACGATTTTTAATCAATAAATTTTATTAAAAAATAAATAAATTTTAAGAACTGAGAAACCGTTGCGACTGCAAGGATCCAGTTATACGGGCGATACGTGCTTGTGTGGGGTCGAGGAATAAGCATCAGCCAAGTTGAGGTCTCTGCTAGAGCGTCCTGGGATCACGTGATTAGTTAGTTTGGTGTTACTGTAGTCTTTGGAATTTTTTCTTTTCTTTCAATTCAGCTTTTCTCTAAATGTCTACACTGTTTCATGGCGGGTGAGAGCATTTGTCTTCCTTCTTATGTCAATAGGCGAAATAAAATTAAAAAAAGTCGAATTCACAAAGTCTCCGGTCTTTAACCCCCTCCTAAAAATTATCTGTAGGAATCAAGTGTTAGTATGAATGTTGTTATCGATAATTTCTATGACAGACAGAGTGCATTTTTTAATTCCATCTGTCATTAAGAACATTCGAGAAAATAATAATTACTTTTTCTTGTTCAAGACAGTCTGTCCTTATTTATGCTCATTTAAATTGCACCAGACGGAGTTCTAACAGACATTGGGTTATCATATACTTTTTTGTACTTTTGGTTTCTGATGCTCCTGGGTTCAGTGAAAATGGAGAAAAAATTATATAACTTTGAAGAGGTGATGACTAGGGAAACCGAAAAATTGACCTTAAAAGTCAATTACTTGCTCAAAAAAAGTCGACGAGTTTTGGAATCAACCTCAGCTTCTCCGACAACGTCCTCTTGATCGCCGTGGTTGGGTGAGGGTTCTGCTGGAACGCGCCAAGTAATCTAAGATCAAGTAATCTAGACCAGAACTAAGTGTCCTAACACAAACAGTGCCCAGGTTTGGAGCTGTGATCCTCCCTCGAGTCCTCGCAAGCACATACTGAATAGAGACCTGTCCGATAAAACGGACACCTCGCGTCGTTTATCCATGTTAATGATTCCAGAGATTTTCTTTCCAGAAATCCATTATTCCGTCATGACTCTGCAATTGCTGCTAATAAGAAGGTACTCAAGAATTTATCAAAAACATTTATCAAAAACTGTTTAAACGAACGTTAATAATCATAAATTGTGACCACAACTAGGACAAACGAATGGTTCAGTATTGGTGCCAATAGATCCACATAAATCATCAGACTGAGTGCCGAACAAATCAGCATTATCAATTCTCAAATTAGTCTCACATGCTTCAATATTAGGCAATTTGACTAAATTAAACTCTTCCTGTAGATTCCCTGCTTTAAACATAAACCCTATATGTTCAGTCCCACCTTTCAATGTTAGATTCTCCCTAACAAATCCGCTGTGATTAACTTCAGTCACATTATGCTCTCCCACTGAATGAGGGGAGTCTTCGTGACTGGCACCTTTCTGTTCCCCTCAGACATAGAATGGCTGGAATTCACGAGGTTGGGTGTGCTCGTGATGACGGGTTCAAATATGGACAGATTCTTTTCATCGTCCTGGGCTTCTTCTATCGGTTCACTGACATGTGGTGGTGCATTGTTCAATTTGTTAAAGTATTCCTGCCTAAGTTTGTCGTATTCTGAGACACTTTGATTGCTGACCACAACAGAGTCACCCGAATGATGTGAACTAGTCGCCTGAAAGCTTTGATAAAGATATTCAGATTCAGTCGCTTCAGTAATCAAATTTCCAGGAAAAAAAGCCCCACATGGTTTGGGGGAGAATTTGGGAAAGCGACAGTAAAACTGTACCCCGTATTTATGGTTAAATTGTCCACGCTAGAATTCATGTTTTTCTCAAGGCAACTGTTAACATCGTTGGAAAAATTGGGACGGAATTTTTTTCCTGGGTTAAAAATTTCAAAATCGTCAACATTTTTGTGTTTTGTGTTGATTATTTCGCTGGTTTTGAAGGTTCGTTCATTTTTACACAGAATATCCCCATTTTGGCTGAATAAATTATAGTTTATCTTAAAATATTCAGTGTTTTTGATATTTTCCTGTCTTTTGGTGGCCACATTGGAGAATTTATTGTCTTTTATTCGTTTATTCAGGCTTTGACAGTTTCTATATGTTTTGCGCCTTGTGTGGCTCCTGAAATCCTCGCTCTGAATCACGGAAAAAATATTCTTGAAATTATCAATTTCTACAAATAAATGAGAGGCAATACTGTCTGCTGTCAGAATGTTGAGACCTTCCGAGTGGGGAATGTCCGCAAAAACGTTTCGTTTTCTTGTCTGCGTTTTTGAGAAAACGACCGGGTCAGTCTGGCCGTAGAATTTGAGAATTTCATCTTTTTTCTTAGAATTACTAATTTGTGGAATTTTTGAAGGCATTTTTTCAATTATTTCAACCTCATGGTTGTGATTTTGAGAAATTTTAGAAAAATCTGTATTCTTTAGTTGGTTTTTTGGCCTTTTATACCTTCCAAATTCTTGGTTTCATAAATTATCAACCTCGAGATATGTCAGGCAGTGGAGTTGTTTTTGTTGTTTTTGGAATTAATTTCATTTTTCTACTAAAGTATTTCTAAAATTTATATAATATTAATTACTTCTTGAACTCTTCTTTCCTTATAGATGCCAGTTGTTCTTGTTTTAATCCAATTCATGTAATTTAACCAACAACAACTTTATCAATTTTAACTTTTTTTCCCTCCAATATTTTATTTTTTAATAATAAATGTTTATTTAAATTTTATTGAAATTTATTATTTTAAATGTTTTTATTTATTAAAAACAAACAAAAATCCGAATAACTAAACAATTTATAGGGTTTCTTGACCAATAGTGTCACTTTCCGAATTCTCTTGGTGGTGAAAGTAAAACAATGTTACGTGTTGGGTAGACGAGGATGCAACTATTATTTCAAATTAATTAGTTGGAAATATTCAAGGAAGTTATCCATAACCGTTGGCAAAAGCATAATTGATGAATTTTTAATGAAATTATTCCAAAGACCAAGGGTAAAACCAAACTACTAATCCTGAGATACTGACACGTTCTAATCAAGCCCTCATTTAAGCACAGTGATGTCTGGGAAGCTGAGGTCGAAGCCAGAGCTCGCCAATCTCTTCCACATACCGCGCTCATCTCAGCTTTCAGTTTCTGTTTTTGGCAGAGAAGAGATTTTCAGGAGTGTTCTTTAAAGGTCAGTAAAAGCCGAATGGATTCCTTATAGTTAGCGGATTCAATTAGTGAGAAGGTTAGGTGATCTTGTCATAGATTTGTCTCGAAGTACCGCGACATTGGTGACCGTTTTGATCTACAGTCTATCTCAGTTTAGACGTCTGGAGGCATTGGCTCGAGCACGTCTGAGCTTATCAGGTTAATCAAACGGCTTGCGGGGCTGCGGAAGAGCGAGCCTAGAATGTAACTCCCATTGAGTGCTCGATGTCTATAGACCAAAATGAAAACTCACCATAACACTAACTTTACTTTTTTACTTTATTGAATTTTAATCAATAAATTTATATAAAAATTAAATAAAAATTAGATTAATAAATACTACACGTCATTTATAAATAAGTAATTCTTGTTTATTTATACAAAAAAATAAAATAAAATTATTTTAAAATGTCTGAAAATAAGCTGGAATTACCAACGTCTCAAATAACAAATGGTAATGGTTCATCGTCAATTATCAGTCAAAGATTATAAACATCTCAAATATGTGAGTCTGATTCTCCTTGTCTTACAATCAAGTTCGGCTGCGATTTTGATGAGGTACGTACGAACTCGTGAAGAAAGATATTCGAGGCCAACGACCGCTGTTGTCTGCACTGAAGTTATGAAAGTATTAAATTTGTTATTTTGACTGTAATATGCATGGTTGTTATTGCCTACTACAACGGAGGTGTCCCTGGCTTGATTCACGATATTCACTACCACGTGATCACCAAATATAAGGACATGTTGAAAATGTCTATCCCTTCACTATGCTACGTAGCCCAGAACAATCTCAACTATATAGCTGTCTCCAACCTCGATGTCGCCGTTTACCAGGTTTGTACCTGTCTTTATCCTAGACGTTGCTTCAAATGAAGATCCTCACAACCGCCTTCTTTGCAGTGATCATGTTGAAGAAGAAACTATCAAAAATGCAGATTTTCTCTCTCGTTGTGCTTACCATTGGATGTATTTGTGTCAATTTTAAAGTTTTTTTAGTTTTATTTTGCTTAGCCAAGCTCAGAGAAGGTAAATCGCGCCCAAATGCACATTTATGGAATTACAAGCGTCATAATTGCTGCCTTTCTTTCCGGATTTTCCGGTGTTTTTACGGAGAAAATGCTGAAGCAGTCAAATCCTTCCCTTTGGTCTCGAAATGTTCAGGTTTGTTCACTTTAATAGCAAGATGGGACTTTATGGTACCTTCGGGGTTTGTTGGCTGTCTTATTAAAATCCGACAGAGATCAGGTGTTCGAATTTGGGTTCTTCCAAGGTTACACTATCTATGTGTGGTAAGTTTTGGTTTAACGACCCCCAGGATTGTGATAGTCCTTCAGGCTGTCGGAGGACTTCTTGTTGCCTCAGTTATGAAGTATGCCGACAATATTCTGAAAGGATTTGCGGCTGGATGTGCCATAATTTTGTCAACCTTTGGATCCGTTCTTATTTTCGGCTTCATACCAGATTTGATGTTCTACTTTGGAATGATGTTTGTGGGTCTTTCGACGTTTATGTATTCGATGTATCCGTATGTCGAACAATAGTGACTTTGGTTTCAAGGGTCTTGGGACTTTAATGTTGATCTGATTTCAATTATATTCGTTAAGAGTCTTCTACCACCTCTCCCATGATGAGGTGGTTTTATCACCCATCACGCTTCTACCGGATGGAATTTGTTCTCTCCACGGACAGACTTAACTTGATTTCAGCGGGATCTAACTGGCACTAACCAAACCGCGAACCCCTTCCTCGAGAGACTTTCTATTATTAAGACGTGACAACCGCTACGGATTCCTGGCTTGCCAGGGTTCCGAACAATTTTTGGCCAATTTATAGCGTTAACAGGAAGAGTATTAAGACAGTTAAGTCCTTTAACTAAGAAGTGCAGGATTTCGTGAGCGTTCCCTCTGATGAATGACAATTCGAGTTTCTGTATCAATCAAAGTCCTTCGTAGGGTTCGCTTTTCTCCGAAGCGATCCTTCGTCCGATATCGGAGAGAAAAGCGTCCGTTAGCTCTCGCATAACCCGTGAGGTCTCAATCGCAATAGGAACGAAATGGTAGTTTTCCAGGAGTGATTCGTACTTCCAATTTTCCCGTAGTGGCTTGGTTTTGCGCTGTCTCTCACGATTGCAACAGAGATCGACTGTAGAAGTCACCTGGTCTCACGTGCGTCGTGGCGTTTTCAGTGTAGCTAGGCGTCCAAGTTTCGTTAGGAAACGAAGCGATTTTCCACTTTCTTTTTATTATAATTCAATAATTTAACCAATAAATTTTGGCTCATAGAGACCACATAATGCCTCGAAAGAGAACCATTCACCTCACTCCTTGGTGACATGTTCTAGTCAGCTACACATGTGGGGATCACGTGATAGTTAGTCTATTTTGTCTTAGTCTTTGGAATGTTGTTAACATATCAAGTCGTGAATGAAACAAGAGAACCATTTAGCTACCGTGACCGAGCAACGTAAGTACAAAATAGCAAGGCCTACTTCTCACAAACATTACGGAAACCTCACTCTTATCCTAGATTTAACATTTTATTACCTCACCTTCTACCCAATTAACGACTTGGATAACCCCTAGTGCAAAATAAAATACTTTGTTATTTTTTAATTTTTTTGAGACCAGAGTCCTGTTTTTTGATCAATAATATATATTAAAACGATGGAAAATTATATTTATTTTAAATATTATTTAACTTGGAAAACCACAAATAATGGATGTTTTGAGGATGACGTGGTAGTTGAGGAAAACTATGATATTGAGGATTACGTGGTAGTTGAGGAGTATAACTATCCTTTTGAGGATGACGTGGTAGTTGAGGAATATAACTATCCTCTTGAGGATTACGTGCTAGTTGAGGAAAATAACTATCCTTTTGAGGATGACGTGCTAGTTGAGGAGGATAACTATCATCTTGAGGATGACGTGCTAGTTGAGGATAACTATGATTTTGAAGATGATTGGGGTTTCGAGCGTGACAACTTTGGAACTGCTGTTTCAGTTAATTTTATTCCTCATCTTTCTAATATTCCTCGTTCTATTACTATCCCTAAAACTTCGATCATAAAATACGAAAATTTTGATGACTTTTGTCCAATTTGCCATGAAAATTATACAAATGACTCACAAGTTGTGCAATTGGATTGCAAACATTCGTTTCACTTTCAATGTATAT
Organism: Dicyema japonicum; assembly: GCA_011109175.1. Lineage (NCBI taxonomy): Eukaryota > Metazoa > Dicyemida > Rhombozoa > Dicyemidae > Dicyema > Dicyema japonicum. Next base: position 676,653 of record RDEW01000006.1, read on the forward strand.
CTTCTTGGTTTGAGGTTTGTTTGGTTATGTATTTTAGAGCAATAATAGTTGTCCTTATTGCAGAAGAGAGTTGTAGTTGAGAAGTTAGTATTTGTTTGACAATTCTTATTATTTTTCCTGTAGAAATGTTAGGTAGTAACACTTTAGCAAACGATAATACATTTGTGTAAAGTTATTCCCTATGTGAACACGTGGGACTATGTTGTAAGCAAATTCGACAAAGAGTACAGTTGGAAGTGGATATAAATATCCTTAATTACAAGCAACTATACTAAATTAGACATTAAGTCTCCCAAAAATAAATTTCTCTCTATTTTTAGGCGCACAACCAAGCTGAGAGCATGGATCTTCAAAATCGGTGCTCCTACTGTCCCTTATCTTCAATAACTGAGTTCAAAACATCGAGTCTGATGACTAAATTTTTAAGTGTACATGTCTGAATAATGCGGGACTAAGTTGATGGCTGTTCGGTTTATCTTTATTATTTTGGGTTATACATAGAACCATTAATTTTAAGTTTTCTTAAATTGTGCATATATCAACTTAAGACATTTACTTGGCCCCACTACGCCAAAATTTATCAGGCTGATTAGGCGGCTTGCAGGACTGCGGAATGATGACCCTAGAATGGCTATGAAATCCTTGTCCTGAAAATTGACTTCAATTAAATTTATTTACGGGCACGAAAAAAGAACACCGGGCAAAGATGAGGTCTCTGTTAGAATGCATCGGGATCACGTGCTAATTAGTTTGGTTTTACCGTGGTCTTGGGTTAAATAAATACAAAAATAAAGGATTTATATAATTAATAATTGTCAACTAGAGGTGTAAGCAAGAGGCTACTATCTTTCCTCAAGAGACTGGCTGGCTACACTCAAAAGCTATGACGTCCGTGAATTCCAATGGCTCTTCCAATTGAGCTCGTCAACTTTGTTAATTTTGTATTTAATAATCCCAGATATACTAGAAAAGAGGTTGAGGTAATTAGCGTATAATTAAGGTATATCAGTTCCCATAGTCGGACTGAGACGCATCCTTTCCAAACATAAAAACATATCGGTAATTACGTGAACCCTTCCAATGGAGTAGAAATCATCTTTGGATACCAACCAGACGCTGGTGTCTCTTGAGACAAGTGGGTTGCATGACATCTCTCAGGATTTAAGAAGGCACAAAACAGTAGGAAATTCTTCAGTCCAGTGTAGTATGAGCACGCTTATTTCTGCTAAGCATAGTGGAACATTTCCTTCGGACCTACCTAGAGAAAAAATGATAACTGAGTGAGGTATTACTACCGACTTTTTCTCTTGGGCAATTATGAAATTTATTTTATCATTGTCCGCTCCATTTTCAATTAAATGTTCTTCGGTACCGAGTCAAACGCCTTGTTGATGTCAATCGAGACCATTGTTGTCCGCATGTGTTTTGGGGTATTGTTGAAACCATCCGCAATGAACTGTGAAAGCGTTGATAAGAGAGTCGTGGTTGATCTTCCAGAACGGAATCCGTGTTGGAAATTCGGTTAAGTTAGGGAAAAGGGTAATTTCAGATAGGATCAACTTTTCCAACACTTTTGATATAATAGAAGTCAATGAGATTGGTCTGTATGAACTGTGATCTCTTTTTGGTTTTCCGGTCTTATGAATTTGAGTGATGAGCGAGTTCTTCTATATTTGGGGGATAGTGCTCTAGTTAACGGACAGGTTAAAAATTTCCGTTAGGTAGCTAATTGCGTATTTTCTTAGGTGTTTTAGGTGAATTGAAGATACTTTGTCTGAGCCGCAGGCCCGTGAGTTCTTTAATCCGGCGATTACCTCTGAGACCTGCTTGTCTGAGAATAGTTTTTGGTAAGGTTCATTTTTCGGTTTGCGGGCACGTACTTTGATATTCATTTGTTTAGAGAATTTCTTGAGATCCAGCGTAGTGTTTCATAAGTAGATTAGGGTTTATATGACAAATGTGTTCTGAGAGGGGTTACAGGTCACGTTCGTATCTTCAAACTCTGATTTAATTTGTTTTGATGTTTTTCGAAATTAAGGCGATTGATTAGGTGACGCCACCTCTGATCCTTATGGTCTTTTATGCTCTGGTTGATACTTTTAGTTAGTTGTCTTATGGATTTTAGCTCCGTCGGATGGCATCTTTTCATTTGGTTCCTTAGTTTTATGAATGTAAGTGTCCGGGAATGGAGAATACAAAATTCTAGTATAATGAGACAGGAATAAATATGTTGTCAGCCTTTTGAATGGCCACACTGATGAATTCATCTATCAAACGTATATGGGATGATAGTCCTTTGACCAATTCCAGGTCTACGAAGTCAGAGAAGCCAGACCAATCAACCTTCGGTCAGCAATGTCCGCGTCTCCTAAATCTCTTAACGTAAGAAGGATGGGATTATGGCCGCTAGAGAAACCATAGTTCACATCCCATGTAGTGATTCCTGCTAAAGAGGCAGAATACAGGCTTAAATCAGGAGAGATGTAGATATTAGTGCTTTTTAATAGGGTTCTTGTCTGTAATTTAGGATCATTAAGGATACACATATCAATATGACCATTTGCGATGAACTCGCCTCGGGTGTGAGAGGACTCTGAAGCTAGCCAACCGGGTGTCGGGCATTTAGGTAACTGCATAATAGAGCGTTCTTTAGTACTGAGAGGCATGGTATATTTGGGGTGTATGATTTTGGGCACGATCCTTGTGGTGGAATAAATGGGTTAATCAAGTTGATCCAAAAAGATGGGTAAGCTCCATTTTGATGGTGATCTGCTCCATGGTATCGTCTGAGACCAAAAGTTCTGAGGTCCGTCTACTCACGTCATGAAAAGTATACTGTTCTTTATAATTGTGAGTAGCCCTCCACCTGGTCTTTCCTGACGGTCCTTACGGATTACTGTGTATCCGGGAATGAGGGTGTTGGCGTGGAAAATGAGAACTTGGATTCCTGAATGAGAGCAAGGTCAGCTCGAGTTGTGGAGAGGAGAGCTCGAAGTTCCAGGATCTTCCTTTAATTCCATTTGTATTTAGCTGTAGAATTATTAAGTCTCCGCGTGGACCAGGGTTTTTTACAATGTCGCCAACAACACAAGACGGAGTCGGAAGCACGTAGCTTACGGGAACCCCCAAGATGTGGGGAGAAGTTATTGGCTCTTTCGTTCCTATCCGGAATGGGTGACACCTTCTCGGGTGAGCCACAAGACACCACCATAATTCATTCAGAATTATGAATAGAGTGGGGGACAAAAGCGGAGAGGAGAGCTCGATTAATATGTCTGAATTTATGTTATGTCATCCAATTAAGTCATTTCCGACCCTTGGAGATATCATGAACAAGTTTTCTCCACTCTCCCCGATCCTTCGCAATTTGGAGTAGCCTTGATATAGGCTTTCCCGTGACGTCTACCACAGTGGATAGCCACCGAGTCCTTTGGTCGACCAGGTCTTTCTTCCCAGTAATATTGCTCAGCATAATGGTTCTTTCCAGGGAGTCAGAGCGGACAACATGCCCAAAGAACGCCAATCTGTGTTTACGATTCTTCCTTCTAGCGAAATTTCCGTCTCCACCCGTTTGAGTACATCGGTTTTTGTTATTTTGGAAGTTCAAGAAATTCTTAGTAACCTCCTCCAACACCACAATTCAAAAGCATCAATTTTTCGTCTATCCGCCTTTTTCAGTATCCATTATATAAAAACCGAGGAACACGATTGCATTAACCAGTCTGCATTTGGTCCTTAAACAAATAACCTTGCTTTTCCAAATTCTATTCATTCTCCGTCACCATTCCGATTAATTAGACATCCAGAAAAAACAACATTATCGCAACACTCTATTTTCTCATTCCCAATTTTTAGTTCCATGTCTGAATTTAGAGACACTTTATTAAACCAACCAAAAAGTTACTATTTGACCTTTAACACCTCTTTCGCCCATTGTCTAATTGACTCCTCATCCTATCTCTCTGTCTCTTATACTCCAATGTAAGACTCTCTAGGGTTCGTTTTAAAACAGTGAACTGTAGGTATCTCTGGAGCTTCTACCTTGATCTACCATGGTGTTCTCTAATACAGATTGCGCATTAGAGGAACAAATTACTCGCATTTAGAAAAGTCTTATATAACAACGCTGCCTCTAAACGAATGCCTTCGAATTGTCTCAAGCATAATAATGGACTTTTTTTAAGTCATATTTTTATTTCTGACTTCATTATTAATGCCTCTGAAACAAGAATTCCTTAACAAACAACCAGTATCTATTGAAATTAATGAGTAGTGAACCTTGAGTAAATAAAACGTGCAAAGTCAAGTGATGTCTGAAAATAGTCTTCATTACATCAGACATTAGTGGAAATTTAGAAGGACCTTCATATTAAATAAAATAATACTTGATGTCCCCACTGTGTTTTAATATCTTAAATCAACTCCATGCCATATTAATACTTCATTAATCACTCCATAATCATCAAGTCGGGGTCCCAACAAATAACACATCAATTTGTGAGTTTGTACATCTAACATTTACATAAATAATCACCATTGAACTTAGACAGCTTATTATTCACTATATCAATATTTTTCATCAACTCATAGAACACGTGGTCTATGTAAAATTGGGTCGATAATAAACGAGGAGGGTCATTCAAAGAGAATGAAGAAAAGAACTCTTTGATCAACCGAAAGTTGTTTAGATGCAAACTATAATCAGGTGTGAATTGTCTCTTAGACAAAACAGAACAATACTTAAATAACACAACAACAAATAAATTTAATTTCCCGCCAAAACAAATCCTCAAAAGATGACTGCAATTAATATATAAGAATTACATTATCAACAATCAATCATCAAAACAACTACAATCACACGCCAGAGTGTAGAAATGTCTGATCGGTTGGAGATGGTATCGACTACCAATGACAAGTGAGTGGAAATGAGGGTAAAAGGCACATAACATACCACAATACCACGTGGAGTACATGTCAGCCGATGTCTTATATAATCACTGTCCATTACCGGCATTTCGCAAAGAAGAGGAGACCAATGGACATTGCCACAGCCATTTGTGAACCATAGTTGACATATTTGTACTTATCATTACTCACAAACCTGCTTCTCAGATAACGACAAGTTGCAAGGACTGTCACACAACCACTCCCAGACATAATCTAATAATAATCAAATCTACCAATGAAGCAGACAGAATGAGACACAATATTGTATTCTCTTGGATGGGGGATACACTGTATTCCAAAAATTTGTAGAAAAAAACCCAACTAAATGAGTTAACTGCAAACAATAAATTCCATAGCATTACGGTCATTACTGCTAACCAGTTTAAAGCCCACTACCAATGCCCATCCCCCAAATGAGCCATAAAACACTCCCTGTCATATAACCACTCAACAACCTCAACTCCCTATTATCCAAACGCATACTATCAAGTGTTCTATGGCATCCACTAAACATTCTAAGGCATTACTTCATGAATTACATATAAAGGTAAGGTTGACAACAAACAGTCCCCTGTGCAGTCCAATCGTTTCCAGTCAACCAAACAGAGGGAGAGAGACTTGGTAAACCAAAATAATACTCTAAGAGTGAGAATACCCGGTTTATAAGCAGACAAACCCAAAACTCCATTCTGTAAAGAAAGACTCTCAATAATGAATCTGTAGTAAGAAAGACCAGACCTATTAGAAGTATTGAAATATAAAAGTCCCAGGGCCACTGTTGCTGCAAATGAGGTGTTTATTCTCGACCGTCCTAAAATGAGTACAATAATAACTCTGAGAATTTGACTGGGTTTGTTCTGAGCACTTCCACGCAGAGAGTACTAATTGTTAAAATCAGTCAAACGATGCGAGACTTTCTGCTACCCTCCATCAAATACAACAAAGTCTGGGACATTTTAGCAACCTCATCACTGCAGTCATCCCCATTCTATATTCATCAGATAAATAACAACTCCCATGACGATCATTCCAAATGATAGTCCAACTCAAAGTGAGTATGCCTCCAAACCCACAGTATTATCTTGAGAGGAAAAAAACACAGCTAATATAACCCCATTATAACCAATCTCATTAAGTATAGTATTCAAAAGGGAGGCATTTCACGCTCTAAAGTGTACCATTCCAATGCTAAGAATTGCTGCTGATTGAACTGGGAGAGGAAACTCAATCGTACAACTCCCACTAAGGAGTGCTGTACTATGCACATTCAACAAGGAAGTAACAGCCATATCACCAGTTCCAAACCTACTAATAACCGCACAAATAACCTTCCCGCAGACATTCCAAGCAACACAGCCATAGTACATTGAGTATTACCCTGCATAACATATTGACTAACAATCTTAAGGTAGTTATCCTGTAATCTAGATGTAATGTCCTGTAAATGTCCATTCAGTCCCAATCCAAACAACATTCCGGAATATTCAGATGTAACGTTCCCTGTTTTGAGTCTGTGGTACGAAATCCAGCCAGAATCAATCTAAAGTAGTATTAAGACGAGACTTTGGAATTCTGTGAGATCCTCAGTCCAGCAGACACTCCATTGTGGAATTCTCCCCACTGTGTCAAACTAGCGTAGACTTCCTTATTTTTAACTTCAATCAGTTTCCCCCTTAAATGTCCCCAATCACATACGTAGAAGTCAGTTTTGCAACAGTCACCAATTCTGGAATCTCAAACGTCTCAGATGCGTAGAATTGACTGTCCCGATAATTCATTATTCCTCTAAAATGAATTAGCAGTCAACCTTCCCACAGAATTGGCATACACTCGAACTAACATTTTCCCCAAATCCTCCTCTAACGACTCGTAGTTGCTTAAGTGAAAGGATAATCTTACATCAAGTCATCGTCGTGTTCTATGGATGGCATAATAACCTGGTCACTGCTACTCAACATTCGCGCTGCATCAATCATTCGGCTGTCAGATGGAAATGGTGGACTAAGGTTTGTCACTTGCTTTCTTTTTGCTTTCTTGAACGTAGATACTAAAATAATAAAACAATGACATTTGGTAATCAGAGGACAGGAGATAAGTTGTTGATTATGCGAGTACTCAATAACCCACAGAATGGCATAAAGACAGGGAATATAAACACATTGAGGAAGAGTCTCAGTGTCAACAGAAGTTATATCTTTTTGTTTAATATTGTATACTCAGTTTATGCATGGCCAGTACTACCCTCTCCATTAAATTGAGTTCCTTATTTTCCTTCTTCTTCATTGTAGCTTCCACAGCTATGCTAACCAAATTCAACTAACAAAATCGAAGGCGGTTTCCAAACACAGATTTTACTTGAAGGTGCATCTCTGAAGAGAATCTCCGATCAGCAATAACCAAGACAAGCTGTTTCATCATATTCTACACATACTTGCACTGCCAGTTTGGTGTTCTCACAAACCCCATCAAAGTAGATAAACTTAGGGAGAGTTTCGCCAGAGTAGGCAGAACTGATCCACTTGTAAATATTTGGGGTGTTGGACAAAAGTAAGTACATTCAATAGACTCCAATACAGCTAGAATGACCACACAAAACAACGAAAGTGATAGGAGGCAAAGTCAAACTCCAATCTAGGATCATCCCTCCAATAGTGGTGGACATACTCTATCAGAGATGACTTTCTACAGTAATATTTAATAACACCGAGCAATGTGGTACAAAATTTCCCCCAATTCTGGAATATAAGTGAACATGTAACGGATTAATTTTAAATTCTAACATTAAACATTCATAATACCTCATATACTAAGTGTAAAGCAAATAAAGTGTCCAGCAAACAGTGAGAGAGAATGCAGTTGTCAGAATAGCATGTGATTGGCAGAAGACCACTAATTCCTCGGTTATTTGTCAGTCTCTTGGCTTTTAAAAACTCCCAATCCTTCAGTAATACAACAAATTACAGAATTGTCACGCGGTCTTTTGGAACAGAAGATTTCACACTTCCTTTTTTCTACAGTAAAATAATAAACCGACAATTTTTTCGTAGTCTATTAAAAGGCCACAAATTTCAGCCAAAAGTGTCTCAATCGACTCCATTCGTCCTTTTGTGGGTGATTATCCTCAAAGTTTGATCCTTTGGTGTACCATAGTCCAAATATACAACTGGCTATGGACGATGGCAGTAGTTTTAGTAATCCTTTCAGGCACATTCCGACTGATCACATAATGTAAACAAATACCAATTTCCGTAGAGAAAGCCTCCTCAAATACAACACGTTTAAATTCCGAGGAAACTTCCTAGAAAATTAATTCAAGCACAAACCATGAAGACACAACGATCGTATGATTCCACCAACTCACTGAATAATCCGCTGTATTCGTCTAAATTACCCAATATATCAATTACTAAAGTCTGAGCAATCCGTTGGAAAGAAAATGAAATCTCAGTGACCTGTAATATTCACAAAATAATAAAGTGAGGTTCACTATAAAGCTTAAATGACAAATTTGTAAAAACGACCAAGGTTGAATTGAGTCCTTTAACAAAACAAGCGTCATAGCAAGGAATGATGAGTAACTCCGTCCAATCGAAGGTATTTTTCGCTTTAAAAGAAATCATCCTCAATTCAGAAGACACCAAGTAGCACAGATATTCCGTCCCCGATACATCTTCACAGACGAATGCCTTCTCCGCCTTATTTGTACAGCTAATCACATGTATTAATAAATTTACGTCTTCTCATTCCACACCCTCTCAAGACATATTTGAGAAAGAACGCTCTTTAAATGGTCTCATGGTTGAGAGAATGAAGAGAAATTTTGAATACTGAAAGCAGAGAGTCTCCTGGAAAAGGGACGTTAATGCTGTTCTGAATAATGGATTTAAGGCTCCTCCTAATTGAGGAGAAGAAGAGGGACGAATAGCCAGTTGTTGCATGATAGACTAGGTTAGATTAGAGGGTTGGGATATGGAGAAAACATCATGATGAGTAATTGGTCGCGTAATACATATTACATGCACGTGAGTAGAACAGTCGTATAGTAGGACAAAGGGGTGGTTAGGAGAAGTGAAAATAATATTATAATGGTCGTGTGAGAAGTATTCTACTCGTTGAGAGTGTTCTTCTAAAAGTACTGGGGCTAGTTCATCAAGGGGGTGAGAAAGACTAAACAAAGTGGGGATTCCATTAGACGGAGACTGTATTCTGAATAAAAAAGCCTCGAAGAGACACCACATTTGGTACACAACAAATGGGAGACTGTTGTACAGCCAATTACCGTCTTTGTTTCGAACGGATAGGATTCCCCTATTATCTAATATCCAAATTCCATCCTTAAGGAAAACCTAAGAATGAAATCATATTATAACTGATTTGACGTTGTCTTCCATTGTATATCGTTTGAAAAGATGTTGTGTAGAGGGGGATAATCCACTTGTTAACAGGACCACGTTATCGCAGTAGAGAACTTCGACCTCCTCATCATTTTCATACGATGTAGTGTCTACAAACCACTTTGGAGTCTGTTATAGTTGAAACAAATACTACAGAGTTTATTCCAAGTTCATTAATGTGTTTTATCCCATTTGGGATAAATTCTTCAACATCAGACAATTTCATAATTTAACCGCCTATTTTAAATTAAAAATTTATTTTTATTATTATTAAAAGAGTCACCATATTATATAAACCTTTCCTATAACTACTACATAGGTGTTGTGGAGTTTGAGCCCAAGAGTATGATGAAATGGATGTTATGATCCGTGGAGTACTCAGAGAGAACCATGTCCATGTGTGCTGGCAGCCAATAAGGAGAGACTATATTTACCCGTGATAAATCGGCCGTGGACTGTGTGGAGTAGTCCAACTAAGTGAGCGTATCCTAATGCGAATGCACGACACCCTGATAGCTGGGTCAAGTGTGTCTGCTAGGAAGCACGCCATAATAACGACCGAGAAAACACGGGCAACCCACCTAGGCACTATCAGACCTTTTTTGTCTGCTAAGTATGGTGTTGATGATGGTGGGCTAGTAAATGTGAAGGCGTTGATCGAATTACAATATAATAATTTGATGGAAAAGATCAACTTAAAAAGCCTTCATAAGGTCCTCTTCAGAGCATTGGACAACCCACATGTCGACCTTAAGTCGTCGACAATATGGCTAAAATACGGTGACAACTCACCTCGATCGGAGGCGTTGTACACGTATATGCAAGACCGCAATATTTTTTGGGGTCGATCAACAAATACATGTCCCCACTGTAAGTCAAGGAGCATGTCGGTTGATCATTTAGCCACTCGATGTGGATCCATGCTCTGCCACGACTATGTGTGGAGGCACAACGAGGTAGTAAGGAGTCTTCATCTTCTACTATGCAATAAGTATGGTATTCGCCACACCAGAAAGTTGCGGACTCATAAGGTGCAATCTGTAGTAGAGAACACCAGGGTCCAAATTAAGGTAGACAGTGTTATCCGTACCTCGGTGCTAGTCAAGCACAATAAACCGGACATTGTGGTACACGATAAGGAGTCTGGCCAAGTCCTTATCATAGAGGTTGGCATCACGTCTCAAGACCGTTTGCAGACTGTGGAGGTGGAGAAAAAAAGGAAGTATGACTTTCTTGCAAACGAGATGGGGCAGATGCTTGGTTGCAAGGTCCTCGTTATTCCTATAGTAATGACGTGGGAAGGAATTGCAACAAAGTACCACAAGGGTTATCTGAAGCAGTTGGGGGTAGATAGGAAGCTCCAGGCCTATCTACAGTCCACTGTGTTAAAGCGGACCCTAGAGAGCCTGACACTGGAGTATAGGAGGCAGAGCCCTGAGATGCCATATGGGCAGAGGGTTCAATTAGACAAGGCGCTCTCGGAGTTGTTTCAGCAACCAGAATCGAACCTGCCTGAGGAGGCTGGCGAACAGGCAGGCGAGGAAGGTTGTTGATTAATATATTAACTTTTTTATTGTTTGTTAAATAAAGTGGGGTGTCAATTAACCTTTCCTATTTTATTGTAAGCAAATAATTTATCATTCGCAACCAGAAACCGCTCTCAAAGTTCAAATGAAGCTGTACAATACGTGTGACTGATTTGACATCTAACCGCCTCTAAGTCTAGTAACATCTCATTTGGCTAAGTATGCAGAGTCAACAATGAATATAAGCGAAAGACAATCTCTTGTATTGAAGAAAACTCTTGAGAGTATGTTTTTTAACAAATTTTACAAAAACAACTCTTTGGAAACGATCTCATCGGCTCCCGATCTTCCATACACAAGTTGTCCGCAGTTCAAGAAACTACCAAAAAGTATTGTAGCTTTACCACCTATTTCAAAGTGCCTCAAGAGCCACTCGGCCTCCGAGAGAACAAAACGAGTAAAATACAATGTCGTACCCGAAGATGTTTAGTTTGTTCAACTCGGAATTGAACATCCAGGTCCCTTGCGTCTTCGAGCTAGAATTCCTGCGTAGTCTAAGGAATCGGATTTCTACATTTACTGGATTTCTCAGCGAACGCAGCTAGCTATTTGATTGAATCTTGCTCGCAATCCTGAGAAAGAATAACCACGGATCGGTTAACGATAATTAAAACTGTTTTATTACCCTCTATCTGGACAAATAGATTACCTACTTGTCTCTGAATGAGTCATAAAAGATGAGATTCTATCTTTCTGACCCATCAGCAGTTGAGGACTTGATGGAGTTCATACCAAGCATCTCCATGATCTCTTTTCTCAGAACACGGGCAATTCTGACGTCCGGCTTGCATCGAATATCACAAATAACTATTCTCAGTTAAACTTTTGCTTTCGATAAAAAGGATGAGAAATACGTTCCCTTGTAATGGGTTTAGTTTACTGCCGTCCTACCTCAAAGCAAGCAGGAGATCAATTTTTTTCCACGTTCGTGATGCATTCTCAGTCAGTCCGATACTGGTCGCTGTTCCGTAATTTTCACAGCCGCAGTACACGTGTACTGACATTCACTCAAAACAACAGGGATATTCACTCAAAACAACAGATATATAGATTTTTTCCACCTCGGGTGTATCAAGCTATCCCAAGCCGCAGCGAGCGTGGTTGGAGATGGCGGATATGCATCGGCCTATGCAGGGAAGGTTCCCGTGTCTGTGGCAATGTTAACTCTCCCGTTAATTACTTATCAACCACGGACCCTGAAACGTTCCTACGTCTCATCTCTGAATTACGTTCTTCACGGACTATCCCTGTGAGGATTCCAAGGCCGTACGACCTGTCGCTGTGGAGGCCCATTCCATAACGATCAAAGATGCCCTCCGGACTAACGCAGTACATGATAGATGTGCTTATTCAGTTTTGCGCCTTCCGCACTGGGACTTGATCGAGATGGTCACGAAAAGGAGTCTCTCGCTAGCACCATGAGGACCAACATTCGTTTTTTTGGGAGGTATCCACATCCCCAGTTGTCCCATGGCTTCTAACTGTACGAGGGAGACACGTAGTCAGAACAAGGAAGTGGAAGTGCTCCGTCTCAAAAGAACTTTTCGGTCGAAGTTAATCGAAGGTGGCACCCGCGCAGCCATCAGGGCACTTTCCTCAAGTGGACCACAAAAACCGACTCCAGACGTCTACATTATCTTACTGAACAAGCATACACTGCCACCCCAAAACCTACGCCAAATCGCTCCCCGATCCGGAGTGAGTCTCCTGATTGCATCCAACCATGAAGTTTTTCTTGCATACAGAATTTTGCCCCTAATAGCAGTGGCGGGCTCGACGGAATGAGACCTGACTACCTGAAGGATCTAACCTCTTTGTCCGTAAGAGACCATTTACTTCATCTTACGAATTCAATTACTTCACTTATGAACCGGATCCTGTCAGTTCTTTTCGAAGTTATCCGCCATGTCCTGTTCTCCGCCAATTTGATAGCCTTCGATAAGAAGGGTGGCTGAGTACGATCAGTTGTGGTCGGGTTTGTCTTCAGAAGACTGGCTGCTAAAATTTCCTCCAGACATTCTATCCACTCGTCACAAAATTCTTGAACTCCCCTCAAGTAGGCGTCGGTATTCGCTTGGGATGCGAGGCCGTTATCCATTCGATGAAGACATTCATAAACCGCAGTATAGAAGATTCCCGGAGATATGTCCTGGTCAAACTGGACATCAAGAACGCTTTCAATTGTCTAAGGAGGGACAATATCCTGGAGGCGTGTGCTGAGAGATGCTCTAATATTTTCGAATTTGTGAATCAGTCATACAACCTACCTTCATATTTATTTTTCGGGGACTACTTAATCCATTCGTATTCTGGAGTGCAACAGGGAGATCCCCTTGGACCCCTATTGTTTTGTCTCGCAATAAAGAAAATCACCAAACTTCCGCGCTCGCCTCTCAACCTATGGTATCTGGATGATGCGGTCCTCGGAGGACTCCTGGATACTATTTTCCGGGATTTGGAAGTGATAATTTCAGCACTGTTGGAAGCTGGACTGGAATTAAATTACACTAAATGCGAAATCTACAATTGCGGACTTTCAGAAGAGAAGTATTCAAAAGCTTTGTCATGTTACGGAAATTTACTACCTGGAAGTATTTCCACACCCGATCAAGAACTTATATTCCTCGGATTCCCAATCACCATAAATTCAATGGGAAGAGCTATGCGTGAAAAACGACTGTTACTCAAAGAGACTTTGGACCGCTTGTGTCTACTTGACATGCATACACCATTATTCCTCCTGAAAAACAGTCTCAACATACAGAGGCTTGTATATGTCCTGAGGACTGCTCCCTATTTCCCTCAGTGATATTTAGGAAAGGAAAAAGAAAGTTGCTGTGGTATTGTACATATCCGTATCTAATCACATGAAAAATGGATCCTATGGGCCTTCGTCCAAAAACAAATAAAGAAAGTATAGTAGAAACAGGACCGTTGTCTGTGGGGCTGGATGATGTCACATCTGTGCCGATGCGGAGACCAGAATGACTGTTTTGGCATACAACCTCTCCCCTGCAGGAAGAGTGCAGGCAGATTTCCCAGACAAATAGCCTTAAACAAAGTCGTTAGGCGAGCTTTGGACGCCGGCAGACACCCCTCTATGCTCGAACCTGTCGGCCTCTGCAGGCTAGATGGGAAATGACCAGATGGGATGACAATCTTCCCTTTTGAAGCCGGGAAACCTCTTGTCTGGGACTTTACCTGCACCGACACATTTTCCTCTTGCAACCTACTCCAGAGTGCCTCTGGAGCCTGTTCTGCCGCTAGAAGGCCGAGAAGGTTAACCGGGAAAAATACGCGGTCCTACCCAAGTATTTTTTTGTTTGTTCCACTCGCCGTTGATACGTCTGGTTCCCTTGCTCTTACAACGCTTGAATTCTTAGAGTCGTCTTGGGAATCGGTTCACTACACGAACAGGAGACCCTCGTCGCTGCTAGTTATTTGAGCGAATCTCACTCGCCATCCTTGAGAGAAAATAGCCACGCAGTCAGGGCAGTCGCTATATAACCGTTTACTCTATTTCCTCTCCAGCAATATTCGCAGTTATGTAATTTTTGAGAACTTTGTGTTCTTCCTTTTAATTTACAACTATGTAGATAGAAAAGCGTCAAGTCTGGTTCACAGTTAATACTTTATCACCTAATACTTGGGAGTCCAACATAGGGATCAGTTTAACGAAGCTCTGGTCAGTGTCGGAATCGACTGTGTTACGGAATGTTGATCTATACCTTTGAACATGTGGTGCTTAAATGATTGCACGTTGGATGGCCAAACGTTTTTGACAATTTAAGAGGACTAATATTTCATCTAGAGAGACTCAGTCTATCTCTGAAAGCCTCAAAATATGAGGTCATTAATTTTTGATTCCTGTGGCCTGAATAGTATTTAATCCTTTATCTGTTCATAAAAAACCGAGAACAACGCTTTTTACTTAAAGTAGAATCCGGCACACTTGCAGTACAAAAGAACAATTAACATATGGAGATGTTGGAGGTTCCTTTTTCTGCTGAGGAAAACCCTATCAGCATAAAAACTAAACAACGTTCTTCGCAAAGCAGTTTGTTTCCCGGGATACAACTGTTAAAATCAATCAACTTTTTTTCCGCTCAACTATCGAACATCTCATATCCTTCTAATAGTAGTAGATCAACCTGTATGAAAGCTATCATCTATAATAATGTTGATAAATATATGTTAGTTAATCTAAAATTTCAGTTAATGTACTTTGTTGGTATACATGCCTTTATCACTTTGTGCCAAATGCAACTCAGTCTCCACCAGTATTGGACATGCAGATATTTTTGAAATCAAAGAACATAAAAAACATATTCCGAAATAAAGTGCGATTAAAAACCATAAACATAGGAATGTAGTATCGGAAAAGTATAGTCTACCATGTGGTCTAACAAAAGGAGCTTACAATATTTAATAAACCTAGCACAAACACCACAACTAATTAATCCAAAGAACACATGGGAGGAAACCTTCTTGCCAACCCCGATAGACTTTTAGAGGCTTCAGCTCTGAAGAGAGGTAGATAAGTAGCTCTTTTATCTTCCATTATTATCACAAGTCCTACTGTCGCGGACATAACTCTATTCTTAGACAGAAGTTTAAAATGAGAAAGTTATAAATAAAAAAGTTTTTCAGGAGGTGACGAGTCTGTGTCATAGATATTCCGATTATTATTATTATTAAAACCAAAAATCACCGACAAATTAAATAACTGGTTGAATATACTGCACGTAGAGCGAGTCCAAATTTGAGTTGAAACACCTATTATATTGTCCAAGAGTGTTTTAACAAAATTTAGCTTTCGTTGTGCCAAGAAGTTACGCCCAGTATCTTGATCGAGTTGGTCGTAGGGATTAAGTTTCTATTTATGGTTACACATGGCTTTCTGGGACTTGTATGTAGAATGTTTGTTAATCTTCTGTTTGTTGTGAAAATTGTTGTATAAAACTTTTCGGGACTTGTATGTATAATGTTCTTAACGGTTCAACAGTTCAGATCGTCCAATGAAGCTTGTAGCCGGTATACAGCAGTATGAACGCACTTGTCTTTGACTGCGACGATTATATCATCGACATATGTCAGAACCAGAGTATCGTCACTGGTAAGGGAGGGCATATCATTTAGGAATAGGTTGAACAGGTGTGGTGACAGTGGAGATCCTTGAGGGACTCCATTTGGAAGAAACTTGGTCACTGACATAGTTATTCCAGCAGTCACTCTTCCTCTACTTCCATTTAGGAAATTATCAATTCAGATTTTCAGGTTGTTTGGATTTTTGACGTAAAGATCTTCCCTATCAACAGCATTCTTGGGACAGTGTCGAAAACATTTTTTATTTTGATGGAGCATATCAATGACTTCTGATGAGGTTTGCGTTTTAGGCCATCTTGATGGAAACTTGTAAGGCATGTAAGATGCGTTTCTGTGGAGTGCCCTTTTCTGAATCCGTGTTGAAAAGGTGCGTCAGGAAGGTATGGTTTGATTTGTTTAGCTTCAAAATTTTTGATGTAACACATAAGAGAGATATTGGTCTGTATGAGGCTTGTGATCCTTTTGGTCGCCCGAGTTTCTCTTATAAGAACAACATTTAACTAATTCATTAATTCTAAAATCAGCGCATTTTTTTCTGTAGCACAACGAATATTTTCTAAGCGCGTATGGATATCCTTTTGCCATACGATGGATAACGCTTACATTACTAGCCATTCCAGAAGAGGGCGCCTGCCTTCTCCCCTGTAGTACCTTCTTCGTAGCATTTTGATACAGGGGGCACCTTGAATGGCTCACCCTGTGTCCCTCCTCGCAACAGTTCACGCACTTGAGAGACCTGACTTTTGATTGGCAGGTCTTCCGCGAATTTGGACCCCAGAATTTCAGACACTACTCTTTATAATGCATCGAGCTGGTGTGGCCGAATCCTTGGCAAATATGGATTGTTATTGTTCTTTAGGGCCACACCAAACCTAATAACCAATGCTTACTTTCTCGAGGCAGATCCTCTCTGCCTCTGCTCCAGAGTAAAGCCAGAGTCTCCTCTTCCCGCTTGTGGAGTTTTTCTTGATGTGTTCGACTACATTATCACCTACGAAGTCCAGAGGGACTCCGAAGACTAGCACTATTGAATCCAAAGCCTTAGGAATGACCCGTGACATGTTATGTGCTCTAGGCCCAAAAGGTACCTTAGCTTTGAAAGCTGAAGGGTCGTTCTCATTCCTGAATCCTAGCAACAAGTGGGATTCTCCGCGTTTGATAACTCTTCCTGTGGCATAGGTAGCCTGAGTACATATGCCGCACAGAGCTTAACGACTCCCACCTTCGGCACTTCTAACCAACTATTGCAGTTAGTCCCACTCCAACTTGATTTCAACTTTTATGTCTTTCCTTTCAAGAAAAGTCATAAATTAAATCAGAATTAAACTTAAAACTTATCGTTTCTAAACTAAAAATGTGAGGCCTTTTCACGTACTTTCCGTTTCTTTTAAGTAATTATAGCCTCAGGATCAATTCCACATAAGATCTGTTTAATTTTTTCATATTCGACAAGATCTCTGAAATTTTTTATTTAGAATTAATGGATTAGTTAAATGTTGTTCTTATAAGAGTTACAAAAAAGTTATGTTATGTATATATCTCTGGTTATTATGGAAACACGTATGAAAACAGGTTGCCCATAGGCTTCAAGCCGCCCATGTGAAATACTATCTCATATTTGTGGTATTTTGGATTTTCAATTTGACGCCAATTTGACGCAATTAAGTCCTGGACAAAAGGCCTGATAGCTTCCGGTTTGAATCTCGCTGCTGTACATTCCGGTGAAGGTTCCTTTGCCATTACGAGTGACTTCGTCATCAATGAAGCGTGTGGTGCTGCGTGGTTAATTGGTTAAAGTTTTCTGCTTGCTTGTCTGTTCTCTCTCTTTCTTCCTATTAGAGAGGCGTCATGTGATCCACCTGTCTAGGTGACGCCCAGTGCCAGGCCGGCACGAAAAAGGATCATTTGCTCTTCCCCACTCCACTGGAGTGGTTTCCACAACTGCATGTAATGGACGTCTTACCTTTTATGCTGATTCAGGATAGACTCTGTAGAAGTGGAAACTAAATAAACTTGATTAGTTGTTTACTTTAGCTTCTTTCTCGGTGTATCCGGGGTTAATAAATTAAATTAAAAAGACCCCCCACTGACCCGAAATTATTAGATAATATAATTTATTTACCTCCGGTCTCTTCGAGTGAAAGAAATTAGTGGCTAACAAAAACGTCACAGCCAAGAGTGAACGCGCCCAGAGATCCGACAGGAATACTTGGTTCTGTGCAAAACTCGGAGGTGGATCCGAACGAGAGAAGGTCTTCTGTTCTTCAAGAAAGCATGATGGGGAAAGATTATTCTTTTCGCTTCCGCGGTTGAATAACAACAGTAAATCATCGATTAAGGGAGTTTCTGCAATAAAATACCGACAAGGAACATTGTTCTGTATCCTTCGGTCCAGAGCTTCACTTCATCAAAAAATGGTTCAGTCAAAGGTCAATTGAAGAGATACTTTGTTAACCACAAAATTTGTCTTGTATTAACAGTAAAATAATAAACATTTATTTCTTCAATTCATGCAAACTGCTTTCGTAGTGCGTCAAGTACTTCTTATGGAATTTGAGAACCTTCTTAAGGCAGGAGAATTATTGCTCCACCCCTTTTTCTAAATCATACATTTTTGAGACAAGTTTCCAAAAATTAGGATTATTTAGATAGAGTTTGAATATTCCCTTCCAATTCTCTTCTATTCCATTACGATGGTCAGAATCCGTAAACTCATCTATCCTAAAAATTAGTTTCATATTTTTTCAAAGCGAAAAAGTCAAAAAATATAAATTTTGGCTTTATTGACCTAAAAAATATTTTTTTCCCAAATTTTTGACAACGTCAAATACTTTCATGAACAAATTTTGCTCGCCCTCCAGAGAGGGAATAGTCAGGAATAATCATTCATCAATCCAAATTATTTTTCGATGATATTCGATTGATTCCCTATCCAGACCATTTACTACGATATCCTTTCCAACATCTCCACATATTTTTGTTTCCATACCCAACAAGCTTTTTTGTATTCCCACTGCCAAGTGCCTTAAATTGCATAATTCTTGACCAAAAAACAAAGTGGAAAGCGACTCATCGATTGATCCCAATATCTCTTATCACTGAAAAATAAACAGCAAAATATCTAAACATTGTTATTTAAAGGGAATATTAATATGTTAGCTTAATGAAATAAACAAATTCTTGTCTTTCCGAGGAACATAAACTGTATGACCTTGTTGTAGCAGAATGTGACCATTAAAGTCGTAAAAAAGTAAAACCCGTAGAAAAATGACTGCAAAATGTCTTTGATTTCATTAATTTTGACTACTTGAGACTGTAGATTGAATTCCCTTTGGAAGTGGCGAAGGAAGGTAAACAGTTGGTAGGGAATTAACATCATGGTAAGCCACAATATGGCAAGAATAACTTTATCTGATTTGTAAGTCATCACCTTCTGTACTTGTTTGTCATCAAGCTCGATGTATAATTCAGCCTTTTTGGCTCTGAGAATGTCTATAACACTGGCAATGACTGCGATGAGGAGTATGACAAAGAATATCAACGGAAATTTGATTATTGGAATGCCATAATCGACATATCTCTGGTTGTTTACCTGGTTTCCCTCGAAATTGAACAAAATAATACCTTTCCAGGCAAATTCCATAAAAGCGGTAAAGAAAGAAGAAGCGATGATACAAAAATGCCTAAAATAAGTAGAAGCGCTTTGAGGGTTTCCAAAGAGTGTAATCTGAGCTGAATGTGTACTGGATCCAATAAACAGCCAGGAAAATTAACGTAAACATTGAAGCGAACCAAAACAAGACTGATAATCCGTAGAAATAGCGGAAGGCATATTCACCGAACATTTCTGAAGTAACTACAATCTTTACCTGCAAATTCCTGTTCATTGGCTATGAAATCGAAAATTAGGAAAAACGAAAAGAACCAAAACAGACCCGAAAAAAAGACATCGAATGAATTTCTATAAAAATGCAGCAAAGTGATTGCCAGAGAAAACGAAATCATCAGAGTTACAAGAACCATCACAACATTAAAGTAAAAGGCGTACAAAACCTCCATCGAAACTTAGCTCTGGAAATAGAAAATTACGGTAAGCAAATTTAAAAGTCTAAAATTCACTGCGGTAAACCACAATAAATAGCACCACAACAGTTGATTTTATTAATAAGTCATTTTAATATTTTATTTATTTGTGTATCTTTTAACTCCAATTTTACCGCTTTCTGTCAAAATCATTGTCTTATTTTAAAATGATTTCAGGCAGGAGGCCTAGAATGACACGATGACTCAAAAAAAATACGAAAATATCTGATTTATTGGATAATATCGTATTTTAATAGCTTTATTTTAATTCCACAACATTTACGACCGCTGAGTTAAAGTTAGATTTTGATTGATTAATCAATAACCTCATAACACTGTGAAAGGAGTTAAGAACTAATAAATGTATCCAGTCTCCACGATCACAAAAGACCTCCCTATGCCACACAAGTTCATCCAGAACCAGCGGAAAAGGAAGAAAACGTCCAGTCCTGAAGCTGTGGGAACCTCAAGTTAGTTAGTTAAGTATAGGTATTTTTCACATATTTTTTGTATTAAAAATTTTTGTTGTTGGTTGAGTGGTTGACACCTAATAATGTCTATGTCTTTATCGTACTCCCAATCTGTCTATTTTACCCCCTTTACAATTGCAATTTTAACATCAGATGACTCTCTTTAGACACTAAACAGGAGACCTTATGCATGAATTTCAATGAACTGTGGAGACGTGGGAGGAGGAAAGTTACACGGAGATAACTGATAGAACGGATAATGAAAAGCTCGACACAAGCGGAACCCTAAGTATTAATGGGTAACGTGGGAGTGTATTTAACTAACTCACCCATTTTTATATAGAAAACAACATGTCGCCATTTGGTACCATATGTCTATTTAATTAAAGATTTCTCTTATGTCGTCGGATCCACCATATTCAGGAGACACCTATTTATCTGCCTGCATTCAAAAGGATCTATCTTTTCATTCCACTGGGAGACTATTCCACTCCCTGGCGACGAGTTCTGGCTTCGACTTCTACTTCCCAGACATTTTCCTCTGGGTCACTGTGCTTGGATGAGGGCTCTACTTAAACCCATCAGGTTTGGTTTTACCCCTGGTCTTTGGAATAATTTCTATTAATTTAGACGAGAATGTTTTATAATTTTTTGTCCACTGTTTGAGTCTTTTCGGACATGTATTTTTTAAATACGCAGTTAAAATTTAAAAACTAACAGTTAACAACTATAATTGAGAACGCATTCACCCTAACGATTTGGAAAAAAATTTTCGGAAAAAAGACTAATTCGAGACATGTATTGAGATTGGAAATGAATGTTCTTAACTTTTTTGTTACGTGTGAGTCCTCATAGACAATCCGGTTCAGTAGTGATGAATCACTGACTGCCTTACTCGTCAAACCCAAATCAACTCTAGTGAAAGATGATCGTCGTCTATACAGGAAAGCCGTAGGTACTCTGAAAGAACATAAAAAACCTCTCGATCCTGTTGAGGCGTACCGGAATCACTTAATTAGTTGGTTTACTCCTTTTTTCTTGGTGTATCCTTTTCGGGGTTATTAAATAAATAAAATATGATTTTTTGACTTAATTGACTAAATTAAGTCATTAACCTTAAAAATAAAAAAAATAAAAAAAAAATTGACTAAAAATCGAACTAGTGTCAGTAGAAACATCAGGAATTATAGGAAGCTGGAATTAAGTAAAGTTAAAGATGATGAATATGGGACAGTTGAAATAACATGTGTCCCGCAGTTTGAACTCTTCACTGATGTACCTCGTCAATCAGCCCTTTATATAGAGAGCTGCACATCAGCAAGACTTGAACTATGGGCCTTTGCCCGGCACTTATAACACTGCGGCATAAATTATGCTAATATATGTATTGATATTGAAATCGACATTTCTATAGAATTTGTCTCTTTTCAGAAAATTAAAAAACGGAGGACTTGATCAGGCGACATTCCTCTCCAATTCGTCACTTTTCCAAAAGTCCCAAAAACTAATAAATATTATAGGAATAATTTCTGAGTTGAAAAATAGTCTTCGACTGGATGGGTCTATTATTTATATTTTATTTATTTATCCACCCACGGTCCCTTGATCACGTCCAAGAGCGGACGATCTCAGAGATCAGTCAGGTGTATTATTATCTATAAGTGCCTTTGCCTTTTAACATCATCATAGCTGTCAATTTAACAGAGACTTGACATTTTTCTGCGGTTTAAACACGTTTTTTAATTGATTGCGGTTTTAGATGAATCCAGTTAAAACTATTTCTTATACAATTTTATATTTTTTATATTAAATATATGTTAATCTCTATTTCTAATTCTATCCTGAGGAATAACTTTTAAACCGATAAATTAAAATTTCATTTTTTCAAGCCAAAATGTGGAAATTTGCTTAGAATTGAATAATTAAATAAATTAATTAATTTTATTTATTAATTGTAATTTATGTATTAAATAAATAATAATAAATAAATAAGAATTTTTCAACGTCTTTTTTTTCTGGTCGCATCTGATGCGTTTTAATTCTTTATTGTGGAGATCTGCATTGCCTCTTTTTCTTATGATATCTTCTCCGTTATTCGCTCTACTGTTATGGTATAACTTTTCTATGAAGAAATAGCTTTATAAATTTAGAATCCGATGGAACATTCTCGAATCTTAACGAGAATTCTTTATGGGGACTTTTATTTAAAATTTTGCATAAACGTCCAGTCACTTTGTTCTCGGTCGCAATCATAATTGGATATTCTGTACTGAGTCTTACTTTGATGCGGACACTTCCCGGTTAATTTATTTCAACTCATTCAAAGGCAACCTACTTCCTGGTAGTCCCTCTGAAAGTGGGTTTACTCCGTTTTTCAAGGATAATGGATTTAAGCAATATATTTCAACAATGCTCATTTTATGCTGTTTGCAAATTTTTTTAAAAAATTATGGCTTATCGATTTCGATTATATATGACTCTCTTCAAGAGATATGCTACTGTCTTAACTTTTTTGCTTTGATTTTCTGCTTTTTTCTTTTGTTCAAAGGAATTTATTATCCGACCAACGACGATTGCAAACCATCGGGGAATCTGATTTTTGATTATTACTGGGGGACAGAGCTTTATCCGAAGGTCTGGAATGTTGACATTAAGGTAGGGCTAATTTGATGACATAGGTTTTTACAAATTGCAGATTTGGGATGCTCGTGTGGGCAATTTTAGTTTGCGTATATAGCGTTAAGAGTTGGGAGTTGCATGGGTTTGTCGATTCAATGTTTGTCAATTCATTCCTACAATTATGCTACATTACCAAATTCTTTTGGTGGGAGATTGGATACATGCGGACAATCGATATCGCCGTTGATAGAGCGGGTTTTTATATTTGTTGGGGATGTCTTGTGTATGTGCCGACGTTGTACACTATTGTTTGTATCAGTAGGCTTTTATTTTAGACGGGAATGTATCTTGTTAAACACCCAGTTCATCTCGGAACAGCTTGTTCGGTTTTAATCCTATTTTCTGGATTGATTTCTATTTATATAAATTATAGTATTGATTGGCAAAAGAAGATAGTAAGGGAAACACGTGGAAATTGCCTAATTTGGAGTCAAAAACCAAAAATGATAAGAGCGGCCTATATTACAACAGAAAATAAAAATGTCATTCTTTTTTGTTAGCAAGTGGATGGTGGGGCTTGAGTCGACATTTTAATTATTTTTCTGAGCTGTGTTCTGCACTTTGTTGGACATTGCCTTGTGGGTTCTCCAGTTTAGTTCCATACACCTATTTTATCTTCCTTTTCGTTCTTTTAATTCATCGTAGCATTCGTGACGAAAAGAAATGCAGTTTGAAATATGGAAACCATTGGAAGGAATATTGCACTGCCGTGCCTTATAAGATTTTCCCGTTTATTTACTAAATGATTTAATTGGCTAAATTTCATTTTTTGAATAAAATTACATTTTTTTGTTATAAAAAATTAATTTTTTAACACCAGTTTCGCTGACTTGTAGCAAACTGGCGATTTTCAAAAGCGCGCAGCTAAGACAGGACGCTTCTATTAGATTAGAAATTATTTTTTAGGAAAAAGGGACCGATCCCTCAAAACATGGAGATTATTTCAAGTGATAAACTGGTCATATCACCCAGGACTCTATGATATACAACAATAACTATTCTGTTAGTATTAGAGTTTAATGTGTCATCATGGAATTAAACACTGTTTCAATATTGGGCGATACATTTTATATTTTGGGCTATGAAATTCTAATTTTGGGCGATGAAATTTTATTTATTTATATAAATCCGTGAAACACCAGAAAAACGTCTCTACCATTTTTAAATGGGACAGTCACCAGGAGTAGTTGTCACAATATAAGGTAGCTGGTTAAGTGGAGCGAATATTACTATTTGTATCTTTGAAATTTATTTACATAACCTCAGGAACAGAGAAAGAAGGTAATAGTAACCAAACTAATTAGGTGACCCCGGTTCCTCTTATCACTCTCGTTATTTTCATACTGTGCTTATCAAGGGACCTCACCGTTACCGTTAAATATGAAAAGCGCGAAATAAATTTCATATTAATAGAAACTGACCATTTCACGATGCTCAGTCTACAATTCCTTGACAAGTGTAAAACGACAGGACATCCAGCTCACTTCTTATTGGTCTCCTCAAAAAAAGGTTAATTATTCCTACCCTTAGTGATCTCGGATTCTACGAACTATCCCAGAGACTGAACTTCTCACTCACTACAGAAAACAATCTATGACTGGATATTTACTAAAGCCATCAGAAGCGCTGGTATCAACATTGTTGACGGAATCAAAGCTTCCCTACTACGGGAGTTCGTGTACATCTGCCACGCCACCACATGGATTTACATTCATATCTATACAGGATTTGACAATCGTCCTTTCCATCATGACCATCATGTTTTTTGACGACCAAAATACAGGTCACCTCTTCTCTTGGCCGGGTCCACCTCCTAGTCCTTCACAGAACCAATATACCTGTCAGATCTCTGTGAGCATCCGCTCTTGGCTGTAACATTCTTGTTAGACACCGGTTTCTTTCACTCGAGAGACCGGGAGTAAATAAATAAAATAAATAATGGAACTTTCCCTTATGATTCTCGGACTGGTTCCTGATAAATAATACTGGATAGACTGAGGACACGTGTATAAGAGAAACAAACCGATCAGAGGAATCCGGAATGAAAACTGAGAAACTAGATTAAATACTTAGAAAGAAGACAGAAAAACAGGAAAATATTGGGGACAATTCCTTTGACTAAGTTAGATTTAGTCAAGTAAGAAAATAACAGGTGTAACCTTCTGTACAATGCCTTTATAATCTCGATTCTAAAGTATAATGCCACATGGAGAATAGCAGGTTCTGAACTAGCCAAAAATGGACGTGTTCCATCGAAGACAACTAGGGACTTCATTGGAAAGAAGTGTCAAGAAAGACTTCAACCAATAGATTGCATCTCTTTAAAGGTCAGAATACTGTCAGAGATAATCCTCAAAGACCGGTGGAAACTCTTTTGACATGTTATACGCTTAAACACTTCAGCTCTCGGTCAACTACGTGATTGAGAATTACTCTGCGCCATCAATTACTGGAAAATGTCGAGGAAAACAAAACAACCCTATCAGCTGTGCTAAACGATGACATGTCTTACTAAACTAGTTAAAATGAGTTTTGTTCGTAATTATAAGCCAAGTGAATCATTTGGCTTTATCCAAAGTCTTAGTGATAACACAGTATGGTGTCACATGACTACTTGATTAAAGATTATGTTTGTTTCGTCTGTTCCTCCTCTCTCCTTTCCACTAAGTGTCGTCATGGTGCCCAGTGCCAAAGTGGCACAAAAAAAGACCATATGCTCCTCTCCACTTTACTGGAGGGGTTCCCACAACTGCAAGGAATGAACATCTTTTACCTTTTATGCTGGTTCTGGATGACCTTGTTGACGTTGAAGTACTCTGTTTTAGTGACAGTGGAAACTGAACATAATAAGTTGTTAATTAACTTCTTTTTGTGTATAATAATACTGCACTTTGCGAAGAACAATATTAGCTATAACTCCTTCCAGGTAGGAGATACATTTATTTTAAGTAAAGAACAGTTATCATAACTAATCGTAGAGGGAGAACCAAAGAATGTTCTTACTTTTTTTGTTGGGTGTGAGTCCTTTATAGACGATCCGGTTCTTCAGTGAGATGCGTGGAACCTTCTGTCGGAATGTACAGAGGCGAGATTCAAACTAGGAAGGCATCAGGCCTTTATTTTCCATGTATCCTAACAATTATGGCGATGTTTTGACTTTATAAATCCGAAATTTTGACATAAAATTGACTTTATTAACATTTTGACTTTATGAAAAATTTATCTAGAAAATTTTCTACACTTTTGTATTGAAGGAAGTAAAACGATAACAAGTTTTGAAACTTTAATGTTCAACTTATGCAAATAAAATCATATTCGAGTAAGCATTAGTGACCCCATTAGTCCTAGAGTAGGTAGATGAATGAGAAAATTTTAGTGACACCTGTAAAAAGTAATAAAAGTGATTTCCTGTTAGTTTGAAATGTTTATCAGACGAAAGATTCAATAAAAAATTGGAGTTCAAAAATTCGTGAATTGATAGAAAATTCAGCAGGATATTTTCTAATAACGGTCTTAAACCTTTTTAATCACCTTCCTGATTGAAAGTGGCATAACAGTTGATGACACGTTAATATTTTGTTCAAAAACTCTAAAAAATAAAAATCAATAAAATTTTTGACTTTATTGACCTAAAAATTAAAATTTGACTTTTTTACTTTATAACTTTTGATTTATATTATATTTTCGATTAAAAATCACATTTTTATAAGTTTTAAACAATTTTAAAGAACATGTGCTTGTGCCTCTTGGGCCTATGGAGCTTCAATATCCAATTCATACAAGATCAACTATCTAACAGGCAAACTTGCACGTCTAACAAATCTACCCCCGACCTTTTCCCCCAATGCTTCACCACGTCGCAATCAAAAATAACGGCTCCGGCTTCATCGGTCTGTGTGGTCAAGAAACAAGTCGTTTCTTCCATTCAAGGCTAGAAGCCTCAAATACACGTAATTTGGGGAAAAAACCGACCTTTCTTCAAACTCTAGTGAAAGATGATCGTCGTCTATACAGGAAAGCCGTAGGTACTCTGAAAGAACATAAGAAAAACCTCTCGATCCTGTTGAGGCGTACCGGAATCACTTAATTAGTTGGTTTACTCCTTTTTTCTTGGTGTATCCTTTTCGGGGTTATTGAATAAAGAACATATGATTTTTTGACTTAATTGACTAAAAATCGAACCAGTGTCAGTAGAAACGTCAGGAATTATAGGAAGCTGGAATTAAGTAAAGTTAAAGATGATGAATATGGGACAGTTGAAATAACATGTGTCCCGCAGTTTGGACTCTTCACTGATGTACCTCGTCAATCAGCCCTTATATAGAGAGCTGCTATTTTCTTTTCCTCAGTCACCATCACTGGTCTCAGGAATTTTTATTGATCTGTAACTTCACATCGGACATTATCCAAAATCCAGGACAATGTCACCGGCATGATTATTAAACATCAATGGGGATAGCAGTGATCTTTTGGGGATATTTTTGGGACACTATTTGGTAGAGACCGCGTAGCTGATTTTACATTTCAAAAGTAAACACGTCCCCTTTTTTTGACAGGACTAATGTTTCCAGAAAAAGAATAATATATGAAGCTGGCTCATTTTACTGTTTCGTGGGTTTCAGAATGGGCGGATGTGTTCAAGTCTCCACATTGTTGGGATAATTTATTTACCCCCGGTCCTCTCGAGTGAAGAAACCAATGACTAACGAAAAAACGTTACGGTCAAGAGCGGCTCCAAGAGATCCGATAGGTATCTTTCGTTCTCTTTAGAACTAAGAGGTAGAGCCGGTCAAGATAAAGTTGAGATAAAGTTTGCTTTATTAGAAAAGTCGCAGATTTTTGTTCAAAGAGATTTTGTAGAATTTCCAAGAGAATCCTATCAGACACGTGAGAGCCAGTTATTTTCATTTTTATTTACCTCGCATCATTTTTATTGGACTACGGTTCTTTTTCTAAAAAGCGATAATATGCGACAACGTCATCATTACCACGTTTATTATTGACTGGAAATGTGTTCCTCAATCTTTGTTGACTGCTGTGTTTTTTAATACTGATTTGCAATTTTTGAGGAAATCCGGGGACACTGAATAAGAAAAACAAAGAAAAATTAAATTATTCGGTGATCCCAGTCCGCGCGATCAGTTGTGCCATCCTGAGGCTATAGTCCATCATCAATGGGATATATAATTAATAAAGAATTATCTCCAATTTAAGTTAATATCTCCCATCAAAAATTTCATATCCGGATCCCACGTGCATTTGACACTTTCTTTATTCAGAACTTCGGGTTCACTTTGTCTCCTGATTCGGTCACTTCTTCCAAAGTCACCAAAAAGAGAAAGACAGACTTTCATCGCTCACTAAACTAACTAGACATTTCTTCTAATAGATGTACGTCGACACCTCAACCTGCCAATTAACCTCTAAATAATATGTTCCTAAACTTATATTACAGTAGAAGATGTCATAACCTTACGTCAGGAAGTAAATATAATTTCATCGAATCTGTCAGAAAGGATGGAAATGTATATCTACTCTAGAGCTTTGGAAATGCTCTAAAACTGTGTGTTAATCACAATGTTTGCTAAAAATCAGTAGATTTATAATTTATTATAATTTTTAGAAATATTTTAAAAATTTAGAACCTGATCGCAAAAAAAGACCTTTTAATTATACAAACTAATCAAATTTAATTTTAAGCAGTGGTTAACCTAATTAATATTGGAGCCAATTTTTGGTTATATCATTATTTATTGTTGCCCATAATTTTTGATTAAACTCAACAACTAGACAAAACATGACTGTTAAAAAGACAATAATTAATATTTGCCATGAAATTGAACAAGTTACATAATAATTTTAACAATCCAGTTTATTGACACCGATGATACTTACAAAGTTGTAACTCTTGTAGAAGATCTCGAAAATCAATGTAAACTATTATGCAAGGAAACCATGTCTGGAATAATTCGCGGTGTGGTCATTCCTATTCTAAGTATTTGTATTTAGAATATTCTAGAAGACTTACTAAATTACAAACTCTATGATTCAGTATGCAGATTTATAGTGGTCTGGCGATGGCTCATTGATTTAGAACACGGGGGAAGCCAATAAAAGGGTCTTAATCCAATTGGTGCCCATTTTAGTACCCATGTTGATGGATCTGGTCATTTCATTGGACAAACTGACTGCCCTGGACGTATTCTTATAATTAAAGGTCAGATTTTGTATTCTGTAAACTCTATAATATCTCTCTGTCCCAAACGGCTATTTGAGATGTTGAATGATGTTAAACGGAAAATGTGGCTTTTCTAATAAACTTAGATTTAAACTCTTTGACAATGTTCTCACTTTTGGCGGTTTTTTTTGTTCAAATATAAAAGATGTGGTATATCAGTCGGAAATCTTCGAACTACTCATCCATTTTTCAATGGGAGAGTTATTGGGCGTAGATTATATAGATTTACTGTCAAATATATCGGCTGACAACTACATTCAGGCAAATAGTCTTTAAAACATTCAGACTCTCAGGACATGGGTAAATTGCATAAACGGGACCGATGGACTCATTAAAAGTGCAAAAATTCGTCATTCTGAGGAAGATTGGGTGGACTGGAACCCAGGAACTTTGAGATTAATCTGCTGGAACTCAGAAATGGACATTCCACTGTGTCATATTAGACACATCCACATAGAAAGTGATTCCCTCTCAATGTCTTAGAAAATATACTCAAAATTTGGACTATGTTTGGTTTATGCGTAGAACAGCCAATTTCTTTAACATTCGAAGAAAACGATGCTACTCTCAGATTCATTTCCTCCTTCACTGAATCCTGTGAGGCGTTTCTGAACGAAAAGGCGTGTGATTCAGAGTTATGTGAATGTCCCTTTACAACCAATCGCTCACCTAAGCACGAGGGGCCGAAGCTAAGGTCATCTAAGCAAACAAACAATGAAGTAAGGTATAAATTAAGAGCAGAACGATGATAATGAAAACGTGGTTGTCCAACAATTAGAAATAAACAAGAAAGCTGAGGGCGGTTTACAACAGGATGTTATGAACAGACACGTGGTATGATATCTCTCACAATGTAGAGTGAGCGTAAACGTCCTAAGTTAGACAATTCGGAAATACACAAGCCTGCGATGGCTCCCCCAAACAAATGCGCGTCTCTTCCAGTGACCGACAGTGAATTCGTTGATTCAGTCAACCTTGAGTCCCGCATCCAAAAGTGCATTTATTTCGCAGAAAAGTCAATCAAGCGTGAATTGTAGTCATTCACTAATACTGCAGTAACATTTACAGCGACGCTCAATCAGCTCTCACAAAATATCAAGAACTGGAGAAAATGGCCGAGGAACTAACAAAGGCTGCTAGATATGACTTGGAGAAGATAGAGGTAGCCTTAATTATTGTTGGTAGAAGGCATATATTCTGTTCAGGTCGAGGGTTAACGACGTAATAAAGATGTACGAGGCAAAGTACTGGCTGGTTTATTTTAGTTATAAAAAATTTGAGGAGAAACTATCGAATATGGAGGGCAAGATAACTGATATTACACGTGAGATTCTCTCTGTAAGGACTGAGCTTATTTTAGGTGAAACCCCCCGAGGAAATTAACATGATGATAGCTAAGGATATCGTCATCCAGTGTATAGAGAGGGCATTCGCAGATTTCTGAATTTGGCTTACAAAAAGTTATAATCAACGTTTTTTGCCATATTTAGTGTTAATAGTATTTGAGAGGTCGTACAACTTTGTGAAGGGTATGTCGGGGGTTCCCCTCACAGTTTTCTAACCATATAGATGACCAATACCTCATCCTCTGTCTTCCATCCGATTAAATATAAAATATCAAAGTCCGCAACTATCGGATTGGCAAATTCGGGTGGCACATGTCCAGGGAATGGGAATTCTTTAGTGTAAATCTCATTGGCTCGTGACAGTACTGCACGTGATAGGGAGGGCTTCCGTTTGATAAGACAGTTGGATTCTCCCATATATTGGAGGTCCTTCATTAGGTGTCTCATTGACGGGTACCCCATCTGCAGTCTCTCCATATCCTAACACGCATAATAGCTCAGTCAAACCACAGTGACTAGTCTAAATCCCACACTCCTTAAAAGGTCTCCAAGCGAACCGATGGTCACAAACGGCGAAACATGGAGTCCAAATCCCTATTGGTGTTAAATAACCCTACTCCTTCTATCTCCTCCTCTGCCGCTTGCAAGGAGTGCCTTAACTGACAGAGGGTTTCGTTTCCCAACATAGATGCTATAAAACAGCCCTCGTTTTTCAAGATAGAAAAAATCTAATAAACAAAAATATTACATTTTTAAACAGGCCACGTAAGTCGTTAACCCAATGTAGACTATTAATTTAAAAATACAAGACCAGAGATTGCTTATTACTATATCGAACGCAAAATCCTCTCTGAAACACAAATTCTCCTCGTCCATTTGTAGAGAATCATGCTGGTCATTGTGTGCTGTACGAATAACGTTAGATATTTCGGTTTTCACAAGATATTTAATGATATCATCTTCTAGAGAACGAGCCACGTGGCTTCTATCGCAACCAATTTCAAGGCCAAGAGGAAATTCTCTCTTTATGTCGTACATTCTATCAATTAATTCTTGAGCTCCCTAGTGATAAATAGACTTAGTACTCTTTCCTTGAGATAACCCGAATCATGATTAACACGTGCAGAATAATTCTTATGTAGAAGTTTAACTTTTCTGTCAAAGATAGGAGCATTTGTACTAGAGCATAATCTCTTCACTAATGACAGATTTCTTGAAATTCTCATAATAAATCTCAAGCAACTTTGACAACTTGAATGCAAATAAATTTTATTTATTTTTTATAAAACTTAGTTAGTTAAGTTTAACTAATTATTTTGTTGTGTTCTATGGGGGATTTTGAAAATAGCCGCGTGGCGCCATGTGGTGCTTCGTGGCTAATTGATAGAAGTTTCTATTTTGTTCGTCTGTTCCTCCTCTCTCTTCCTATTAGAGTGGCGTCATGTGATCCACCTGTCTAGGTGGCGCCCAGTGCCAGGCCGGCACGAAAAAAGATAATTTGCTCTCCCCACTCCACTGGAGGGGTTTCCACGACTGCAACTATGGAC
The DNA here is from genome assembly GCA_011109175.1 of Dicyema japonicum. Classification (NCBI taxonomy): domain Eukaryota; kingdom Metazoa; phylum Dicyemida; class Rhombozoa; family Dicyemidae; genus Dicyema; species Dicyema japonicum. Next base: position 709,052 of record RDEW01000006.1, read on the forward strand.
GTCTTTTACCCTTTATGCTGATTCCGGATGGTCTCTTTTTCTGTAGAAGTGGAAACTGGATACACTTAATTAGTTGTTTACCTTAACTTCTTTCTCGGTGTATCCGGGGTTAATGAATATATAATAATAAATTGAAAACAAAAACTAGATATTAAATTTTAACTCAATAAAATGCGTTTTTTTATATTCCATACAGGCTTCCATTTCCGAAAATGTAGATCCGCCCTCTGCCATTTCCGTCGCCGACATCACTTCATTCTTTGGCTGGAGAATTTTCATAATGGAAATATTCACCAGTAGAATTGGTTAAAGAGAGCCAAGAAAGAAAGTATCAAAAGCCAACTAATCAAGTGATCCCAGCTTCTAATAATTCCCACACTCTCTTTGAGTGGTCGGCCAGCAATCCACTGTCTTCCGGTAATGACTCCTCGAATTTCTGCAGAGTAACTCGATCGTGGTGTCTTTCTACAAAACTGATCTGGATTTCTCTCAATGGACAACTTTTTCTCCACTTGTGCTTTCTGGTCCCTTGTAGAAATCCGAAAAACCTCAGCCATTTTTTCTGGTCGACTCCTCTGAAAATAAAGTAAAAATCGATCCTCTTGGAAGAGGAAGCATGATTTTCATCCGGAGTGAGTTTATGTGTTCGATTATTGTGGACGAATGAGCAAATCTCAAGTCAGAATAAGCGTATTTGATGGTCTGAACAAATCTGGTGAGGTAGGTCACTGGAGGAAAAGGCCTCTTTGCTTGTAGAGTTACATTAATAGCAACGTGCTCGAGCCAAGAACGTTTAGACGTCTCAACTAACACCAACTGGAATGCGAATCAATCCCCAATGCCGCAGTACTCATTCCTTTTAATTTAAAATATTATTTTTCCAACTTTTTTAGTCTAAAAGAATTTTCAAATATATTTAAAAGATAAAATTTGTAATTAAAAATTAATGAAAAATTAATTTATTAAATATTATAGTCTCGTGCAGCCGGTCAAATGTCCGACGTTGTAAAAAACGGAGATAATTCTGAATGGTCTCTTTTAAACGTAAAAGTGCAATTTCCAAACAACAAACAGTCCGAATATATGGTCCAAGTCATTATGTATAAAAGATAGTTTCAAATGAACTTATTCTCGACTTACGCCAGTCTATTATTGACAATCAAATTAACCGCACGTGCTTCGCTCTTTACTACAAAGACAAGGAATTGGACAGATTTGAAGAAGTTGGAAAAACAGAACTTGAAAATGGCTCAGTCATTAAATGTGTCGATGGTCTGCTTTTCCTCTCCAATTTTAGTTCCCTACAATCTGAGGGAAGCACGTGCCCACTTTAGACATATCCGGGAATTTTTGTTCTCTAGTGACCAAGAAGCCTTCATGGGAACCCGGGGTCAGTCTCTGTCTACTATTTCCAAGATCTTCAAAGAGGGTATGCTTGAAAATGAATTATTCAGAAAATTCCGATAATCAAATAATTGATTATCTCCTACCAGGAAGCGACAAGAAGTCTGTACCTTTCACGGCTCTTTATCCTCTATCCACCAACAAAAAATGTTTCAAAGTCCTCAGTCTGAGCGCTTGGAATCCTCCCCCATCAAACCGCCAATTAAAGGGTAGATTGACCTCTCATTTAAGGGGATCTATTCTACATGTTTGTGGTCACAAATGACGACAGGAAAATACACATTACTGCCTGCGTAGATGGATTTTATGCAAATAAGTGATGATGGTTAGTTATTTTAGTTCTACTGACGACACCTTCTCTCCTACTCCCATAACAAAGTCTCCTCCTTACCATTCTCTAATTGATCTGTTTTCCAATGTAGTTAATTTCTCATTATGAGATTTCTGACCATTTCAAGCGTTCGTTTAATGCTCTGGTGGAACGAAATAAATCCAGAGACCCTTTAGAAACAGTGCCCACTCCCATTCAGACATATCCGTGGTTCAGTCCAGACATTTCCCACACTCAGGACTATCTGAGGGCTGAGGATGGTTCCCATGCTGTGATTATTCCTAGGATTTGGTCATCGTTTGGGATTTGAGGAGAATTTGCCTTGCAATGTGAGGAATTGGAATGAAGAGTATCAATCTAGCAGGGATGTCCCTACGAGACGTTGACTGAGAAAGTAGCACGTGACAGGATTACTTTTAGAGTATTTATTTGTTATATTTTAGGTTTACTGTGAGATGATCGCCACTGCTGTATTGGGGTGCTGTGACGCTTTTAATGGGAGTTTGATGGCAGTCAACCACAGTCAGGAGGAAAAGTAGCTTGTTCATTGATTTAAAAGTAATAATGTGTACTTGTGGAATAATTTGTTCATTTCCATGGCCTACGATGTGGCCAAAGTCTTCACTCAATTAGGTGGGGATTTAGCTGCCCATTACGCCCAGGTTTTGTGAGATATTATTAAAGAATTTGGACCTCCAGGGAATATCCGCAGTCTCCTCTATAGACAACACGGGAATCCATACGCTAGGGACTGTTATTGTTGACTACTGTGGAAAGCGGATGTGTGCCCAATCTATGATTGCTGGTATCATTATTTCTAATTGTCAGGTATTATGGAAAAAATGGAGAAATTGGTTGTGTACGGATTGTGTGAAAGCGGAGAGACCAAAGTCATCAAATCCAACGAGGATTTTAATAATAAAGTGAATTTGGTTGTTTATTCAAGTTGGAAGTACTTTGTGATAATTTTGGATTGTGCAGACACAAAGTATGGAACTATGAGGGAGAAGAACAAGTTGAAGTTATTCCGTCCGCTGAATGTAAAGGAATTATTGGATTTGACTCTCGCTATTACATTCTCGACCTCAGTCGGTTCTTTCCTGCTGATATAAATTATCTTGCTGGTCTGTATGGCTATTCACTAATAGACGATGTCCCCTTTGACCAGTTTAGTGAGGAACTGAAGCTAGGGGATTTCCTAGAAGCCACGTGCATAAACTGTGTTCTATCCGTAATGAGCTGGTCTCCTATTTTATCAGGTCAATATCTCATAATATTTAAGCCATAAAAAAGAAGAGTTAATTCAGGCATATGTTAAAATTAAAGAAGTCAAGGGAGTCGATTCCAGTTCTGATGATTCTGAATGCTTAAAAGAAGCGCTTAAGGAAATCGGATCCCTTTCTGAATCAGATCTGAAAATTGGGTTCAATCCTGACTTGTACCTGCAAAGTGTAAGGTGTGTGGAGGTTTGGCTTCAATTATAATATTAGGGCGATGATCTGGAAGCACAAAAACGACTAAACAGAGAAATCTGCCATTTTCTAGTGATTTATCAAATCCCTTATCTCGTGAGTGGGTGTCTTACTCTTAGGTTGACTTTTTGATGGAGGAGTCTGTTTATTCTGGGGAGGAGTTAGTTCAGTCTATGCATTTAATGTATTTCGTGTTTATATTTGCAGGGGGATTAATGTACGCTATTTAGGTGAAGTAGCCCGTCTGGCTGAACAACGGAAGTTGTCGTTTATCACGGTAGTCTGGTGTTTGTTATGTAAAGGAGAGTTGCATCTACCAGATGATCTCAAGAGCGGTTAAACACGTGTTCAAAAAACTCATGGATAAGGTCCCGGCCTCACAGAGGGCGACCTCGATAGTGCATATTTTAAACTGCTTTTTGTTCCGTGATACTACCAGACGGGGGAAGAAAGGAAAACCGAAAATCTCTGTTGTTATTGGTGGACTTGATTATGGGACATTTTGGGACTCTATTAAGTCAGAAGTTACCGACTACTTTGGATATGATTTGGAAAATGTCGATTTTTGCTCGAGAATTGTTTTGCTGAGGCTGTTCTGCACTACTTTGGGGATCAAAATCAAATTTAATAATTATTCTGGAATATTCGAAAAGCTAACGTCGCCTCCATTTGAGCCTCTGTTTGTGGAAGATGACATTATTGGTCTGTTTCCCCGTGTAAAATACCCTGCTCTTTCAGTAACGATGAGACTTATTGTAGTTAATTGATAGTTCTCAATCCATTGTAAAGGCGAAGTGGTTGATTAAAAATGGGAACATACAGGATGGGTACAATCTAATGAATGAAACTATGCTTGTCATCAATGAAGTCTTCGGACCGATGCATTCTCAAAAGGCTTTAATTCTTTCTTTGTTGGCCCGCGTTAATTATGTAATGGGGGAGTTCACTACTGCCTTTGAAATCCAACGACATGTTTCTTTTATGTATGAACGACTTACTGGAATCGACTCCTTTGAGACTATCTCATCACTCGTTGTTTTTTTATTAATTTTGTAGAACTTTTTAGCGCTGTACTCTTTTGCTGTCGGGAAGGCTGAGTTGTGTCTACGTCTGCTTATGAGGATTAGATATCTCAGTCTATTTTACTGCACCGAGGAGAATCCTCGCTTCTTTATGATTGACGTTGTCTTTAGGTCTCATTTTCTTAGACGTGCATTGGTTTGGTGTTGCTGAACTGGGGATGGCGGATTTTGCTGAAAAGTATTTTTCTCATGCTTGTGATATTGCCGTTCAGTTTGATAATTTGATTGTAAGTGTCAAATTCGCATTTTTGCTATCTCTGAAGGCTCAATCTCTCGCATATATCAGATTGTACAGAGAAGCCATTTGTTGTGAACAGAGAGTGCGAGTGATTTACTCCAAGGAGGTTGCAAGTGTGCTTTATATTAGCTTGGGGACGATAATGTTATGACAGATTCTTCTCGTCAGAGACTCCGAGATTATACGAACCACGCAGTCGAACAAAAACGGATGATTAATTCTAACAAGACACCGGATTCGTCTATGATTGTGTCGGATATGACCAAGTTTCATTTATCGAAGGTTTTGTGCCTTAGTCATCTCAATTTCATTTATGGAATCCGTTATGATTAGTTGGCTTAATGTTACTATGTTTTAGTGGCACTGGGAGTGATAATGTGGAACAGAAAGTGGACCAGTCTGTTATTGATCAGACCATTACTGAAGATGTAGAGTAATTCTCATTATTTCTGTTACTAATCATTTTAACATTCTTTTTAATCAATAAAATTCGATTTTCTTCGCAAAGTTAATCGCATTCGATATGAGGGGCTCTTGGTTTTTCGTTGGTTGCTTTCAAAGCTTGTATGTAGAGCAATTTTGCCTACGCTGATAGCATAGCTACGACCCAAATTGGGGGTTGTGAAGCGGCAGATCATACTGTCCGTACATTCACTGAAAAGAACGAGAACATTTCTCATTTAATCGTCAAAATTGATATCAAAAACGCCTTCAACAAGATACGGTGTGATACATTTCTGGAGGATTGCTTTACATTCTACCCATCATTGTACAGCTATTTTCATAGCTCATATGGAAAACCTTCCGACCTGGTACACGGTCAATGCTTCATTCCATCGTCCTCTGGTGTCCAACAAGGAGACACACTGGGCCCTGCCTTGTTCAGCCAGGGAATTGCCCGTATCACGGAATATTGTTCTACTTCTCTGAAAGTATGGCATTTGGACGATTGCACCATGGCTGGCACGACCGAGGGTGGGACCAAGTGACCTTACCCTTTAGCTTTGGTGAATTGGGAATCCTTGCCCCCGTATCTGTCGTCCTTGTGCTCCAGCCGACTGCTGATCAGGATGATTTTCCAACTCCTAACAGAATCGTCTGAAATCACGATTCCTGAGCAGTAAGACCGTTAAAGGACTATCTGCGAAGATAAATATGAGAGGGTTCTGAACCAATAAACCAACACCTACGTGCCTGCTTAATCACTGGAAGATGCGAATGGAATGGCGCTTGGATCAGTGCCCTCACCGTTGGTAGCGTCGGGACCCATCTTGATGACGATAATGTCCGCATCGGTATCTCCATCAGATTTGGACTAATATTTGTCAGACTCACAAGTGTCGGTGTGGTGGTACCGTCGACTGTTATGGACATCTTGCCCTTTTTTGTAGAAGTGCAGGACGATTCCCAAAACATAAGGCGATCAACGGAATTGTTAAGCGAGCCCTGGAGTCTGCTGGATACCCCTTTATACTTGACATGTTGGCTTGGACAAAGGAGACGGAAAACGGCCTGACGCAACTCAACGTCGATTATGTCTGCGGAAACAACTTTTGATTGATTTTTTTGTTTTAATAAATTAATAAGTCAACAAATTGTCATGTGTTAAATAGTGGGAGATAGACTGGACTCTTGATACATAAGTGATCGAATGCAGTGTGTAAGGCCAGTTAGTAATAGTGCTTGGCCAATCTTCTGATTCTTCTAAGTTCGATGAGATTTGACTGAGCAAATCGTAAGGGGAAATGCGTTTTCAATTATGACAGCAGCCAGCAGTTTCTAACTGTTAGTTTTTGTGTTATAATTAATTGTTCTTTATACGCAGAACTGATGATTTGAAGTAAAAAATTGTGATGGATGACTTTGAGAGTCAAGACGTTATGGGATTTGATATGAATAGTTGATTAAGACGTCCAGATGCTTCTACAATTTCATGGTAGCTTGGAATTATATTATGCTGCAACTATCATGCAGTTAACATATATCAAGACGAGAGTATCTTCAGAATGGGGAGATGAGAAACCTTCTCGTGGAGAAGGGGGACCTTATTTCTTACATACTGCCAAAAAATCGGGCAATTCTCATCTTCCAGCATCCAACGGGATACCCTTCCAATTGGCAAATGGCAGTTCAACATTTAGCTTTAAGCAGAAATTTATTTGCCCTCGATCTCTGCAAGTGAGGGAAACCGGTGGGTAGTAAGAAAGTCACAACCAAGAGTGGACGCTCTAAGAGATCTGTCAGGTGTATGTGCTGTGGCACTGAACTCGAATGCGGACCCAGACAAGAGATGGTTCGTCTTTGGTCATAAAAAAGCTGAAAGGATAGAGCGGCAGAGATTTATTAATTTAACCCCAAGCCTACAGAATATGATAAGTCCAGCACAAACAATCACAACTATTTAATCGAGGGAAGGAACCCAAGGGGGAACGTCTGCTTGTGCCGATCAAATCAATCCTCCAGTGGTCCATTGCAAGTCCGCCCTCTTCTATTTTCATCACACGTCCTACCGTCGCAGACATCACTTCATTCTTAGGAGGAAGAGTTTTCATAATGGTGATCTTCACCAGTGGATTTGGTCAGGGAGAAGGCAGAGGTGAAATCTACAAATCAAAGTTTAGTTATATTACATAAAAACGCAAATTAAAATTTATTATAATTATTTTTGAATAATTTCTCATGTGTAATTATTTGAATGAATTTCTTGATAACGAATTGGCTGTTGTGAAGGGTTTATTTGATTGCGGAATAAACGTGTCGACATTTGACAATAAATTTGTTTCTATAAATATCGATATCGAAACCAGCAAATTTGTGAATGTTCAGGTCCCCCCTTTGATTCTCACTTGCAAAGTCCCGATTTTGTACCCGGTTGAACTCCCGGATTATAAGATTCAGTGGAAACACAATAATATTGATTTATTAATTATGGATTTTTATAAATTTCAAGTTAACACAAAAAATGATAATAATTTTGACCAAAAAATTTTCGAAAGTGTTGACTGGTTAACCCAAAATTTAAATAAATATTTTTTCGAACCAAAAATTAATGACAGCGTTAAGATTGAGAATTCCGATCTTTCTTCGGAAAATGTTATTTTTCTCTTAATTTTTAAAGGCTGATGTTAGAAATGACTCGAAATACAGCTTTAGCAGGATATGGATATACAGTCATCACATCTATAACTCCGCCAAACGAAGTCACATCGTAAAAAACGTAGTAAATGTGTATATTTTTGGCAGGGATCTTGACCTGGACGGATTTTCTGTTCCTGGGAAACCCGGATTATTTCCGTTGAGGGGAGAAAGAATGGATTGATAAATTTTGGAAGGACCTTAGCGGTTTTGAATTGGAAGAGGATCACAATGAGAGAAAAAGAGGAGTTTGAGAATTTGACGGTCGAGGAATTTTCAGGAAAGAAAAATTTTCAGTGAATTTAAAAGAAATGGACTTTACTTCAAAATGTGGAGTAAACAGGCACGTGGATATTGGTCGTTTGGGGGAATATTTGAGTGAACTGGGAGTGAGTCATATATTGTTACTCTATTTGGGTTTGATTATAGAAAAAAAGATAAATAATTTTATACCTTCGCGACCCACCGGGGGTCATTTTTATGATTGCAAGGTCAATTTTTCTCTAGGAACAATGTGTCCTCCTAGAGCAGCGTTTCTCAGCGGGGTCCCTGGGACCAAGAGAATAACTGATTGTGCTGGGGGCTATGACTTAAGGATAATTATGGACGTACGCAACTGACCTTCTCGTCGCTTGTGGAGCACCACTGAGAATTAATGAGATGTCTGCACGCTCTCCTCGAGGATGCGATTTTTGAGTGTTTAAGTCTCTGCTTCAGTTAACTCCTTTTTCTTTCTTTTACTTCTCTTTTTCATTTGTTCTACTAAAGTCGGGTCACGTGATCCGTATTATGTGGTGCCCACTGTCATGGTAGGACGGAAGGATCGTTCGATCCCCCTCGCTCACTGGAGGGTTTCCCACGACTGAAGGTTTTCTTTCCGTTGGTTTAGATGGACTTGCGTGTCACTAGACTTCCTACGTGGCAACATTAGTTCATTTAAAGTGTTCCAAAAAGACATGCAAGCTCCTTCCCATCATGCAGGTATGGAGACGTGGGTGGTGTCTTATTTTCCCTCCCGGAGTGACGATGAGCAAATTCCAGGAATTCTGATTAAATTTACCGAACTACAAAGCTTTCTCTTCTGCCATTCAGTAGACCTGGTCAGCAGTGTCTTGGATAACATATCCGACCTTTCCCCTCGACGATCAACTGGACCAACTAACTCTAAAAATCCGCCTATCGTCTCTCCGAAAGACAATTTGCACTCTCCCTTCACCATAATTTTTCCGCCGCTACCGTCTTGATATCATTTACTGCTCCAGTCTTTAGCAACTTGATCGGAAAGGGCCCTGTCAAAGCCTGGTGACCCCTACTACCTCGCCGGATGTCTCTTTTCCCTTCTTCTTTTGGAGCTGTCATTTTCGGGATATTATATATGACTTACGTACTGTCCATAACCCAATCATCTTTAGAATTCCATGAAAATAAAAGTTAATTCATACATCAAAGACATTGTCAACTTCTCACGTATTTTATCAGACAAGACCTTCACGATTTTCTGATAGAGGATTCCGTTCAGTAGACGCTGGTCTCATTCACCTCAGTGAGACAAACTCCGAGTTCGCCAAAAAATCATTCTGATGGGCGGCTTCAACGTCTTTGCATCCGGCAACACGGTTTTCATTTAAACTTGAGTTCGCTTGTTTCTCTTCCCAAGGAAACTTTCTAGTGAAGTCTGTTTCGTACTTACTTTCGCTAATTTGTGGGTTAAATTCAAGTGTTCAAAGGATCGAGATGTAACCTGGAAAATAAAAAAACGTACATTAAATGCCTTTTTCAGAAAACGAATGGAAGATATTGTCCCAGATGTTCGAACTACGGACATATGCTTTCTTGATTACTGAAAGATCAAATAAGGGAGTCCCAAGCGACAAAAAGACGCTTCTGGGCAAGTTCGCGACAGATTGATCCTTGACAGGCATGTTGGACTTTTTATGGTTAAAATTGTCTCCTGCTTCCCAAGATGCTTTTCAACTTCCGAAGTTCCCCTTGTTATGATGAAGAGGATCTCCGATCTTTCTTTGATAATAAAATTAAGTCAACCTTCAAGCGATTTAAATATACATTTGGTGACTATGAATGCAACTTTGCATGTTTGTGTTGGAGGATTGGGAATTACCGTACCTTTGGATGCCGCATTAAGTGAATAATTGTCCTCTTATAGATCCTCGAAGAATTTGATCCTCAGCTCTTATTCCGGACTGAATGTATCGATGACACAATCCAGAGCTATGGACTTGTGAAGGACCGTTATCTTCCGGAGAGCGGCGTTAATCAGAAAGCGTATTCGGGGCGTGTCTTTGAAAAAAAGAGGGAGAGCATTGGGGATGCGAGAAGACTTGCATTACTCAAAACAGTTAACTGCCATTCAGCAGGTTTCTGGCTGAACGCCTATCCTTGTGCCGAGAGTGGCAACCTGCTGGATGAAAGGGAGTGAGAATAGCCACCTCGCTACGTCTTGGTCTTAAAGTGTGTGCGGAGCCAAAATGTCGCTGTGGACATTTGATCGATCCATATGGCTACCGTCCACTGTCATGCAGGTTGAGCGTGGATCGTTTCCCAAGGCATTCTGTCTCGACGTGACGTTGAAAAACGCACTTTCTTTAGCTAACCACCACTGCACTACAGGTCTCACCGGAGAAGATGAAAAACGCCCCTATAGAATGAAAACATTCCCTTTTGCTAATGGTCGGAACCTGGTTTGGGTCGCTACATGGATTGATGCATACTCTCCGAAGAATCTGGCCCCTTCAGTATCGGATCCAGGCCATGTTTCTAAACAAGCCGAGGACCAGAAGAGAAGGAAGTATAGAATGAAGATCACTTGTTTTCCCATTTGCTGTTGAGACATCAGAAATCCTTGGGCCACCACGACCACGGTAAAACAAAGCTAATTATCACGTGATCCCGGTACATTCCAACAGCGACCTCATCTTTGCCCAATGTTCTTCCCTCGTGCCCGGGCATGAACATACAGGACGACTGACTGAATTTCAGGCTCACATTCACGTTTAGTCTCATAAGGGTCTCCAGGGACGTAGGTCCGGTTCGGTGATCTTCACAAATCCAACACTCCGTAACTCTGTAAGCCCTCGTTAGCATTTCCTAAATTTTCCTTATATTTGTCCAAATATTGACGGTTTTTTTGTTGAAGTGGTGACGTCGTCTGCTCACCTCCGACGTTGCTTTATTTTTGATTGGTGACGTGCTTCTGTTTTTTCCCTGGAAAAATTATGTCTTTATCATGCTTAAATTCAAACTCTTTGTTCACCATCGCCAGATACAACGTTAAGGCTCTCATCTCTAATCAAAGAGAGAACAACTATCTGTGCGAGGATGGCGAGGAGGATGGCTGTAAAGCATGGCTCAAGGGAAACCCTTTTAGGCTACGAGATGGAGCTTTAAACTAACTAATATGGACGGTCCCCACGAGGCGCATGCATATGCGAAACATGGCTCGATGTACTGTCTGTACACGTTCATACGGACTAGGTGAGTACCAATCTTCCATATTCCCGATAAACTTTTTAATACCTTCAGTTTCTTCTCCCATTTCAATAGAGTGTTTGCTACATGTGGTCAGACAGAGATGCATATCAAGTGTCACACCCAAGATTCCTTTGACATCTGTTGAAAGGGATGTCGACCTTGTTTAACTTCAACGTGACTGTTATCCTTTCAAATTTTTTGTCTGAAGTAAAAAAGGGACGTGGTCGACTTCCCGTCATTCACCATGAGCCGGTTTTCCATTATCCAGGCGTTAAGCCGGTCCAGGTTAATTTTGTATTTTCTGGATGTCCGATCTCCCAAAGTCAAAACATATCATTTACATAAGAGAGTAGAACATCATTATCATATTCAAAAAGTCGGGAGATCGACCAGAAAGAAGTTAACAAGAGCAGGAAATAAGGAGATCCTTAAGATACTCCGTTGGGGAGTAGACGAGTTCAGACTTCCGAGGAAAACACCTTAACGCAAGCTATGGCAGGGGCAAGTGACATTAAACAGCCAAAAGTCAAAATCATGATACCTCTCAAATGGAGTATCACAATGATCTCCATTATCCCCAACGATCTTTCAACTTCAGTCATCCCCCTTTATCTTACACCAATGGTTCATAACCTTTTTTAAGTCACGCCTTACGATTTAATTTAATTTTTTTCAATTGTGGATTTATTCGGCCATTTTTTTTCAAATTGTACGTCGAAACTGTTTTTCCATCATTAGAGTGCAATGCCAACTGACCAAAATGTAATATTATCAAATATTACTAACCCAGAATTGTTGATATCCATATTTTCTAAATATGACTTAGCTTCAAAGTCATATTTTCAGATTTAATAAATTTTCTGTTATTTCTGGAGATATTTTAATGTTTTCATCTTCAAATGGATTTATACACCAATCAATAAATTCAAATTTTCTAAATCATTAATATTCCTGCCTCGGGAACCGCTACCGATTTACTCCTGTTGCGGCCGAGTCATCGGGAGCCGTTGGTCAATGACAGCTGAGTTCTTGTGCGAACTCAGAAGGAATGCTTGCCAGAAAGAAAAGGAATCAACGAGAATGGTTATGGCTGAGACAAAAGATTGGAATGGCCATACTCCGAGGGAACTCGTTCTCGATCCACGCAGCCGGCTTCCTCAACTAACATTTGTTTTTTTGTTATATAATTGTCTTATAAAATAAAAAAATCATTAAAACGAATTTTCATACTGTCCGAAATTGTGTTGAAGAACCTGCCCTTTTGGGTTGATGATAACGACCTTCATAAATTTGTCAAGGAATTAGTTCCCTCTATCACGAGTAAATGCTGTTTCTACAGGGGAGATAGGAGACTCCCTCTTGCAAAGGATCTAATTGGATCAAGGGCGGAGGCTACATCGCTTGTCTGTATTGGTTTCAAAATTGCCCACGTGCCAATTACATGTGAATGGTACAGAAGAGGCCTACCAAGGTGTTTCAACTGCCAACGCTATGGACACATATCCTCCTTTTGTAAAGAGAAGACAAGATGTCTCCGTTGCGATGGGGAACACGACCTGACTGCTTGTGGAGAGACTATGGGGAACACAGTGAATTGCATAAATTGTGGCTCGTCCTCACATTGTGACAGATATGGTGGATGCCCAGCCGACCTTAGCTTTGAAGAAGCAAGGTCACCCAAATGTTTGAAGCAAGGACTAAAAATAGTGCTAGTGAATTCCCGATCTCATAGGGAAAAGGCATAATGAACTAGCACTACTTGCGTGGGCCTCCAAGATCGACATTTTGGTGGTAATGAGACAAAATTAAAGAAAGCGAAGAGTAATATAATGACTGGATACAATTCTGTGGACAGGCTGGAGCAGTTGCTGGTACTGGAACGTCTATTTTCTACCGGGACTGCCTCCGAATTCGTAATCCAAAAGTCGTTCGTGATGTATTGTGTGAATTTGTAAGCATGGACGTTTGTTGCGACGGATTATGGATTAGTGTTGGAGGTCTATACTCCAAGAATCTTTAGACTTGTTCTACAGATATCACTGAGTTCTACAATAAGAATCCCTATACTATCTTAATTGGGGATTTTAATTCAAAGAACACTAGTTATGGTTGTAGCAAGACAAATCAGGATGGACGACGTTTAGAATTATCGTCTGATTCATGTGGCTTTGTGATCCTTACGTCGGATGACCCAAATCATTTTTCTTATCATAGTGGGGACAAACTCGGCGTATTCCTAGTATCGCCAGCTCTATCTGTGTATGTGGGAAAGCCAAAAACTCTATGGGATATTGGGAGCGACTATGTTCCACAAGAATTGGTTATTAGTATGAGGCCAGATGTTATGGAAGATGTCTTCTTGAGGTTCAACACATCTCATTGGATTAGGCCCACTATAGGGTCTTCATATCCAATAATCTGTGTGTTCTACCGAGAGAGTTTTCAACCATAGAAGATATCAATACTGCAATTCGAGAAGTAACGGAATCTCATGCAGTCATATCTTAACCTGCACGAGGGGTTTTCTCAAAAAAAATCATTATTTTGTTTCGCCAATTATTATGAAGCTTATTCGTGAGAGGAATCGCCTAAAGGCAAAGCAAAGGAGTTGTGTCGACAAAATAGACGGGGAATTCATATCTGCCAGAATCAGGATGATGAAGGAAGCAATCAGCAGTATATGGAAGGAAGAGACTGACCGTAATATGAAAGGTTGAGGCTGCGAAAATTGATATGAAGAATCCCTCTTTTGGAAATGCTATCACAAGTCCAAAGTCGGGAGAGAAAAAATTATTGAATAAAAAGGGGGTATGCATAACGGAGGAAACACCTTCGATATTCAGGATCAGCTCCAAAAAATTCAGGGTGTGGATCCGTGGAGTTTGATCCCTGATGACAAAAAGAAGGTGTCTGCCGATATTTTTAAACACTCCGACAAGGAACTGCCTATTGCTGATAGCACTGTCAGGAATGCAAGGTTAATGCTCCAGGATATGACCACATATCAATGAAACTTATCAAAGAGGGTCCGGATATTTTATTTGACTATGTCTTTACGATGGGTGTTTACAACTTGGCCATCTCCTTTAATGTGGAAGAAAGCTGTCGTTAGGATGATTCCAAAGCCAAAGAGATCCGGCAAGCTACAGAGCGATTAGCTTAATATGTTATTTCGCGAAAGTGATTGGATGTATCATTTTCAAAAGACTTAGCAGACATATAGAGGAGAATGACTTTCTGATTCCGGAGCAGTGAGTTTTCGTCCCGGAAGAGACTGTGCAGACTGTTTCTTTCTACTGAATTCTGAACTCATGAAAGCAAGGGATTCCAAGGCAAATAAACTTATTATGTCTTGATATCTCTAAAGCATTCGACAGTGTATGGCATGAATCGTTGTTAAAGCAGCTTTATCATCATGTGTTCCAAGATACCTATTTGTTTGGCTAAGAAATTATATTCAGGAAAGGCAATATTTTGTGAAGGTGTGTGGAATATATTGATGCAATATCATTCACGAAGGAGTCCCATAAGTTTCAGCATTGAACCATATTTTGTTTAATATATTCATGGCGAGTTTTCCACGTCCGAGGAATATTAATACTAGTCTTCTTATTTATGCGGATGACGTAATCGTGATGGACACATCTCTAAAATCTTCTATATCTGAAGGAAGAATCCGGGAGTATGTGATCAGATTGAGCAATGGTGCAACTTGAAAGGGCTAAAGTTATCTGCTGAAAAATCTTGCGCACTCCGAATAAGCAATGTGAAAAAACACCTGAAACAAGAATACACATTGGGAGTAAACAATGCACACAGTCTGCGCTGCATGGGGGTCGACTATGAACACGCAGGAGATTACATGGACGACATAAAGGGAGGAGAAAGAGAGCCTGTCAGTCGCTCCTATGTACACGGAAGTTACACGTTAGGTGCGACACCTACCTTTTCATCTTCATAGAGTTATTCTCTTTAGCCTACTTTATGGGTGAGAGGGGTGGTTCTTCTCTCCGAAGAGAAAAGATCTTATCCCTAGAGAAGACTAGGAGAGCTGCAATTAAGCTCTCCTTAAACAAGAAACTGAAAGACTGTCTAATCGAGGACGAAAACAAGCTGTTAGAACCGATTAGCAGGATTGTGGAGGATCGAGTCAATGGTTTCAGGAGTAGATCAAAGATCCAGGACACGTATATAAAGCTGGGAGAAACGACCTGAAAAAATTAAAAAAAAGAACCACTGTCTTACATTAACGACCTCGTTATTGAAGAGACATCAAAGATCTGAGGAGGTGACACGATCTGCGCCAAGACATTAAACCTAGTGGGTCTTTGATTCTTGAAAAACTGGTCACCAAGTAAATCACACGTAACAATGGTCACCTCTTCACGAAAAGAGACAAGGATAATGCCGAAAGTCAATTCGATCCCCATCGAGAAGACCTCCTCATCCTGGGAGTCGCCTTTGATTCGCTTTTATAATTCACGCATCAAGTGAACTTGGTATCATCGAGGATTGAAAAGAAAATAATACCAAAGACCACGGTTACACCAAACTAATTAATCACGTGATCCCAGCACGCTCTAGCGGAGATCTTAACGTGATGCTCCTCCCTCGACCCCACACAAGCACGTGTGACTGACGACTGGATCTTTGTAGTCACGACGGAACGTTCCACAGTTTATGCGTATCATGGATTGTAGAGGCATTGGAGACAGGGACTTTTTAGAAGTCCATCTTTCCGTAATTCTTTTTCAAAGAAAGTAAGAAAACTTAAGGCTTTTCCAATACTTCGTTTGAACTTGTATACAATTTGTTTTGACAATACGCTTGTGCAGCAATGAGTTGAGGTGATGCAAAACCACAGAATCTTAATGAGGTGTCCTAAACAGATTCCAACGCAGCTGCTATGGAAATCGCTAATCGTCGATGCAATCATGGATTACGTCACAGAGTGCCAGGGAAACTTTTTCAAAATGGCTAAATCCCTGAACAT
Organism: Dicyema japonicum; assembly: GCA_011109175.1. NCBI lineage: Eukaryota > Metazoa > Dicyemida > Rhombozoa > Dicyemidae > Dicyema > Dicyema japonicum. The sequence continues at coordinate 725,196 of RDEW01000006.1, forward strand.
CCCCTAGACCAGATGTCAGATTATTTCGGGAAGCCTGCCAAAGAAGCTTTCCTTCATAGAGATTAGGTAGTATTTTTAAAACCAACTGCATTAGTAGGTTTGTATACACACCCGAATCACTTAATTTAGACGATAGCCCCTATCCTCTTGTAGTTTTATAAATAAATTAAATAAACATGGGCTAAATGACAGAGTCGGGAGATATCGGATGCATGAACTGATTCGAATCAATCGGACTTAACTCCTGTGGTTTCTCATATTCTAGTTGATCGATGTGAGTCATCTCTTCGTGGCCACGGGTGGACTATTTCTATATGACGGCAATAATATACTCACCCTTTCCCCACCAACGCAATTCTGATTTTTGATAATAATTCTTTCGTCCCACCTCTAGAGCAGTTGGAGGATAAGTAAAGGAGTCATCAACGAAATGGGAATGAGATTGCTTCGTGATTCAAACGAATAGTCACCAAGTGGACTGAATAGATGGATCCTTTTGAATACTGTCCAAGCATTGGGCGTCTCCTGAATAAGGTGGATCCAATGACACCACTAGAGGGAATGAAGATAAATCTTCAATCAAGAAGCCACATGGCGGAGACGGAAAGTAAATAAAATATAGTAAATAATATTAATAATTAAATAAAATAGTTCACACAAAAGAGGGAGACTCTGAAATAAAGTAAGAAATAACCAATAAAGGTCTTAGCTGATGGAGTAGATCTATCAGAGACATCCAGGTACATTAAAATCTCAGACATCATAGAATGGAACTCTCTGCTGTAGGGAGGGGCAATGTTACTCAGAACCTTACATAATTACCCAAACCTACCGAATTCACAAAATAACGAACAAGCGAAATATCCACGTCCTTCGAGGCCACTCTTCCATTGAAATAAAACAGAATCTTAGAAACAAAGCCATTGAAGAACAAATGGATCATTCTGTCCATAATCATCCTTCTGTGCTTAATCTACCATCAAACATTCCAATACCTGTGAATTCCCTACATCGACGGCCTCGTAGTGAATTTCAAACAGCTCAGTCAGTACTGAGAACACGTGGTGATGCAGAGACGGCTGAGAGTCCACGATTTCGTCCAGAAAGAACAGATGCAAGGGCTTATCAGACTCGAGGAGGAAATAGTTGCATTTTCGAACAACAGAGAAAATCCACCGAAGCACACCGAAAGTAGAAAAAGCATATTTGAGACTATTTTCCTTAAAACTCAACAAATTCCGTTTCATTTCGCTCGGATTCTCAGACAACTTAGTGATCATGCAGGTCCCGACCACAGAATCAAAGAAATCATCGAAGAACAGCCCTAGGAAATGTATAGAAAATAGCACTTCTTTACATTGCTCAAACTGGAATACCAAGGAAATGAGTTCTCGGAAAGACTCAGGAGAGAAGTCCAATTGTTGGACGAAAATCGACTCGGCGATGATCTCTGAAAATAAAAACCAGAAAAAACCAATAAAGGGTAATAACAGAGGAAATGTAGTCGTCAGAAATCAAACAGGAGTCGAAGTTCTGGATATCACCCTCATGCAAAATCCCTCGTTCTACGACACAAGTCATTTGCTTGAAGAGCTCCAAGGTCGAGGAACAGCAGCAGTTCAGTTTATCAATAATATTCCGTACACCAGAAACACAAATCCTGTAATTAGCACGTGTCAAACTGTTGGGACGCTTCCCTGTAGATGAAATCGGATAAACCAGCCAGGCATTCAGAGACAGCGTCATTTTGGGAGACAAGCAGCACAAGCTGGACGACTAGGAACGACTGGAAGTTGCACGTGGCCATTTTCTGGACATAAATACAAGAAAAGAGAACCAAGATCATATCTCTGGTGTTTATAACCTCAGAAACTTTCTGAGATGTTAGAAATTGGCAAATAAGGTTAGACAGGATGGATGTGAAGATTTGGACGTCTTCGGTCATCAAATGGGCAATGGAGTACAACTCAGAGCTAAAAGAAGTTGAGGAAATGCTGAATATCACATTAAACAACCTTGACAACACTTCTGAGGGTTTTCGAGGACGGGTTGGCCTTAAACTGTGAGTAAATTAGTTGCCGCCACTGGGGATATTCAGCGAAGCTTTGTAGCCAGTCTGGAGTTCCTGAAGACTCTATGAGATGGTCAGCATCCTCCAGTTTTAGTTGGTCGTTAAAAATGGAGGAAAATGTCTCCCTTACTAATGTATCCATCAGGTTTTTATCGTCCCCTTAAATTAGGTAGGTGAGAGTACCCAGTTCGACGAGCCATTCAATGATGAAGTTGTTTAGTCTGGGGAACCCAATATAACTGTCTTTCAGCAATTCCACAGCCTCGGAGGGAGTCCCGCCTGATTTGATAAAACTGATCTGTTAATCCCTATACTTTGGAAGATTTTTGAGGACAGAAGTCTCCATTATAGCATCCGGATAAGAGAGTATTTTAACCAAATCATCGTGATTTACGGATTCAGTGGTTTTTCCGAGCTCAAATTTCTACTAAATTAAATAGAAACGGTAAATTTTTGCAAAAAAGCACCAACGTTGATCATGTTGCTACTGTTAAATTAAATATTAAATTTAAGAAAGAAAATTATTATTTATTTAATAATGTTTTATATTTAAAAACAAGTATCTTAGAGACTCAAAAAGATCAGAATTTCTGGTTATTCACATTGCAAGGAGTCATGTCGTATAATGCTAAAAGAAACACAAAACCTATCAATGTAAGGTTCCAATAAATGTCAGATCCTTGAATTGAAGATTAAAAAGAACCCCAAGTACGGCTACATATCAAGTGTGGTGGATACTGGTATAACGAATATTAACAAATCAAGGCTGTAGTATGTCAAAGTACACCAAGGATATGGATTATGTGAGAAAAAGTGAATATTCGAGTTTAATGTAGATTTTCGAGTAAGGCCTAACGAAATATTCAAACGAATGAAGATAACCACGTTTGTTCAAATGGTAATTTACTTATTTAACCCCAAAGTTGCTCCAAATCGAAAGTGTCAACATTGCACTGTCAAAAACACAATCAGAAGGTTAACCACTCTTATTTACATTTAAAGATGTCCCGGATTCTTTCCCTGCAAAGAACGGACACAGGTCTTCTGATAACCCCCGTTCGACCTTGCTTACGTAGTTCGTGGTTTCACGGTAGTGTGATTTCCGGTTTTGGGGAACTCGACAATAAAACCGAAAAGCCTCAAAGTGCTAGCATCTCCAAAGAGGAAGGCAAAATTGTGGATGAAACCCCCTCCCCCTATTTGTTGTTAGATTTGAGAGACAGAGAAAATTATAATAAAGAGCACATTAGGACAGGTTTTGCCTCAAGTTTTAGTATCAGCCATCTCCTACCCGATGACGATGCTGTCACGAATGCTGAATTATGAGATCAAAGAGATGCTGGCTTATGTTAAACTGATTTATATATTTCAGAAAGCAAAGGAGGGAAAAATCATCGTTATTTACGACTGGGATGAGAAAAATATCCACCAGGCTGCTTCCACCTTGGTTGAACGTGGCTATAAGAACTTGGTAGTGCTGTCAGGAGGTTGTGGTATTTCACAACGTTCCAGGTCTTAAAATAGCCAAGGAGCACTTTGGGTCATCTCTAATAACAGAGGATCCACTAAATAATTCCTTCACCGAGCAGAACGTGGATTTGCTGCAGAAGACGTTGGATCACATTCTCAACGACAGTAACAAATATGGTAATTATTTAAATTCACTAAGCCCGCCTTTCAATGTCTTCTACGGCCAGTGTCCACAGTCGCAGATCTGCGGCAGACACGTCCTCTATCAGGTCGACTATTCGGAGTCAAAGTTGTATCACCAAACCACACAGAGAACCTTTCCGCATTTAAATTACTAAAATATTTTTTGTGGTTGAATAATTCTTAATATAAGTTGTCGTGGAAACATTTGTGTCAAATATTCGATATATCTTATTGTTCAATTAGATAGTCCTCGTGGCCTGGTACGCAGTGTAGCGAGTGCCGGACGAAAGGCCTGATGGGCTCTAGTTCGAATCTCACTCCTGTACTATTTGGGTGAAGGTTCCACGCATTGGTTTGACGAGTGACACCGTCATCGGTAAACATCCCATTGCGGAACCGGGTCGTCTACAAAAGGACTCACACCCAACAAAAAGAAGTAAAGAGCATTCCTTGGTTCTCCCTCATCGATTAGTTATGATAACTGTTTTTTACTTAAAATAAAGTGTGTCATGTGCGGAAGGAGCTATAGCTAATATGGTTCTTATTAAAGTGCAGTACTATAGTCCTCATGACAGTAATGAAATGATAAAATTCCAAGACCACGGTAACCTCAAACTAAACTTTTCACATTTTGTGATTACATTTTCTACTTGCAGACGTGACTGAAAACGACCAGATGGGATGACCATCTTCCCCTTTAAAGCCGCAAAAACTTCTTGTCGCCTGCACCTGCACATTCGCCCCTTGCAAACTACATCAGAGTACCTCTGGAGCCTGTTCTGCCGATAGATGTCAAAACCGGCAAAGTACGTGGTCCTACACGAGGATTTTTTTGTTTGTTCAGCTCGTGGTTGAAACTTCTGGTTGCCTTGAGCTTGGAAATCTTGAGTCGTCTAGAGAATCGGATTTCTACAGAACAGGAAATTTCTGTGAGCGCTAGTGGTTATTTGAGCGAATCTCGCTCGCCATCCTGAGAGGGAATAATCACGTAGTCAGGGATGTGCATGCCAAAAATCACCCAAAGATCTTTTTTGAGATCTTCTGATAAGGCATAAATTTTTTTGATAGTTAATTAAATTAACTCAGGAGCTTGAATCGACAGGTAGTTTCCTCTGACAATAGCCATCGAGATACGCTCTCGAAGTCATCCAGTCTCACGAGATCCTTGGTGACCCTTTAGATCTTTTATCCAATATGATGGACTAGACCGTCCGCTTTTGAGGCAAAAATTCCTGACGTCCCAGCAGCAAATGGAAAAAAATGATCCTCTAAATACTTTGGTACTTCATTCTCTTCTGATCTTCGGTTTGCTTAAAAGCATGATCTGGGTCCAGCCTCAAGTGGCAAATTTTTTCTGAGTGTGCGTATCAACACACGTAGCGTCCTAGGCATGAATTAACTATAATTGTTAGAAATTGTTCTCTTAAAACATGAAATTGTTCTCGTAGAACAGGGGTTCTTCTTACATCTCCAGGAGTACTAATGTAGAAGCTTCATGAGATTCCAAAAATGGGGAAACCATTCACAGATGGTGAATACATCAAATCCTGTTTTATAAAATTGTCACAACTATTCCAAAATTTTACGAAAACAGAGATTTTAAATCAAATTAAAAATACACCGAAAAAACAATTGCGAATAGAACTGTCTTCCAATGTGAGATGAAATGCAGAGTCAATTATAGATTAAATATAATTTTGTCATGTTTCATTATTTTTAAAAAGTGGCTCTTCCATTTTTTTAATTGCCAAAAAACCAAAAATTGGCTCTTTGGCTTATAAGGTTGCCGACCCTTGTCTTAGAAGATTTACTCCAACTCATCAATTTCTATCTCCCTTAACATATCATTTCATCTCTTTCCTCATCTAATGGAAATCCCTTAAATAATCCTTGAAGACAGATGTGCTCAAAACTAGTCTATGTCGTCGTTCATTTTGGAATCACCTAATTAGCCTGTTTTGACACTTTCTTTGGGGGTTAATAAATTGAATCTCTCATAGTCTCCACATAATTCACCACAACTAACAAAATGCAAGAAAGACAATAAAAATATATTGAAAAAGTCATCTTTTTCTGAAAAATCCTCGTTTGGATAGCCCAAACCTTGCTTTCCCGGTTTGTCTCTTTGACTTGAGAGTGAATATAATTCCCTAAAGTAATCCAATAAGATCACCAGTCGATCCATGCAATTCATCAATCTGGGAATCCCACACTTTATATCCGCAGAACATAGTCTTTCCTTAAACTCATAAATGTCCACAGTCTGCTACAAACTCCAACAAACCTCATAAACCAACACTTTTGAGTACAACTCCTCATCTTCCTTCACAAACGATATAACTTTACTCTCCAAGTCGTCATCCACGCCGGGTTCCTCCTAAATTGGAAATAATGGATAACCTCACAGAATGAAGACTCTTCGAGGACAGTATCAGGTTCCATGCACCCATTCAGAGCATTATCGATGTCCAAGGCAGATATTTCGGCCCCGTCTCCTATTCGGTCTATATATTGGGGACTTTATACATTTGTGAGTCTGACGGTAAATCTCCCGGAGTACCGTTACCATACGTTTCCGTGACATTTTCCGTAATCCAAAGTTTTTTCCACAGTTCTGCATGAATTACACTTTTTACGGTTAACTCTGGAGTTCTCATAGAACTGTAATCTGGGAGAGGAGTGAATGGAGAAAGATCAGGAGTAACCTTCTTACTGAGGTTCCGCGGAGGAGTTTTGCAGTCGTCCTGGGAAATGAGGTTTTTCAGGATCGAGGAGTCTTGGGAATGTCAAAAGATTTTGTTAAAGGATTGGTACTTCCGAATTTCCGTCAAGGAGAAATTAAAAAGTCCGCAGTCTTCATCACAGCCCATCCACAGTGGTTCGGTCGGTATTTCCGAGGATTCCATTGTATCGTGCTCAATCTCTTCCCCATTAGTGACGTCACCTGGTATAATGAGGTCTCTTATATCAGGACTGTATGACTTTACTTGACAGACAGTCAAATTAGGCTCAGATTTTGTTTCACAGTCAGTATAAAGATTAAGACCACTCTCGTAAGGGACTAGTAAAGGTTCTAATGAAAATGGTCCACTTGGAACCATACTTTCGTCATTTATGGTGGTAACAGTGTTGATTTCTTGATCTTGTAAGGAGACATTCGATATAATATTAGATTCTTCTGATTTTACGCAAAAATCAGACAAAATTCCAGAAAATTGACCGTCATTTGGTGCAAGATCCTTTACTAGTCCCTTATTATCCAAATCTTGTTCATTTGAAGTGATAAGGAGGTCACGTGAGTCTTTCGGTGAATACCCATCAATTGGATTATCAGTTTCACTTGTAATATCACATATTCCATAAACGGTTGTAACAACCTGAGATTCACACATTCTTGGAGAACAAGCAGCAATGACGTCATCATCAGACATTCTCGAGAGTTCGAATTAATAATCTCATTACCACAAAATCCCTGGGAATCATGAGCAGTAGCATCATCGCACATTATTGGTGTAAGGACATCATCCTGCATTCCTGAAGATTTGGAAGTAATGTTGTCACTACCACAGATTGTTAGGGAGTTGGGAGTAATGTTGTCATTCCCATAAATTCTTGGGGAGTTGGAAATACTGATATCACTGCCATAGATTCTTTGGGAGTTGGAAGTAATGGAATCACTTCCATAGGTTCTTGGGGAGTTGGAAGTAATGACGTCACTCCCATAGATTCTTGGGGAGTTGGGAGTAATGTTGTCATCCCTATAGATTCTTTGGGAGTTGGAAGTAGTGTTGTCATCCCTATAGATTCTTTGGGAGTTGGGAGTAATATTGTCTTTACTGTGTACTCTTGAGGTGTTGGTAGTCATAAAATCAACATTATGCATTGGAGAGATGTGACTATTGTCATCAATACCATATGTGACGTCATCTAGGAATGAGAACACTACAGACACTGCTGTTCCGATAAATTAACGTCAGACTGAATAGTAGAGTCATTAATAGAATCGGGACAAATCACTTTGCCTATGACCGGGGAATTTGACCAATTCAGTTGTTTGAATGGTAGCTGACAGGACTGAGACCACAACTATTAGATTAATAAAGGACATACTCTCGAAGGAACATTTGTGAATTCCTCCTCATATGATTTACCATCCTTTGATAAAATTAAGACAGAACCGTCAGAATTAAGGAAATTCGACGTTCAAGTCGACTTTTCACGATTTCTTGGTCATCTGTGCAGAAAAAGGGCAACTTATCATCGCCAGTCGAATTTTTACGAGTCAGCTCATTTTTTACGGACAATGACAGTGCCTTGGCTAGCTGAAAGTTTTCCTCGTTAATTCTTGGTAACTAAGATGGGTACCCCTTTGGCTCATGTGGAATAAATGAGTCGTTTTTGATTGGTTGAAAATACTTGGAGATCATCCTTACTTTACTAAGAATTGAAACTGTTTTTTGGTTGTTTTTTGGTTTGGCTTGACTGTTCTGAGTTCTTGGAGAAGTTTGACCACAGAAAGCGGAGACATGCCAAAATTTTTGCCGCATTTTTTCATGTGTGTTGTTCTCGACTAAAATTAGCTAAAGGAAAAACTCGTAAAGTTTTAAAGGATCTGTTACAAATGGGGCATATCAGAGTAGATATTTCTTTACTCCCGTCAAGACATCTGTTGATGTGCTGATTTATTTGGTCATAAGTCCAACCGTCGAAGCATTTTCCACATACACAGCAATTAGTCAACGAAGACATACAAACTCCACGTCAATACATCCGTAAAATTATTTTGGCGGGTAAAATTTAAATTAATCATTGATTTTATTATTTCTTTTTTATTTTAAATTAGTTTTTTTAAACGATGAGTTTTATAACAACATCAGATATATAGAAATTGAATTGTGACGTTTCATATTTTTATAATCCGAAAATGACCACTCTTCCTACATACCAATCTCGATCCTATGTTCACTTTCCTGAATACTCGAAAGATTAGTTCTTGAAAATATCAAAGACTACATCCTGCTCTCTCCTTTCAACATGGCTAAACACTCCACAGCAAAATAGCCTGACATCCCTGTGTCAGTTCATTGCGGAGAATTCAATTCCACTAAACCACACCAACGAACAGTCTTGGTCTCTGTTGATATAACAAAGGCTTTCGACACAGTCTCACGAAAACTCCTTACTGAGAAAATTCACGATACATGCATCCACCCAAACATAAAACTATGGATTGCCAACTTCTTAAGTGGGAGACGTGGACAAGTGATTTGCAATAACATAATTCAAAATCCCGTCTTATACCAAATAAAGTCCCTCAAGGATCTCACGCCATCCCTTTTCAACCTGTACATCAATGACATTCCGAAACCGCACTACGAAAATTGTCTTCTACTACCATACATGGAAGATATCATTATTGCTGCAAAGGACAGAAATACCAAACTGCTACAACGATGGCCCAGAACATGCTTAACAATTTAACTTCTTGGCTCAAGAAACTCCGTCTTGAAGCTTCCCTACAAAATCCTATACTACCCTATTTACAACATTGAAACCTAACATTTCTTTCAATAAAACAGTAATTCCCATCAATTACACACCAAATATACTTGGAGTGACACTCGACCAGGGACTCTCTTTCGCAAAGCATGTGGATAACCGGGTAACGGCCGCACTGAAGAGGATGACGATATTAAAAGTCGTTACCAAGGCTCTCAGAAGTGACGCTGGATGCCTTCAGATGATCTACAAACAGTTTTTTCAGCCGACGTTGCTCTATGCAAGTGAGGCTTGGTCTTTGTTTCAAGAACATCGACCATCAAATATTTAATTTCATCTAAAAACAAAGAATTCTTATCAGAGGAGCAAGGATACCAGATCATCCTCTGTATGACCTACTCATTTCATATCTCCAGACAAACAGGAGATATGAGCCGAAGCTCTGCCCTTTTAGAAGAGCAATTCTGGACGCCCGTCCCCGGCGGACCCAGGTCCCTAGTTGTTGGTCTGGGATCACTTAGTTAGTTAAGAACTTTATTTTTTTAACCCGGTGATCCTGGGACAATAATAATATTTATGAAACATTATTTTATGTTTATGTTTATCTCCTGAAAAATCCACTCGTAAAGATAACCATTATGATAACTCTTCGCCTAAGAATGAATGATGTCCGCGACGGTAGGACGTGTGATGAAAATGCAAGAGGGCGGACCTATTTCTCCACCTCTCTTCTGATGCGTATGCCTGTACGACTATTGGAGGATGGATTTGGTCGACACAAGCAGACGTTCTCCCTAGGGTTCCTTCCTTGTATTAATTACTTGTGACTGTTTGTACTGGGCTTACCAAGGATTGTAAGCCTGGGGTTAATAAATATCATGTTAAGTGTGTTTATTGGACAATTACGTTACAAAAATCAAATCACATTATGGTGATGTCGACGAGTTAATATCGTGGGTAAAGGTTTCACTGTTTTTAAATTGGCCAGTAACCAGAAGTAGTTGAAACAATATGGGGTAGCTTGTTAGGTGAAGCAAGTTAACCTTCGATGGAGGTTATGTAACCTTTTACTTTAATTTTGCGATGTTCATTCTCAGAGTCACAAAAAGGCTGAATTATACATCGAGCTTGATGACAATAAGTCCAGAAGGTGATGACTTACAAATCAGATAAAGCTATTCTGGCCATATTCTGGCTTACCATGATGATAATTCCCTACCAACTGTTTACCTTCCTCCACCACTTCCAAAGGGAATTCAATCTGCAGTCTCAAGTTGTCAAAATTAATGAAATCAAAGACTTTTGCAGTCATTTTTCTACGGGTTTTACTTTTTTACGACTTTAATGGTCACATTCTGCTACAACAAGGTCATACAGTTTATGTTCCTAGGAAAAACAAGAATTTGTTCATTTCGTTAGCTAACATATTAATATTCCCTTTAAATAACAATGTTTAGATATTTTGCTGTTTATTTTTCAGTGATGAGATATTGGGATCAATCGGTGGTAATTCCATCCTGCCGTTTTTAGTCTATGGCCCGATCCATGGCAGCAGGCTCCAACAAGAAGGGATTATACCGGAAATTAACTACGACAGGAGAGATGGAAAGCAATCGGGTGGAGCAACAATTTTTCAGTTCGAGAATGGGGAAAGCGTTAATTTGGGATGCAACATGTGTCTCTGTCCCCAACCAAAATCACCGGGACCCCAATAAAGGCATTTTCCGCCACAGAGGAGCTAAGAAAAGTCCCCATATGGATCATGAGTGGCAACATTGAATCACCCAAGTGTTTGATTGAATTATTGATTTCTTATAATCCTCGAGATATTTCCGTCCCAGGAAGGACAGAGAGTAGCCATGCAGTTTCCCTAAGTTTAATAGAACGTAAGGAAAACAGTGGGAACGTTGGAGGAACAACGAGCATATGTGGCGAGAAAACCGGGATCACATAACTAGTTGGGTTTAACACTTGTGATGCTCATAGCGTTGAATAAATACCTCCAACGTCCCCACTCTCATTTTGAAGGCAGTTCCCTAGGTAAATCGTATTAACTTGTGCTAGGCTTCATAAAGATGCATAAATGGAGAAAAACTTTAAATAGAAAACTTTACTCTCACATTGGATGTTCTTCATGACTAATTTTATTCAGTCGAAGCTGGCAGTCATAATAATGACTGGGACAGTTTTCACTTTCACGAAATTAGTAAAATGATATTTTCTGGATCAAATCACAGTTTGGGAGTAGTACACAAGCTAGCAGAGGTCGAAAAAAGGGAGGATCCTAAAATGGCAAATATAGATGCGATGCTTGGAGGGGATGCATTTCACTCCGACCATGGGGAATTGGATTATACCTTAATTAAACAAATAATTAACACAGCCATTCCATCCAAAGTGTGACCCCGCGACATTATCAGGACGTTGCGTTTGTTCTCGACCACAATGGATAGAACGCGAATCGGTCGCGTAGCGCTCGTATTTCTTCTCTTTGCTTCATCGTTTTTTCTGCGGTATACATTGTGTCTACCGCGCTCGCAACAATGTTGGACGGGCAAAGTGAGTCTACACAAGTAGCGTCCCAGACCAAAGGTTTCCCTCTTCGAATGGGAAAATTGTGATCCCGTCGCGGACTTCTGTCTCCTCTGTCCAGGCCGATAAGTTCAAATATGCTGGGTATCCCGCAGATTCCAAGGCTCGCTTGATAATTCCGTTTGATCGCCTTGTGTCCTGCACTTCTTCGACACGAGAGGGCATGGTGTCCATAACAATCGACGGTGGCGCCACATCGGCATTTGTGAGTCCGGCAAATCTTCAGCCCAAGTCTGGTGGTGATGCCGATGCGGACAGTATCGTCGTTAAGATGGTCTTAACACTACCAACGGGGAGTGCATTGATCCAGGCGCCACTCCATTTGCATCTTCCAGTGACTAGACAGGCACGTCTGTGTTAATTTGATTGGTTCAGAAGCCTCTCATATTTATCTTCGCAGATGCATCATCCCTTTAAATGCTCCATATCTGTGATTTCTGTTTGGAGTTGGAGAATCATCCTAATCAGCAGTCGTTGGAAGCCAAAGAAGACAGATACACGGGGCAAGCCAGATCTTTCAATGAAGGGATTCCCAGTCCGCTCAGGCTAACGGGTAACTAAACCCTAGTTAACTTTTAATTTTTTCCCGCTAAGTTAATTTTGTTAATTACTGATTAATTTGAATCTTCCTTAATTTAGCATTAATCAAATTTGTTACTAAAAAAATTTGTGTACGCTTAAAGAATTTAGTTATCAAAGACTCGATGTTTTGAACTCAGTTCTTAAGATAAGGGACAGTAGGAGCACCAATTTTTAAGGTTTATGTTCTCAACTTTGTTGTGCTCTTAAAAATGGAGGGAAAGTTATTTTTGGACACTTGATGTCTAATTTAGTATAGTTGCTAGTAATTGTGGATATTTATAAACACTTCCATTTGCCTACAACATAGTCCCACGTGTTCCCATAGGGAATAACTTTACACAAATGTATTATCGTTTGCTAAAGTGTTACTACCTAACATTTCTATGGAAAAATAATAAGAATTTTCAAACAAATACTAACTATCTCAACTACAACTCTCTCCTGCAATAAGGACAACTATTGTTGCTCTAAAATACATAACCAAACAAACCTCAAACCACGAAGATAAACATTGAAAGTGAAACAAATGTTTGCAATCCAATTGAACAACTTGTGAGTCATTTGTATAATTTTCATGGCAAATTGGACAAAAGTCATTAAAATTTTCTAAAATTTCTTCACTTTTCACGAAATTTTCGTAATTTATGATTGAGGTTTCAGGGATAGTAATAGAACGAGGAATATTAGAAAGATGAGGAATAAAAGAAAGTGAAATGGAAATTCCAAAGTTGTCATTCTCGACACCCCAATCATCCAAATCAAAGTTATCCTCAAATTGAACATCTTCCAATTCATTTCCTTCCCAGAAAACCGTAGCAACTTCAACGTTATCATACACGACATCCCCAAAATCATCCAAATCATAGTTATCCTCAACTTGTTCGCCACACATCAAATCAAAGTCATCCTCAATTTGTTCGCCACACATCAAATCAAAGTCATCCTCAACTTCTTCGTCACACATCAAGTCAAAATCATCCTCAACTTCTTCATCACACATCAAATCAAAATCATCCTCAGCTTCTTCGTAACACATCAAATCAAAGTCATCCTCGTCATCAAACGAAATAATGTCATCATATTCATCGTGGAGGTATTCTTCAAGTTCAAAATAAGTTTCATCAACTTGTTCATTATTATTATAATCATGTTCATCATACATAGTCAGCAACAACTTTCTTTGCGCAATAAATTATTATTTAAATTAAATATATTTTTCAATCATTTTAATAAATATTTTTGTCAAGCAACAGGGCTCTGGTCTCAATATTAATAATAATATTAATATTCGCATCCCTTAAAACTCAGACAAAATTGAACACTCTCCACGATTGGATTGTTGGCAATCGACTAACGATTTCTGCAACCAAGTCTATCTGTTCCACATTCACGTCGGACCGTCGTTCCAAGGATGAACCGAGTTTTTTTATTGGTCCCACTCGGATTCCAGTGACAAGGTCCATCACTGTTCTTGGAGTCAAGTACGACAGCCTTCTCAATTTCAACTTCCACGCAACAGACATGATTACCAGGGGCCTCCAGAAAGTTAACGTTATGCGCGCCCTTGTTTGGAGGACCACGAGGAACATTGACTTTTCCGTTTCTACCCTCTACCAACAAACAATCGCGCCTGCCATTGAGTATGCCTCCGTTGCATGGAGATTCGGGCTATCGGAGTCTATGGTCCAAAGAATCAACTCGATATACCGGAAAACAATCAGTATGCTTTGCCCACGTAATGGATCAACAGTCGACCCACTACTCATGGAAGCTAAGATCCGTAGTCGTGGCTCCGGATTTCTTCGCGTCTGTGAGAAAGATGGGAATCCGCTCCCCTGATCCTTCCCATGGCAAGAGAAAACCGATTGGATAAGAAATTCCCCTCCCCGATCGGATTCCTCTGCAAGACCGAGAGAAGGCTCTTCCGGAAAGTAGTGGGGACGATGGAGGATCACAGACATCGAATGGCACAATTGATTGCGAGGACTGGGATCACCTAACTGTCTGACTCTTTTGTCTTTCTTTCTTGGTGTTCCCGGGGTTATTATAAATAAATATTAATAATAATAACTCTGGTCTCAACAAATGGAATTGAGGTTTTTTAAGTCGTTAATTTGAAGGCTGAGGTGGTGACATACCTCTATGGCTCAGAATAATTTTATTTGTTCAAGGTGGATGTAATATCTAGTCCCCATGGAAGAAATGTTGGATTTAGGAGATATATACTTCTGATAAAAAATTGTATGCGGTCATCCTCATGCTCCGGAGTCGGGATATCATTAAGATTTTTGGAATGGCAACTTGCTTCCATCTGCTTCTATATCCACTGTCCTGTTGGATATTCTCTTATCAGAGGTAAATTAAATTATTAACCCGGCTTCGCCAGCAAGTGGGAAGCCGGCGACCATCAAAAGAGCGTGCAGTCCGGACAGGCCGCTCCAGAGATCCTCGACTTTTGCATCCGGTGGTCAGGGCAGGAAAAAGGTCTCGAACTACTCTGCCAGCCAGAAAAGGGTGGTGTCCACACCGTAGGCGAGCCAGTCCGATTCTGATCTTCCTCGGGAGCGATTGTTCCGTTGGACTGATATCCGGGGGGAAGCGCTCCAAGACTTTGTTTATATTGAAGTGTCCTAATGGCCAGTGTTGAGATAAAATCATGGATTCTATCAGAGGTAAGGAGAGACGTAACCGATTTTTCCGGGTTGATCGACAGATTGTTTGCATTTAACCAGTAGACTAAGCATTTTACAAGTAATTGTAATCTCTCCGAGGTGACCTGAACGTCTTGGTCCCTGGATGCAATAACAATATTATCTGCATAAGCCAGTAAAAGGTCATCCTCATTCTCCGGATTCGGATATCATTCAAGAAAAGGTTGAAGAGTATGGGGACAGAAGAGATCCTTGGGGGTATTCCATTTGGAATTAAACGGGATCTCGATCGTAAGTTTCCCAAACAGACTCTTCCTCTTCGTCCACTGAGGAAATTCACCAGCCAGAGTTTGAAATTCTCAGGTATATCCGTCTGATAGATTTTCCTGGTGAGTCTTTTTCTTGGGATGGAATTTCACCTTGAAGATGGAATTTCACACAGAATTTCGACATTGAAGATAGCAACGATACCGGTCTGAATGATGCCGGGTCGTTTTTTTTTATTTTCCCATCTTCAACATCGGGCGGATGTAGACGAGTTTCCATAGTGAGGGCATCGCATTTTCCCTTAAAGACCAATTATAGAACTTTGTAAGGGTCCTGATGCTCTCAGGTCCAAATTTTTCAGCAGGATAACAGGAATTCCATCTGGGCCGTGGGATTAGGTAGTCTTTGTATTGAGCAGTGCATTTTTTACATCCGTTTCTGAAAAGTAGGAAGATAAGGGTCCTTCTTCGGTTTTTCCAAAGGAAGTTGAACTGTCTTGATCTTCCGTTTCTCTTTATGGGCAATTTTCACAATATTTCATTATGGAATTCAGATCCTTCTAGCTGTATTCGGATTCGTCGGTTGGTCTATCATGAACCCTTGATATGTCCCGAATGATATTCCATACCTGGGCGGTTATCTGAATTCGGTTCAAAGCTGTGAAAACTCGTGACCATTTTGCTTTCTGTATGTTAAATTCTTTGGCCTTTATATTTTCATTTAGTGCTTTCAGTCGGAGTTTTGACTCGGTTGGGCGAATTCCAAACGTTTTTGAGACTATTTCTTTCCTTGACCAAAGCCATCTTTCCAATGCCTCTTGTGTAGCAGGTGTGTCTTATTGAGACAGCCATTTTTCTCCCTTGCAGAATGAGTCATTTATGTGATACACCGCCTTGTCAAGGGAGGAGAAATCCTACAGATTTACGTTAGCCAAACAATATTCAGTAATAATCCAGAAAAGGTTCCAGTTTGCGCAGGAAGGGGTAGATGATAGCATTCGAGACAGGTCACGTGCTGTGATATCCTCTAATATTTTTATTTGATAATAAATTGTAAACAAAAATAATAAATATTCAAAAAAAATTCATGTGATGAATGAATTAGCTGATGCGACAATTTTACGATTTATTAATTCAGTGGAAGAGCGCTTCCTGGAAATGGTATTTTTGCTTTCTCCAGCATTAGAGACTAGAATTTGAATCTTTGATAGAAAAAATATCTGTTAATCAAGAAATGGACTTTAAATGTCTCAATCAGGTTTTAGACGCATTTTGTAAAAAATAGATAAATTTTTTGAATAATCACTTTGAAAACAACATTAAACTGAAGTTGGATGAAACAGAACAAAAGTTGGAGGAGGTGTTTTCGAAAATCGACGCTATTTTTGTATTCTTGCTAGAGAATTAAGGAGTTGTTAGTTGTCTTGAGACGGAATGTGTTTTCTGTCAAAGAGTTTGTTGATAGTAAAGAAAGTCACCTAAAGAAAAATGTCTACAAAATGTTTTTCGACCTATTTCAGGTGCCATTCTAATCATTTTATAGAAAAACTCCCACCAGTTGCAGAGCGAATTAAAAGAACCCGAAATTGAGGACATTTCGCATTTATTGAACCAGCTTTGATAACTTTAACAAGTTAGTTATTTTGTACCACGTGTTTGTTATGTACTGTGCTTGCTGCCACATATATTGTTCTAGCCAAGTTACGTAGTGGTTAGTACTGTCGCTCGCGTCGCATTTAGCTTGGGTTTATCGCCCGATACCGATCATAGGAGCCTTCCACTGATATATTTGCTGGGTAGGTCAAGTCCATCCTCAAGATATGCCCAAACAGTCTCCTGCGAGATTCTTTTAATTTAGGTTTATTGATCTGCGTTTGTATTTCTTGTAGATGTGTTTTAGCTAGTTTTACCCACACAAAGTAACAATCAGACTAACTAAGCGGTCCCACCTTCCACGGTAGTGCGCAACCTCTCTCAGTCGTCATTTCTTTTGACGTACCTGAAATCACATCAAGTATCCCAGGAAGTATGGCTAGTGGGCATCCCAAGAAACTTGGTCGGGTCTCAACGAGTACTTCATCGCTATATTAGCGGGGGAATCTATTTCCTTAGAGCTTCAGTCTCAAATCAATGATCTCGAGACTCAAATGTCCAAGGAAAAACATTATATCAGGCATTCCTGCTTGTTTTCTTTGCCCAATTCAATCCGACCAATGCCCTGAACTGTAGTTTTTAAGGGAAGCTCCAGAATTTTACAAAGTTATTGAGATATTTCAGAAATAGAGAAAAACAGAATAAAAACCAATAGAAAATAAGAAATAACTCAATTTTTACCATTTTGCCTATAAATGGACGAAAGGGCATTAATAATCTCATAAAGCTTGGAATTTCCCCCAAAATCATCCACAATCCGTTTCAACCTCCAATCAACCCAAACCCAACTTATTCTCCAAACCAACCAAAGTCTGAACGGTATGTTCATAACTCCCAATCTCCTTAGTTCTGTCGATGCAGGCCAGTTTGTCCTCCTCCGTTTTAACCCGCTGCTTCAAGGCACGTGTGTGTTAAGGAAAATTTAGGTTAAAAAGTGAGATAATAAAAAAGGATATTCATTACATATCCATCCAAGCCCTCAGTTAGGACCGCATGGGTGATCACATAGGAGAACTTACCCTCAGTCAAGTCAGGAGCGAGTCCCTTCTGTTCGTGGTACTAATGTTACCCCCAAAACACACCTTCGTAGAATAAAGATCAGCAAAGTCATCCCGGATTTGAAAGAATAGGCCGAATGTGTCACAGAACTCCTTGTACTCCCTAAAAATAAGGGATCATGGTGGTACCTTTGATCTTCACTGAACATTTGACACAGTCTTGTGATCAAATGAAAGAGTCCCCCACTTTCTAAATAGTCAATAAGCAGAAACTAGAGATGGCCATTTTTTCGTATTCCTCGATTGTTGGGCATCGAAAAGTCCCCTAAAGTAAATGTCCATCCCCTGTCCTTCGTGTAATAAGAGCATGTGATCTGGAACTCAGATTTACTGGCACCAGAGAAGATCTGTGCTCCTCTGGGTGTCCCAGCTTCAAAATTTTGGACAAAGCCATGAAGTAGACGTAATTAGCTGAGTTCAACGTTAACGGGATCCCGTAGATTAAATGGGCCGCTAAGGAGTAATTATTATTAGGAGACCGGTTACTCCGCGACGGAGTGAGGACTCGTCCTCGATGTCGTCGATCCTGATCTGTCAAATTTAGGGGGAACTCACAGAAGGCTGGCATTATGGAGGAGACCACAGATTTCTATTATAGCGTTTAATTTTTCCGTGGGAATTTTCAACCAAACGTTAAAAGCCTCAGCATAATATTTCCTGAAATTCTTCCCGGGGACATTCTCAATGTATTTAAAAGGTGCAAGTAAAGGCTTTAAATATAAATAAATTTATCACGTTTTCTTCACTTGAATCTTTCATTTAATTAAAACTATTATAATTAATTCAGAAAATAACGATTTAATGTTTTATTTTAATAAATTTTTAAATAAATTAGAATATCATTGTAGCAAATCTGTACTCCTGTCCGAGATACTATAAGAAACCTTCCCCTTTGTGGAGTTTAATCCGGGATTCCAAAACTAACCACAAGAGAAAGCCTGATATGGACACCAGGATCACTTAACTTAGAGGATTACTCAAGTCCTCTTTCTTGTGATTCCGGGTTAATAAATTAAATTAATGTAACCATTTTTAATCACGGATTATCTTTTAAATAATCTTGATCTTACCATCCGCTTTCCATCTCCCAACACGAATTAGTCAGCTATTCTATTTTAATAGACTGTCCCCGATAAGTATTATTCATATTAAAAATCACTTATTACAAAAATTGATTTTAACCATTGAATCTTTTTGACATAATGATGTGAGGTTGCCTTTTATTATACAGCGCGCAGGTCAACTGGAGGAGCCACTGAGTTTCATTAACATATATTAATATCATTAGAGAGACTTCTGACTGTAATCAGACGTTCCAACCCTCTCTTTTTATTAGACTGTCGTCATGTGATCCACCTGTCTAGGTGGGGCCCAGTGCCTGCCTGGCACGAAAAAGGATCATTTGCTCTCCCCTACTTCACTGGAGGGGTTTCCACAATTGCAAGTATGGACGTCTTTTACCCTTTATGTTGATTCCGGATGGACTCTGTTTCTGTAGAAGTGGAAACTGGATACACTTAATTAGTTGTTTACTTTAACTTCTTTCTCAGTGTATCCGGGGTTAATAAATAAATTAGTATGTGGACCAGATTGAGCAATCATGCAGCATGAAGGGTTGAAGCTCTCTGCTGAAAAGTCAAACGGCGCTGCACTCCGAATAAAAAGTGTGAAAAAGCACCTGAAACAAGATTACACATTGATAGTAAACAATGCATGCAGTCTGCGCTAGCCTGGACTATGGGACATGAACGACATAAGGGGAGGATAAAGAGAGCTTTTCAGTCGCTCCTATGTACACAAAAGATACACGTTCCTTCACGAGACGTCTCCAAAAATCATTTGCTCTCTCCACTTCGCTGGAAAGGTTCTCACAACTGCAAAGATTGTGTTTTCTTCTTTTCCGTTGGTTCTGAATGGACTTTTGTGACATTCAAAGGACTATCTTCTTCTTCGACCATGGGAACTTGATACAGTTAACTCAGTAATCAGCTCTTGTAATTGAGAGCTTATTACCTCTTACTATTTGTATGAAAATCCGCTCAATCCATTTATTTAAAATGTTTCTTAGTGGTCTTAGGGTTTAATGAATAAATTAAAATGTTAATTTACTTTCCAATATCATTTTTGATATTTTCTGGGAAAAAAACATTTTTGATTTTTTTAATTTATTAATTCATTTATTCGAAATTATTTTAATAAAAATAATGTTGGTCGACAATTTGTACAACCGGCATTAACCTAGCTAGTGAATCGTGTTCGATGGTCATTTCCCGCTCCTCTCTTCAGAAACTGTGCACAATCTAGGAAGCCGCCAAAAGATTAATTGGCCGATATTTTTTGTCTGCCCCTTTGGAAACAGTTTTTATTGGTCGATGACAGAAGATGGTGAGGGCAGCCACTCTGTTTACCAGCCCCCTATATGAAGCCATGACAAATACCTTTAAAACCGTCCTAGATACGAGGTAGCCACATGTCCTTTCTAGATAGCCATCCAAGATTCTCGTCCACGTAGGATAGGACCTCCCCTTGTATCGCTTTGGGGTCACTTAATTAGTTGGGAACTGGAAGGAAATAACGGGAATATTCGCTGTGAAAATAATGTGGAGATGACTGAATATTTAAATTAACCTTTCTCTTTAGCTATAAAGTTAATATTGCGGTTTTTATTCCTTGCTGATGAAAGAATTTACCTTTCTAAAAAACGAAACAAAAAAGTAGAGTTTGATGGCCACGTGGCTATACATGGTTATTAGAAGCATTCCAATGTTATCGTGCTTCATTAATCCCCAAACCCTTCTTTACTTTCTTCTGTGAACTACTTCCGGCTCTCATTATTAGCAGCATACATATATCTCGTACTGTCTGCTTCTGACAGATAATCCTCCTTGGCTGATATTCGAACTCGGATCCTATGTGTTCCTTGCACTTTTTTCTCAGAAATTTAGGTTTCCAATGTCTCCGAAATCTTTCACCTCGTTCATGTGGCAAGAAGCAAAACAGTGACTTTCATCCATCATGTACATTACCACTTCAACCTACCGACCAATCAGCCACTTAATCCGAGACCCCCAAGAGTCAAACAGTGATTTCCAATCGCTCAATAACAGACAATTCAAATATGTTTATGAAGAAATTTAATGGAAAATAAATGATTTATCATATTAACTGACGATTCTTGAATTAAATTAGGTTGCTAACCTCAACTTTAATTTATTATCACCGGAACCACAAGAAAAATGATGTTTTTAAAATAAATGTTCAGATCATCTTGGAGTAATTTATTGTTTAAAAATTTTAATATTTAAATATTTTTTTATTAGAATTAGTTTTATAGGTTTTTAAATTTTTAGGAAATTAATGGTGTTTTTATCACGTATAGTGGAACCTCTGCTTTTTATTTCCACATTTATGCTGGCTTTGGACATTAATACCATCAGATCACTGATTTATGAAAAAAATTGCGCTGAAATATTCTCAGACTGTTCATTTTTGAGATCCAAAAATTTAACCGATGGCCTAACTTTTGCCAAGAGAAATCTTGTTCAGCAAAATTCGAGTAATTTCTTCTCATTATATGGATTCCTGTCTACTCTAATTCCCCTTTTCACCGGTCTTTACTTTGGATTGGAAGTGGACAACGGAAAGTTCATGAAATCATGGATTCTGTCAATTTTAACGTTTTTTATTGGCTTCATTGGCTACATTATAATTATGACCTTCAACCTCAAAATTGAGTATTTCTACCTGGCTTGTCTGGTGAAATCAGTCTTTGGGGGAGAGATCGTATTCATGATGACATGCTTCGCCTATATCGTCAAAAGCGTTCCCTCGAGGACCGTTTCATGGAGAATCATACTGGCTGACACAATCGCCATGCTGGGATTTATAGTCGGCACGATTTTGGCGGGTTTTATCGCTGATAGTAAAAACTATGACATCTCCTTTATCATCGTTTGCTCCTTATGTTTTGTCTGCGTTATCTACCCAATCCTGTTTCTCTCAGATCTTAGTATCCCCAACCTCCAAATAATAAATCAGTCATTTCCCGAGTCAGGTATTTGAATTCCGTAATATTCGTAGATCCATGTTTTCCCTGTTTTCGTCGTCTAACACCAACAGAGTGTTCCTTCTGAGTTACATGATGCTGTATTTGACCGTGTTCTTCCCGTTTGAAGGTATTCTGGCTATTTATGCAGGATATTTGATAATCTCTTATTTGTACGTTAGCGATGACCCATTCTTGATGAATAATACTGATTACTCCTATTTTACTGCCGCAATTGGGGTGGGTTCCTTTCTTTCGGGTTATTTGGAATCTTCATGATCAGCAAGATACATGTGAGCATCAAGAAACTCTCAGTCACAGCGGGAATAGTAGCGTGTTCCGGGTTTCTGATATCTGGGATGCCAACACTCGTCTTTTAATTTATATCGGTTAATACATGACGTTTATGGTAGGAGGACTCTTATACTCTGTTACTTCCCTCAATCTTGCTAACACAAAGACCATTCTTGTGTCCTTGGTTGATGAACATGAAACTGGTACTATTTTGTGTATATTTTAGGGCGGCTTTTTGCGTTGATATTCATGTGCAAGAGTGTTCTAATGTTGGTCATAAGTCCTGTTGTTATGGCTATATATTCGGCCTCTTTGAATGTAAATGGAGGGATCATTTTCTTAATATACTCTGGCTTTTCTTTCACAGTTGTAGTTTCATTTTTATTCGCTAAAATACCTCAGAATGAAATTCTTGATTTCTAATAATAATTCTTATTTTTGTTTCTTGCAGTTACAATTAGTGGTTTGGCTATTTATTTTATTAACCTTGAAGTCATGAGAAAGGGGATAAAAGTTATCGTCTAATTAAGTAATCCCGGTGTCCACACCAGTCCTTTTCATGCGGTTAGTTTTGGAGTCTTGGATTAATCTCCACAGGGAAAGGTTTCTTCTCATATCTCGGGCAGGCGTTTATATAGTTTGATGTCGAGGGGATGGTCAGGGACTTTGCCATCTTGAGGATTGATAGTCTTCTTAATGGGAAGCGGGGAGTCATATAATTTTATTGTGGTGTTGCCGTATTTCTTTTCATGCTGAGGTAAACTTCATTACATGAGACTTTCTGGTGATATATTCAGACGGTTCTTCACGAACCAAAGATCCATCAGGTTTAGTAGATCTTGCACGGACCGTGTCGCCTCCTCGATTCTTCGATGTTTCACTGCGATCACTAGATCATCCGCATACGACAAAAGAATTGTGTTTTGGTGGTTGGGGATGGGCTATTAAACCACATACCTCACTTAATATTTAAAATCAGAAATATCAGAAATAAATGAATATTTATTTAAAAAAATAAATTAAATAATATTTATTGTCACCGGTTGAAAACGATTTCAGGGTTAGAAAAACTATTTCAATTAGCTAAGTGAAATATTAAAAATTCTCAATTATTTTTTAATAATCTTAGTATTTATTAATTTAGATTTTAGATTTTTGTATAAATTTAAATTATAAAGAAAAGTTTACTTTTTAGATTGGTTTACCTCTTATGAAATAAAAGAAAATTTAGAGCTTGCTAGTATAAGTTTTTTTGTTGTTAAGTTAGTTGTTTTGACGCTCGAGAGAAAGAATGAAATTATTACTTTTCTGAAAAATGGTGTTTTATCTTATGGAATGATACGGAATATGTCGAATTTTTAGATTTTTTTGATTAAAAATAATTTGTTGTTTAATATTTTAAAATGATTTCTTGTTTATCCGTCAATATTAGTATAAAAACAACATCTAAAAAAAATAATTTATCAAGAGTATGTAGCAAAGTGTAGGAATCTAAAAAATATAATTTATCTGGAGTATGTAGCAACCTCACATTTCATATTTGTTTTACGAGGAGTATGTCGCAAATTCCGAAACGTGAGTACATACGACGACATTTAATTTACTTTTAACTAAAGACTTTTAGTAAAGTATCTTTAGAATTCGATCATAGTTGGAAATGTTTAGGGAAATTTACATTTTTAGGGTTTAATGCTTTTAGATCATTATCATCGTTAGAAATGCTTTATGGCAAAATATTATGTCTTTAAAATTTATATATTAAAAACCATATTATTTAAATTTTTTTTAAATTTTTTTAATTTTTAAACCAACACAAATTTATTCTTTAATTTAAAACTGCCATCCATCCAAGTAGACCCACCGACATTATCGACGTTGCGTTGCCTCTTACGATTGCAACAAAGATCAACTGGAGTAGCCACCGGGTCTCACGTGCGTCGTGGCTTTTTAGTGTAACTAAACGTCCAAGTTTCTTTAGGAAGCTAAGCGATTTTCCACTTATTCCTCCAGTTGTCTCAACCACTATCGGATAAAACGCGAATCGGTCGGGTAGCGCTTCGTATTTTTTCTCCTTTGCCTCATCTCGTTTTTTCCGTAGAATACAGTGTATCTACCGCGCTCCCGACAATGTTGGACTAACAAAGCGTGTCGACACAAGTAGCGTCCCAGACCAAAGGTTTCCCCTCTTAAAATGGGAAAATTGTGATCCCGTCGGGACGTTTTCCCTCTCCTCTGTCCAGCCAACAGGTTCTAGTATGGCTAGATGTCCCGCAGACTCAAGGGCTTGCTTGACAATTTCCTTGATCGCCTGTGTGAATCGTCCTGCACTTCTTCGACAAGAGAGGGCATGGTGTCCATAACAATCGACGGTTGCGCCACACCGGCATTTGTGAGTCCGGCAAATCTCCAGTCCAAGTCTGGTGGAGATGCCGATGCGGACAGTATCGTCGTCAAGGTGGGTCCCGACACTGCCAACTGGGAGTGCATTGATCCATGCGCCAGATTCGCATCTTAGACAGGCACGTCTGTGTTGGTTTGATTGGTTCAGAAGCCTCTCATATTTATCCTCGCAGATGGTCCTGCAACGATCTTTCTGCTCAGGCATCATCTCTTTCAAATGCTCCATCTCTGTGATTTCAGATGATTCTGTTTGGAGTTGGAGAATCATCCTGATCAGCAGTCGGCTGGAGCCCAAAGAGGATAGATAAGCAGGGCAAGCCAGATCTTTCGTTGAAGGGATTCCCAGTCCGCCCAGGCTAACGGGTAGGGTCGCTTGGTCCCACCCTTGGTCGTCAAATTTCACATTTGTAATACGTTCAATAGTACTCCGGAAGAGGGAATCGATAGCATCGAGCTGTTGTATTTTCAAGTAGCAGGGTGCCCCCGAAGAACGTAGTTCAGTTTCTGTGCTGATAAGGCGTTTCTCAGGCGGAATAGGGAGGTGTGTGCGTCCAGCATCTCCAGACGTCTGAATGTTGTTTTTAGTTGATGTTCTTTTGTTCTTAGAGTGTTACTGATTCCAGCATCAGTAAGAGGGCATCCAAGTATTTCCAGTTGTTCTAATTTGGTTTCTGTGGCTTTCGGAATGATCTCTCTGAACATACAAAAAATCAGATCCCATTCAAACTGTGGAAATCCAAAATTGGTAACTTCATACTAATTAGTGTTTAGAGTTAGGCATAGGGATTCCAATTGTACTATCAGACTTTTCAAACAATTAGTACATTCTTCGGATTGCCGCCCATGGTGCATGATTTAAATTATATTATTATTTGTCTTTTTTAAAGTAACTCTAAGAGATATATTCATTTTACTTTTCTTCATTACTAACAGCCTCGCTTGTTTTACTGTCCGAGCGGCAGTAATATAATGGTTTGTTAAGCTCTGATACTTATTGGGTCTTATTTAACTGTCTCAACCGGTAACCGTTACTTTCGGTCATACGGTTAACGGCTTTAACGGTTAAATCGATTTGCGGACAGTTCGTTGTCAGCCGGTCACATTTATTAATTAACCCCAGGCTTAAATATTTTGTAAGCCCAGCACAGAGTCACAACTAATTAATCCAAGATGTAACCCAAATCTTATTGAGGTGATGAGCATGCGATATTTTGAATGTTTTCTGGGAGACATTTTTCGATATCTCTTAATTTTAAAACTATTTCAGCCTCGCTTAGTGACACAGGTACTTTTCTTCTTGTTCCTCATGGAAATGGTCTTTCCTCTTGATCGATTGTTTCTTTCATAATAATCAATTGAATTCAATTCTTCTATCTCAATTCTCAAAAAAATAAGATAAAATAGTCATCCATGCCCTTTTAGAATTGTAGTAGGAAACAAAACAGTTATAATCATATGGGTTGGACTCACCAGAAGATATGGGAATGATCGTTGAAGGCGGTGCTGTTCAAGGATGTTGTTTGCTTGAAAGTCTAAATGATCAAATTCAGGAAAGAAAGACCCAACCCATGACTATTCAAACTATTTACTACTAGCCTGATAGTGTGAGTGAGCCAGGTTCAACAATAATAACATCAGAGGCCACAGTTACACAAACTAACTAATCACGTGATCTCAGCACGCTCTAGCAGGAATCTTGGCCCGATGCTTCTCCCTCGACACCACACAAGAACGTATCGGTAGAGTGACTGGATCTTCACAGTCATGACGACGCGTTCCATGGTTTATTCATATCATGGTTTCAACAGGTATTGGTGCCTGGAACTTTCCAGAAATCCAGCGTTCCGCGATTTTGGAGGCTCTTTTTCTGCTAGCCTAGATCTTCAAGACATTTGTCCAAAAGATGAATAGCCCCCAGATGCCACATTTGTAAGAAAGGCTCAAAAAGAGTTAATTGACTGTTATTGTTTTTTAATTATTATTATTGCCCCCAGGATCACTCGGTCAAAAAGAAAGAAAAGTTCTCATCTAACTAAGTGATCCCAGACCGACAAAGGAGAGGACGAGTCTGGCGGGGTCGAGAATCCTGAACAGCTCTTTTCATTGGACATGGCATCGGTTCAAAATTTCTGTATTATTGTAGTTATTCGATAGTGTATGGAATAGAGGGCAGCTCGGTAAAATAGCCTCCTTTGAGAGTTTCCGTTGTAATTCGATTAAGAAATTTTCAATGGGTTGGATTTTGTGTTCTGGTCCAATTAACCTTATTGCAGTCTCCTCGATTGCGGATAGTTTCAATGAGGAAGATCGTGAGATCTGCATTGCCCATGAAGGACTTGCATATGTCATCGTTGGTCGGATAAATTGTTCATAACTCGTGGCAAGGCCACCAGTTTGGTCTCTAAGTGTTTTTGAGAGCACTTTTAAAATCCTCATTTTCTTCAGAGCAGAAGTTACTTTGTTTTCAACATGCATTCCTATCATATTGTTACACATCATTGAAAACTAAACTTTTAAAATTTTTATATTTAAATCTTTATTGAATTTATCCAAAAATCCATAAGAATTTTTAAAATTAATCGGCATACGCAAGGGTTATCGAATTTTCGTCAGAACCAATTGGAATATCGTGGTAGAATAAGTTAAAAGCGACGGTGACAGGGGAACCCTGTGGCACGCCGTTTAGAAGAAATTTTGTGACCGATTGGCAGGGTTTTGCTCTTTCCTCTTCGATCAATGAGAAAGTTCCCGAGCCATCTTTTGAAAATGTAGGGAATTTTCGAGCAGCAGATCTTCCCCTTAAGATTTTTCTAGCGACCATTTCATCCAACAAAGACATCTGGAGTTCGAATCTGAAACTCGTTAATTCAATGATTCTTTAGTTTTCAAACCGACGGAGATAACAAGAGAACAAGGTTTTTTAGAAGAACCACATAACCTGACTCTCGATATTTAATTTTTGATACGCCGAGAAACGAGTCAAGAATAATTAATTAAGTGTATCCAGTTTACACGGTCCCTGAGAGGCCGATCCTTCTAAGCGCACAACTCCAGACATAACGACAGCTTAGTGGACAGCGTCTGTGAGTACCCACTATCTTTTGACAGCAGGCGGATGACATGTTACTAATGTCTTTGTTTTCGAATAAATGATCCCCTTGAAATGATAATACCCCTTTGATGTGAATTACACATGTTATTTCGTTAATCATACGATTTTAACCAATTTTATAAAAAACAGACAAATTTGGACCAATTAACTGTAAGATTATTGTTAAACAATGGAATCAGACCAGACTTCCAATGGCAGAGATACTGAGCACTGTCGCGGACGATGGGGTTCAACACCGCTGAGTAAGCCATCTCGCTTTATTTCAATTGTCTTAACGATATTTAGGTCAAAGTTGGTCTGACCCTTCTTTATATAGGGGTAGCTATGCTGGAAAGTGACTACCCATAGAACCGTGGGTCTTTTTAAATTGATGACTAACGCCCTACAGAAGTCCATTAATTGAAAGATTAAACAAATCACTAAACCCTGTAATTAGTTATTCCCGAGGTCAAAATGCATTGATGTCCCCACAAGTTCAGTTCACCACGTGACTATTATCACTTGAATCATAAGTGTTATTGTAATCATTTATCCCAATCGCTGAAAGTCCTCTATGGTAGAGTTACCCCAACTAGTCCTTATCCACGTCTTTTCATGAAAATCCACTATATTTCTCTATCTCTTCAAAAGATGATTGAAACTTAATTTTTGAGCATAAATTAGTGTCTACATACTGATGATCGAGAAACATGGTAGTTATTGGATTGGTGGGGAACGTTGGACGGAAATCATATTTGCCCCCTCAGGGGTGGTATAAAAATTATAAATTTTTTGGTATTTCTTAGTAAGATTAAGTCAGAAGATATCAATAATGGCATAACAACCTGAAATAGGTTTATCCAGTTCCCCAGGTGGAGTTGGACACGTCCTTTCAAAGAATCACATCGATCCATGTCCGCCATTGTGAAAACCCTTCCACTTGAGTGTGGAAAAAAGGTCCTTTTTGCACTGGGTCTCTCATGACTTAGGTGAATCCCATGACGCCCATTCAAGAATGAATTTGCTTAATCGATTCAAATGGCTTCAATTTTTGTGAATTCCGAAAAATCTAACTTTTCTGTATAAAATTCTTGAACTCATCTTACAAATGGCTTTGTATGCCATTCAGTTCCCAAAGTATTTCCCTGCTAATTAGCCTTCCAGTAGCCATATAGGTAACCACGAATGGAATATACTTTTGTAGCCATCTCAAGCACTCTCATGGTTCTCATAAAGTAATCCAAATAAAGATGTCCTCTCTTAATTTGTTGATGATTTTTGAAAAGATAATCCCTCGCCTTTGGTCTCAAGATCAGTGAATAGCCATCACTTATACGCAACTTAGCGTTATGATCTTCTCGTCGCTTGTGCAGCACCAGGCACAATTTTTCAGTGAGACTCCTCCACAATCCCTGAAAAGCATCAAGTCCCTCTACTTCATTTGGAATCCCTTAGGTCTTATTGGATTGCAACGGGTAGTGTGTATCTCGTTCGTCCTCGATATCCTCAAGTGAACTCTGCTTCAATCACACCGTAGGTACCGTTGGATCCATTCTGAAGATATGCCAAACAGTGCCATCACTTGTTGAGAACATAACCCTTCAATGATTGATTTGGTCTTCCACCCCCATTAGAATAAATGGATTAAAAATACTACCCATTGGGTTACCATCGAAAATACATTTAATTGATTATTTCTTATCATAAATATTAATTAAATACATTTATTTGGCATGCACGAGTTGATAAACAAAGTCTCCAATTATAATCTTATTATTCGCCTAAGACGATTTCAGACTTAAAATCGAATATTTTAAATTCCCACAAAACAGCCACAATTAAGCTTAATTAATATCTAATAGGTAAAACATCTGTCGACCTTGAAATCCAGACTATCCACCACATTCCAAAAATGCATGGACATTTCCTGAACAAAGTCTGGTAGCAAACACGAAACTACATGCAAGCTATTAAATAGTCGAATAATGTCAAATTCCTATCAGTTGTCAATCACGAGTCAATTATATGTATTGGCTGTTCCCATAAATGCCTGCAAAGCATAATTATCAATTGAATTATTGCCATTTTCTTTATAGGTTAAGTATTTCCCACGCTGTCTTATCTATTCAATGAATCTGTGGTCTGTGGCCTTTTGAAGGTCATTTCTAATAGCACGTGATTCCCCCTCAGCTCATATTTATACTCAATTTGAATTATTATCATGAGAATGTGCGCAATTATCATTTTCTTCGATTTTTTGCTTAATGCTTAAATAAAATTGGCCGTCACTACACCGATTTGAATATGAATAATCTTGTCGCTGTTCCCGACGATCAGACACTTTTTAAATCAATGATGATATTCTGCCCTGAGTGCTACGAGACTGTTATTAAGGCACATGCCATGAGATATTTGAATGTGGGGGATACTTATAAGTTCATGGAAATCAAACAAACACAAAACTGGACGGATAAACTACATTTCTCTAAGACTTCGCGGAAGAAGGCCAGAACTATTGGTTTCCCCAATATTTTATCATAGAGGACAAAAAGAGGTGGAAGAAACTGGAGAATCTCAAATTGATAATCTCACACTTGTCGAATCAGGAAGGTAGTATGAAATGAGTAACTTCAAGTAATCTCCATCAACGGACTTTTCCGTGTTAACGGAAACTGGCACCGCCTCAAGGAAATTTGCAAATACATGGAAACAGCTAATG
Organism: Dicyema japonicum; assembly: GCA_011109175.1. NCBI lineage: Eukaryota > Metazoa > Dicyemida > Rhombozoa > Dicyemidae > Dicyema > Dicyema japonicum. The sequence continues at coordinate 755,770 of RDEW01000006.1, forward strand.
GGGATTTGGCCGGTCTCTCACCAGACAAATATAGGCCATACGACTTCGCCTCCGCATTCAAAAATATGCTAAAAATCACAAACCCAAGATATTTCAGCCTGAATTTGAACGAGATTGCTCACAATCATTCCAAGTACCTTGAAAGTGATATTTTAGATATTAATGTATCAGATAAGGTTACAGCAATTTCACTTCTGATTCGACTCCTTCCCGAGTACCTCCAATCCGTTATATTCACTTTATTCACATTCTTGAAGAAGTCTCTGAAAATAATGTTAATATGAAGCCCTTCGTGCTTTCCCGGCTTTTTGCTCCTTCTTTAACCGTATTTTTGTTTAAACATCCAAGGACTCTGATTTGGACGACTTAGTCAGAATGATTCCTGTTATCGAGCTTATGATTGAGTATGGAGACAACCTCAACACGGTATGTTGTTGGGTTGTATTTATAGCTTCCTGAAGATATCATGACTGAACTGAAGATTCTGTTGTCGAGACGACTTGAGATACAAGCGGGTAGTCTTTGCTTTTTTTAAAAGACTGGGACGTCAGGCTAAGGTTTGTGATTACATCGGTGAGGATCAACAGGTAGAACTCAATAAATGATCTTGATTTAACACATTATGACTCATAAACCTAAAATATCAGAAAGCATCAATCTTGCAGCATGAAAATAGATTATTACTGTGTTATTCAACCTCAGAAGTTCAGGTCTTATAAAACTACATCGACTATACGGAAGGGAAGAATGGAGACTATTTCCAAATGGTTTGATAAGTCCAACTGGTGACGGGTTATCATTGAACTAAATGCCTCACCCGCATGACGGAAGTATCCTCGTGTCTTTTCGCTTGTGGGGACGAAATGACAAACTCGAAAATCACTGGAAATTTCTTTAGTAAATGAAACCGAATCCCGTTGGTCAAAAACCTGGGGCATTAAGACAGTTATCGGCGGAATGAGAGAGAAGTTACCGTTCTTTCTCTCAACTGACTGTTTGAATAAAAGTCAGGGACCGTATAGTAAGGATCAAATCAAAAACCACAATTATGTTACAAAAAATTATCATCCCCTTCGAATGAGCTTAAGGATAAGAATTATTCCGAAGGCAATGACAAGAACAACCGCCGTGGAAATCGCAGCCATGAAACTATTTTTCACCACCATTGCTTTCATTATTGGTAATTTGACTGGGATATTAAACTGGACCAACCCTCGTATTTGATTATAGTTCTCCTGGTGACTGAATGCAGTCCCGAATTCACGGCAGTCATAGTGATTATATAGAACCCAGAGTTGTTTAAGAGGTCCCTCAAATCCAGACTTCTCATGGTCCCTGGGAGGTCGATAGTTTTGGTGAGATTGTTCGACTGTTATCATCAAGTTAAATACCTTAACAGTGAAAATGAACCCGGAGATGTAGTGGGGATCAACCGGATCATTACTGTACCCCGAAATACGTCATACGAAAATATGTCCGTCTTGAAAGATCCGATCGGCTCCATGGGATTTCTACAAATTATCACCAGGAAAACCTAAAGCCCGGAATTTTCTTATGACAGCGGAATTACCGTACTTACTCTCGGCAATGCAAACTATTTTATGCTGTCCCACGTGGGCTGGGACGATTGTAAGGTGGAATTGCACTTTCTCCCACCATAATAATAATCCGTGCATTTATTACTCACCTCCTTTCTCTAATATTAGCAGAGTCATCAACACCGTGATATCTTTGGGTGAGTTAAAGTAGATCTTCACAAAAGTGGGGGAAGTGGCAATACATGTGATTACATTATCCACCCCCATTCTATATTTAGACATCAAAGTACACTTTGGTACAGCTTTTGGTAAGTCATAGTATATACCGATAATGTAGATATTTAGACTCTCCTTGATTATAATACCATTTTCCGTGAGCATGATCAAACTACAGTCCCTGGTCCTTTTCTGTGATGTCCACCAGAGTGAATCCCAGTCAAATACATAAGTTTCGAGGAATTCACAAGCAAGCAAACCGATCAATCCGTCATTTTTTGTCCACAGTGCTTTCCCACTGAATTGAGCCAACAACTTTATTTGGCAAGGCACGTGTAAGTCGGTGTATTGACATGGACATAAATGCTTTGACAACCAACGACTTCGAGGGCGTCGTCTGATTTGAATTAACCACGTGTTACCGTAATTTTTCAGCTCAAACTCAGCCATGGAAACCCTATCCAAACACGTGTATAACCCTAACATGAAAGGTTCCACAACGCCTATGAATAGCGTAGACTTGCCCGTTGACCTCATCACTCGAAACTCGGTCTTTCATTTATTTTTTGACCTTTGAACCTCCAGCTTGTTTATTATCCACGTTGGATGAGCATGTGGCAATAAAACTGTCTCCAATTCTGACGTAGTTTGATTTATAAGTAATATTCACAAAATCGTATTCTAAGTGAGCCTCACTGGTATAAAAGGAAAGCTAAAACAAGCCAGATCATTGAAGAACGATTCGGTTGTCATTTTGTTTGAATTTAAGCCAATAATCGCCGTAAAATTGCATTAACGATTTATGAATTGTAATTTCTGATTTATTTTTTTTATTTTCAAGCCCATTGCGGCCGAAGCCTCGAGGATTCTTTGATCCAACTGGCTGGCCTTCATACAATTTTTAAGGAAATGTGCTCAATCAGCCATTCCTCTCTTCGGCTGTCCCTTCCCCGATGGCATGTAAAGTGAGTTGGATCGGAGAATCCCCAGGAACTGGGAAGTTTTGTTAATTACCTTATTAAGTTGGTTTGAACAAAAATTGTGTGTATTGGAATTTATCAATAAGGCATATTTGCTTGTCTTTTTTATTAAAGTATTTTTAAATAACCGATTTACTGTCAAATCAACTAAATTAATCATATTGATAGCAAACCACAAAATTGTCAATATTTTTTACTTTCACCAAGTTTCCATGAATGCTACCAATGAGATATTAAGGTTCTTTAAAATATACTTGAATGTCTTTAAAGAAGTTATCCTTCCGGGTGCTGTACATTCAGGTTAAAGGTTCCATCCTCCTGAGATCTTCAACTAGAATTACCGTCAGTGTTGTGCTCGGCCGAAGCCTCTAAGACAAAATACTCCTCCATTGCTATGTTGGCAGGGGTCCCCATATCGTGGCGGAGTATGTGTCCAAACAGCCTCCATCTTGAATCAGTAATATCACATAATATTGGCTCAGTTCCTGTTCTCTTGTATAAGATTTCGGACGGCATTTTGAAAAAGCTTCGGGAAGAAAGGAGTGCTCGGAGATGATTTCTGTGAAAAGAATTCAACTTTTTGAGTTCCTGCTCTGTACAGCCCATGTACCGGCATTATATAATAGGATCGGCCTCACTAAGACATTGTATAGTCTCATTCGAGTTTTAGGGTCAAGCTTTTGTGCAGAAGCCAGGTCTTCTTCATTTTGTTGGAAGCGACGTTAGTTAGTGTCTTCCTTCGTGTTATATCTTTGGTGTCACCGAGAAGGGATCCTTGTTTTTTTATCTACGCCAATGCTCCTCGGTCCTTTCCTCACTTTTTTAGCTCCGTGATTTCGGTTTTGTTTGTGTTTACTTTTAATGACCATTCAGCCATTTTATCAGGCATTTTCTCCAAAAGTGCAATCTTTGTTATCCGAAATAAAGTCCACGTCATCCGTATGTGCTATTATGCTAGATCCTTCTCGATTTTAGGCTTCAAGTCTCGTAGAGCTGTTTCTGAATAAATAAAAAACAAAATCGGGGATAATGGATCTCCTTGAGGGTACCAATTGTCGTTTAAATGTCCTCGATAAAGCTTTCCCAGTCCTGACCATCAAACTTGTGTCCGTCAGGAGTGTCCTGACCATCCTAATCGTTGAGCCTCCAAGAAGTGCTCCAGTATTTGCAGCAGCTTTTTCCTGTTGACGGAATCTAAGGCCTTTGACATATCAATCCCCAAAATGGTTGTCGTATTTTAAAGTTTGAACAGTCGCACTTCTTCATATAACATCTGACTGACTTTGATCTCCCTTTGCGGAAGCCACTTTAATAAGCCGACAGGTACGAGTCTAGGCGTCCCTCCATTCTTTGAAGCGTAATATTGGCTTGTATCTTCCGCAATGTGTTGCTTAAGACCACTGGTCTTAGGTTCTCAACTTTCCCCGCTTTTTTGTTTGGCTTCTGTACTGGTATCAATAGTCCTTCTCCAAGTGGAAAGGTGACTCCTTTACTGTACGTTTCGTTTAGAATCCAGGCAATTATCTTGTATAGTTTTTGAGTTCCATATTTGAAAAATCACAATTTAAACCATATGGCTGGGACTCTTATTGTCTTCAGTTTGAAACTTGCTGTCATCACTTCTTCCAAAGTTATTTCTTCGTCTAATTTTCCCTGATCGTGTTAATTGTGAGTTTTTTGCTATTTTTTGATACGAATTGTGCTTCAAAATAGTCCGCTATAAGTTCTGCAACTTCTTGTTGGTTAGCAATATGTTTTCCTTCTTCATCTCGTGAAGTCAGTTTTTCCTTGGTAGTTTTCTGATTTGGCCAACAGCTTCATAATACTTCAGCTTTTCTTATTTTCTTTTTGATGACTGTTCTTTCCTTTTGTAGCCGATGTTTCGTATTTTTGTCATCTGTATTTAGACATTGTATCCATGCCTTTTGTTGATTAGCAAGGAGTTTCAATGGGGTTAGTTCGTCAGTGTTACGTAGTCCTCTTTTAGGTATATATCCGCAGCAATCATGATCTTCTGTTTGACCAAGGTCCACGCAATTTGCGGTGCCAAATCTACTGATATTTCCTCCAATCCTTCATCCAGGTATTTTCTGAATTCCTCTCCCTGGATAGTATTGCTCTTTAGATGGTCTATAACGAATCCCTTCCCCCGCAGTTCCATGTGTCCATTGCACTTTCTTTTCATCCCTTGCAAACCCATCAGTTTCTTTAAGGACATTTTGGCAACAACCATCTTGTGATCGCTGTCAATTACAGAGCATAAGCAATGACAATACTGCGGTCTTTTTGTCTGCAAATAATGTAGTCTATTTGATTGTAGATTTTCGCAATGCTTCCGTCAGACTTAGTTCTATTGCCTGACCAAGTTGTCCTGAGTCTTTCCGAGTGCATAAAGGCCTTGTTACAAAGGAATAGGTTATTTGCTTGACAAAAAGTGGATAACAAGGTTACTGCAATGTTCCTTTTCTCTTCCCATGTCTTCCAATGAATGATTCTTCTATAGTGATTCGATTTCCAACTTTTTCATTAAGATCACCGGCAATCAATATTAATGTGGAATTTCATAATTGGAATAAACAATGATATATTAGCATAAAAGTCGTCAATCTCCCGGGTTTCTTGTTGATCCATCCACTATGTGGAGCATATGCGTTAATAATTGTAAGATAACTCTTCGGAGAGTTGATCGTCCAATGTTATTTGCAAAATTTCAATCCTTTCATTGATAATCCAGTAACGGTATATGCGCTGGAATAGGCCCTTTCTTACAGCGAATCCTAGTCCGTAATGTTTTGATCCCCCAGAGAGAAAGATTAACTGAAACTTTCCGTGTTGTTCTTCAAACTCCTTCGATATTTTGTCTCTTGGAGACATCTGATTGATACTTTATATTTTGAAAGGTCTTCACAAAGTTCTTTTCTTTTCCACGCACTAGAGAGTCCTCTAACATTAAACGTTAAAAGAAAGAAGTCCTTTAGGTTGCAATTTTCGTGTTTTTCAGACATAAATTTCAAGAGGGACGTCACCACCTCAACCTAAAGGCGATAATTTCTGTAACTTTATATGAATACAGAAGCCCTGAATAGTTTGAGGACTTTTAGGTATTTATGGTCGTATAGTATCACGTCCGGGCTGATAAGTCTAATTTATCATTCCAAAACAATTGGTTAGCGGACTCTTTTCGGAGGAAAACGAAATTTTTAATTTTGTCCAAAAACATGTTCGACGTAGTATGGGACAAAAATGGAAACCTTGACATCGGTCCCCGATTTTTGAAGGAAAAACGAAATTTTTAATTTTGTCCAAAAACATGTTCGACGTAGTATGGGCGAAAAGGGAAACTTTGAAATCGATCCCGATTTTTGAAGGAAAAACGAAATTTTTAATTTTGTCCAAAAACATGTTCGACGTAGTATGGGGCGAAATGGGAGACCTTGAAATCGATCCCCGATTTTTGGAGTTTTAAAAGGACATAATTCATTCAATTCTTATCCCAGACACAAAATCCATCCTGGTTTTAGCAAATTGACAGACACTTATATCAGATAAATATGTTGGAATAAAACATGATGTTATTTCGCAGATTTATATATAAATTGCGATTCCTTGCACAAGTTTTAATTCTCTTAAAACATCTGAAGAAATCAAAATGCTCACTGTCTCTAAAAATTATGAACGATTTATGGCTGATTGCATCGATCTTAAAAAATAAAATTAAACCATATAAAAAATCAGTTAATTTATCCCCAGTAAATCATATTTAAAACTGCCATCCATCCAAGTGGACCCCGCCGACATTATCGACGTTGCGTTGCATCTCACTATTGCAACAGAGATCAACTAGAGTAGCCACCGGGTCTCACGTGCGTCGTGGCTTTTTAGTGTAGCTAAGCGTCCAAGTTTCTTTAGGAAGCAAAGCGATTTTCCACTTATTCCTCCAGTTGTCTCGACCACTATCGGATAAAACGCGAATCGGTCGCGTAGCGCTTCGTATTTCTTCTCCTTTGCCATCATTGTTTTTTCCGCGGAGTACAGTGTGTCTACCGCGCTCCGACAATGTTGGACGGGCAAAGCGTGTCGACACAAGTAGCGTCCCAGACCAAAGGTTTCCCCTCTTCGAATGGGAAAATTGTGATCCCGTCGGATTTTTTTAAATTAACTATTAATAATGTATTTTGCCACTAAAATTTTTGGTTGACATACCTAAGATAGCAAAATAGTACCAAATTAAAGCTAAGGCAATTGTAAAGTATTATATTAAAGAATTTATGATTCTTGAGGATTGTGTGCTATATTGTCGACTCTGTTTGTGTAATATTAAATGCGAGAAAAGGCAAAAAAAGCATTTTGTAAATTCCCATCAAAATTTATTTTGAATCTCCTATTAAAATTTTGTTAAAACGCTACTTGGATACTACAGAGATGGTTCCACCCAACAGTAGATCATCTCTACTACCAATACATACTCTCGTCAATCAGTTACTGCTGCGCGGCATGGGGTACAAACATATCCACACCAACCTAAAAAAGTTAAACTCTTTCCAAGAGACAGTAACGAAAACCTTACAAAAATTCTCCTCCAAATCATTAAAACCAACCCCGTTCGAGGAACTCGTGAGGAGAATGGGAGCTCAGCCAAAACCCCTAAACTTCCGAAAAGTGATTCGTCCATACAGGAAGTGTGTCGTCACTCGGAAAGAACACCGAGGAAAGATGAGGCTGTTAAAGGGGCCGGTATTTTGTTGTTAGTCCTCTCTTATACTGGAGTCAAGTAGGTAGAAACATTTTCAGATCTGATTTTCAAATATTTATAATTTTAATAAGATACGTCATTGTGACTGTTCTACTTTCCGGGAGACTTGGATTCTCGAATATATACGTTAACCAGGGACAAGATTACCTTTGCAGTTTCAATCATGCTTTGTCTTGATTCGTCCCCTTTGTTTCCAATCCACTCTGACATTGACTTTAGACACTTTATTCGTATTGTTTTCTAGATTACGAGTGTTCTGTATGATATCTTTTTGTATTAGACATTTATTTATTCAACAACCCAATATCACGGTAAAACCATTCCAGCAGCGACCTCACCTTTGCCCGGTGTTCTTTCCTCGTGCCCACTCAGGCTCGTACAGGACACTGATTATACGAGGTCGCATTCCCATAATCTGGAGTCTAGTCTCATAAGGGCTTCCAGATGCGCCGGTACGGTGATCTCCACAAATCCAACACTCCGTTACTATGAAAGCCATCTTTTGCATTTCTACGATCTTCCTCATATTTTTCCATGATATAAACGGTCCCCATGAGGCACATGTATATGAGAAACATGGCTCGATTTACTTAATCAATACCGGGTGAGTATCAATCTTCCATGTTCCCGATTATTATTATTAAAAAGCACTTTCACAGAACCAAAGAACGTTATATTAACTAAGGTCCCTTTTGTGGCACACGTTTCAAAATCTGCTTCATTAGGCGTCTCCATCGCCCATTGCTTTGCGCATCTGCCCTTAGATCTTCTAGGTCTTCTGCAGATTTAAGTTTTCTTCCAATTCCATTAAGATCCTTATTCAGAGCTATGGGTAGAGTGACTCTGAGTCTTTTTCTGAATGATGGTTTGTTTTCATTGTTAAAGTAATTGTCCATTATAAACACTCCCGATTATTATTATTACCACTAGGATCACTGGGTAAAAAAGAAAGAAATAAAAGTTCTCATCTAACTAAGTGATCCCAGACCGACAAAAGAGAGGACGAGCCGGCAGGGTCAAAAATCCTGAACAGGTCTTCTCAAAATTTCTGTATGATTGTAGATATTTCGATAGTTTATGGAATCCAGGTTTTCGGTAAACTTTTTAATACCCCAATCTTTTGTCCGAGGTAATAATGGACGTGGACAACTTTTCTGCATTCACCATAAACCGGTTTTCCATTATCCAGATTTTAAGCCGGTCAGGTTAACTTGTATTCTTTCTGTGGCCTTTTGGATGTCCCCATCTCGCGAAGCCAAAACAATATCATCCGCATAAAAGAGTAGAAAATATTATCAGATTCCAGAGTAGGGAGATCGGCCAGAAAGAGGTTAAACAGAGCAGGTGATAAAGGAGATCTTTGAGGGACTCCATTGGGGAGTAGACGTGAGATAGATTTTAGTCCTCTGAGGCATACGCATCTCCTCTTCGTCCACTTAGGAAGTTGGTGATCCAAAGCTTGAGCTTCCATAGAATCTCCGATTAAAATATTTTTCTCGATAGAATCTTCCTCAAGACTGAGTCAAATGTGGATCGAACAGGGAACTATTTTTAATGTCTTGACTTGATTGTAAATCCGACTCGAATGAAGTCGGTTTGTAGACGTGGATCTATCATTTTTGAATCCGTGTTGAAATAACTCTCTGGTAAAAATTCTTTTATTCTCCCGAGCACAATCCTCTCCAGGATTTTAGACATTGAACATAGTAGTGACACCGGTTTAAAAACACTGAGTCATCTCTTGGTCTTTCAGGTTTCAGTATTGGCCGTTTGAAAATCGACGTTAGGAAGTGACATCGTCACCAAGATTTTTCAATAGATTAACCGGAATGTTGTCTGGTCCGTGAGAGTATGTTGTTTTTGCGGAATGTAGTGTACCCCTCACATCTCTCTTCGAGAAGAGCGGTTCTGCTAATTTCTGTGTAATAATAGTGCATTGCGACTTCCTGTGCTCTTGTGTTAAATTTTTGTGTAGAATTTTATAAGCTGTTCACATCTTTTTGGACATAATCCTCCTCAGACGAAATATCCTTTGCTTTTGTCACGTTTCGAAAAGCTTTCCTCACTTCTCCCGTAGTACGATTTCGGTTTATTGTTGTAAGCAGACAATTCCACTTCAACCTCTGGGCCCTAAGCTCCTTGGCATTTATTTCATTATTCGGTCTCTGATCCGGAGTTTCATTTCCAAGGTGATCCGGTTAGATTCTTAAGTTGATTTCTTTCCCTAATCAAGGCCATCTTCCCAGACAACTCGACGAATTTAATCGATGTTTGGGTATAGCCATTGATGTTGCTTCCAAGATTATGTGTGTAAAGTAGCTGATGGCATTATCCATAGAACTTAAACTATCCATGTAGCAATTCTCCGTTCTGTCTTCCGAGATTGCGCGATACATTTCCCAGTTACCACCTTTGTAATTTTAGCTGCTAGGAACTCTCCTAAGTTTGACTACTCTCTTGATCTTCACAATCGGATTATGGTCGCTTCTGTTTCGTAGATGAATGACCAATCAAGTGTTACGTCCGGTAAGGTAAACTGATCCGTCTCTCTGAATGGTGTCAGTATTTCTCGATGGATCATTAAATATCGTTAGGGAGTCCGTTTGCGATAACAATAGTTTCCCTCTCATGTCAGCTAGTTGAGTTGACAGCTATAAGGGATGCTTCGCATTCAGATTCCCGCATATGATGATCTCATCGAAAGGAACCAGAAGGCGTAACGTAGATATTCACAAGGGATGGTCTTCTTTTCGCTGTCCTGAGCGAGATTCTAATTATTTCTGTAACCTCATCATCCGCAACAAGTTTCCACACCTCCAGGAGATGTCTCTGGATTTCAAATTCTTTTTTAATATTCCATTTATTCTCAACTGAAGAGCAGTAAAGTGATTTTCTCTTCGATAGGCTGAGGATTTCCTCCGGGAATGTTTGATCTTCCGCGAAATGCATCCCCTGAAACGAGAATGTCCCCGGGAGAAGGGCTATAAAGACATTATTATTATTATTATTTAAGCCAAAGAAACACCGTCTTAACCAATAACTAATATTCAGGTGATCCCGGCATCTCTCAATAATCGGGCCATTTTTTCTCGATGCTCCGACTGTGATCCCACGCATTTTCTATACGGACGGGGGTCTTTTTCCTTTCTCTTCTGAAATTGCCTCCAGTTGCCTCTATGATAGACTCGAGTGCTCTGGGGGCAATTTCTTTATCTGTATATTTTTCTAGTAACTTTTTGCTCTTGACTGGATATCTTGAATTTTTGTTAGGTTCGTTGCCGACAGGTTAGATCCCCATGCAGCACATGCATAGCCTATTGTTGGCTCGACATACTGCTTGTAGAGGGTCCCGATACCTGGCGGATAAATTCCTCCACAGTTCCAAAGGAAGGCCTTTACAAAATTGATCTTCTTTGCACAGGTTGATATGATAGATTCCACATGGGCTGAGAAGCAGAGGAAAGTATCAAAAGTTACTCCCAGTATCTTCTGCGTTTTCTTTTGTGGTATAGGTACTCCATTTAACGTGACATCAATTGTTTGCGTTCCCATCTTTCTATTCTTAGTAAATAGAGTGACTGCTGACTTTTCGGAACATGCATTTAATCGATTCTCGCACAACCATCCAAATATGTTATTTAGTATTCCTTGTAGTCTTTCTTAGCATGTTCGACGTTTACGTCTCTAGATGCGACAACTATGTCATCGGCATAGGAAAGTAGTATGTCATTATTATTCATAGGTACGGGGAGATCACTCAAAAACAAATTAAAAAGGATTGGTGACAGAGGAGATCCTTGGGGTACACCATTGGGTAATAATCCCGATCTGGAACTCTTGTTTCCGACGGATACTTTCCCTCGGCGTCCACTTACGAAATTTGCTAACCATAACTTTAATGGTGCATCAATTTTTGTCAAAAATATTTTTCGTATGAGGATCTTCCTTGGGACAGAGTCGAAAGCTTTTTGAATATCGATCGTACATATGACCGATTTTTCCTGTTTTGGCTTGTTCTTGTGTCCTTCAGTTATGAACTTCATTAATGTTGTTAGGAAGGAGGTTGTTGATAATCCTTCCTTGAAGCCATGTTGGAATGTATTTGTGGGAGAAAAGGGCGAATAACTTTTAGGACCAGTTTCTCCAGGATCCTCGACAAAACACATATAAGGGAAACTGGTCTGTAAGAGCCGGGATCGTTCTTCGGTCTTCCCGGCTTCAATATTGGTCGAATTTTTGATAGTTTCCATAAAGTCGGTATGGTATTTCTGTTCAGCGATGTGTTGTAGATGTTTGTTAATGCATTTATTGATGCTGGGCCCAAGTGTTTCAGCAGAATAAGAGGAATTCCGTCTGGGCCACATGAGTTTGTTTTTTTCTGATTTGATATTGCTTTGGATACATCTTTAGGGAGAAAATAAATCAGCGGGGCAAATTTGGATGGCTTTCTCTTTATTTTCGTTTGTGTGTTAATCTTTTTATAAGGAATGTGACTGATTCGAATACAATGTTTCATATATTTATTCAGATTGAGCTGGCATTGTTCTTTGTTATCTTCGTATTCTGGGTTCTTCAGACGCCTCAACATCTTCCACATGTTGGAAATTGAGGTCTGGTTATTCATGGCAGCAGAGATTCGCATGAGTTTCTTCCTTTGGGTGTTGTTTGTGCTTTTCGTGATAAGAATGTTTAGTGACCTGATTCGATTAATAACCTCTCGTGAACGATGTATCATTTTCTTAAGGTTGTTTCTTTCCATAATTATTTTCCTTGTTTTTGAGTCGTATTTCAATTTTTCGTTTTTTATATATGCTTTTCTGATAAAAATATTTCTTCCGTCAATGATTATTTTGTTGAAATAGTATACAGCTTTGTCTATGGAGGAGAAATTTTCAGATTGGAAATGTTGCAGTTTTGAATCAACGAAATTTGTAAAGCCAGTCCAATTTGCATTTTTGTAATCATAGAAATGAATAGGCTTCGGTACAAAGCGTGGCTCGCAGTTCAGCTTCATTAACATTGAATGGTGGTCGCTCCGGAGGTCATAACGGACCGTCCAATTAATGATCGTGGAAAGACGAGGTGAGCAGACGGATAAGTCCGGAGATGTCACCATGTCCTTCGTGTTGTATGGTGTCCTAGTGTTCTTTATCGGGTTGTTGATGATTATTAAGTTTTGCATTTGGGATAATAGCAGGTTTCCTCTGTTATCAGCGGATTGGTAGCGGAACCAAGAAGGGTGCTTCGCATTAAGGTCTCCACATAAAAGCAAGTTCTCCAGTTTGTCCAAGGTAGATAGGTCAAAGGAGAAATTTTTCTTGCAGGAGCCAGGAGGAGGAACATAAACATTCGCAATTTCAATTTTTCCAATGGAAGTTATAACAGAGATTCCAATTATCTCCGTGTTCGAGTCTTCCATTAAGCTCTTGTAAAGAGAAGGGTTCTCGAGGTATTTTATTCCTTTTCTCACAAGAGTCAGTAGACCCCCTCCTTGACCAGATGGGCGGTCGGATCTTACTGTGTTGTATCCGTTAAAGAGAGGAGTAGGAATGTTATTTGAAAGCTTCGTTTCCTGGAGAAGGCAGATATCTACTCTGTTCCTCTCCAAGAATAAGAAAAGTTCGATAATCTCTCCTCTGATCCCGTTTATGTTTACGCTCTGGATTGTCAACTTCTTTGGGCCTGGATTTTGTTCTACGTCTCCTTAAGTCAACAGTCTCAATCGATAAAATGTTCCAACAGTGAAAGAATACCGTCCAGTAAAAAGTCCTCTGGTTAGTAGGGAGCAAATAGTTCTTTATAGACATAGTTTAGGACTATATCCGACGCCACCAGAAATGGTGAACCACATGACGCACGCTAAATTATTATATATTCACATAAGTGCTATACAAGGTTGTCAACTATATTTGATTTAATATTACTTATGAAATTCATAATTTATTAATAATCAGAAATTTTTTATTTAAAATAATAAATGAGAGCGATGTGGAGTCGTTATTTATCACGAATTAGTCCATTAAGGCCATTAAAGCCTAAACCATGTCTCACAGCTATAATACTTACTAATTAAATAGGAATCTAACGATTTCATTGATTATAAAGAGATAAAAGTGAAAGGTGGGAATGGGGGGAACGGGGGTTTATATTACCAAACACTGTCCTGTAACCCTCACGGAGGACCAAGTGGAGGTGATGGAGGAATGGAGGACATGTAATAATAGAAGGTCAGTTTATTGTAGTAAAAGTAGCCTCTGATAAAGTTTACCTCTCTAATCATATAAAAAGTCATATTCGGGGAGGATGGAATAAATGGGGGTCTTAATAACTGTTATGGTTCATCGGCCAAGCATTTAATAATCCCAGTTCGTATTTATTATTATAAGGTCCCAAAGGAACTGCTATTTGGTATGAGGGAACTTTGCTGAGGGAGTTAAATCACGTGGGAGATTATTTTATAGCAGCGCATGGAGGTGAAGGGGGTCGTGGAACAGGTCTTTTCGCTCTTCCATTACGAAGACACCCGATGTGGCTGAACTAGGGGGGATTGGACAAGAGTTTATTTTCTACTTGCGACTTAAATTAATGGTCGACGTGGCTCTTATTGGCTTTCCTAACGCTGGAAAGTCCACTTTTCTACGAGCAATATCCCGTGCCCGACCACGTGTGTCATGTTTTCCCTTCACAACCCTGAAGCCACATATTGGAGTTGTAGAATATGATGATTACAGCCAAATTACAGTTGCTGATTTGCCTGGTATCGAGCATTAGAGTTGAGTTTTGACGTCGAGCGATGTAAATGTCTTTTGTACTTCCTTGATTTAAGTGGTGATTTGTGTGATCAATTTAATGAACTGAGAATAATACTAGGCAAACAAGGATTGAGTGAGTTACCCCGTTTATAATTTGTAATAAAGTTGATTTGGGATATTCACAGCAACTTGAGGATTTTGAATGCAAAATTGATGTGCCTGTTACGCCAATCTCTGCTAAATATGGAATTGGAATTGCTGACTTTTTGACATTACTAAGATTGAATATTTGATTATGCCTCTTTATATAGCTTCCCTGTTCGGTTGTGACGTCCCTCTTCAGCTTGAACGAGACCTGGAATGATAGAAGCCTACAGGAGACAAAAATAGCAGACGACGGAACAGTTAAAATTGGAAGGGGAACAAACCCGATTCTGTGGTGATAATCATATACGCGCCAAAAAATCCGACTTGTGCGAATCCGGAAGAACTCGATGATTTTTAATTTACCCTCATAAAAGTATACGACTCAGTGCATGATACTTATGTTTCATTGCCGGGAACTGGAAAGCCAAAGCAGGGAACGCTAGACCGGGAGAAACATGTATTAGATCTCACGGAAAAAACCGAGAACTGGAACTGCTCTGATTCAATTCTCACTTGCCTAGATTACATTTTATGCACACGTGTTAACAAACATTTACCTGAGGATTCGTGGTGGAGGACTAGAGTCAAATAGGGACCACAAGCTAGTGATCACTCGCATTGGAATGTACAAGATCCACGAGGATGATTCCAAACCAAGGAATCCAAAGAGAGATCCCGAAAGCTACAGGCCAATTAGCTTAATATGTTTATTCGCAAAAGTCATTGAACGTATTAATCAAGAGACCATGTAGACATAAGGGGGAGAATAATTTTATAATGAAGAGCAGTGGGATTTCGGAAGCACCTGCATCAGCATGAGTTCCAAGATACCTATTTGTTTGGACAAGAATTATCTCCAAGAAAGACAATCTTTTGTGAGGATGTGCGGGATATATGCAATATCATTCAAGAGAAGAGTCCCACAAGGTTCAGTTTTGAGCCCACTTTTTAAATATTTTCATGGCAAGAAGCAGTTATTGCAAACCTGCGATTTCGGGAAGAGATCTGATAAAACGCAAATCGCGAGAATCATCCCCCGTTGCGCCCACCGTGTGCCAAACAGTCGATAATGTTCCATATCGATACTGTGCCATAATAACTTTGCCATCACAGCAACTGGAATGACTTAGTTTTGTAGTATCCCCAGTTTTAAGGAAAGGTTAAACTCCGGTCCCTAGCTAAATCCCACAGAGAATTCGAGATTCTAATATCCAAACTCAGAAAATATCAACAAAAATAGAAATATCAGTTACCCTCTTTTTTCTTTTTCCTCTCAGAGTAGAACTCCTCCATAGTTCTTCTGTCCCTTTTACTAGCACTGGAGACTAAAGTGGATCAAACAAGTCAACCTATCCCATACTCGCTATTAGTATCAGGCACACAGGCCATCATCTTTACACTCTCCATCTCCTTGACACGTGCTTTTGTTCTTTTTTTCGACTGAACGACTTCTTTTGGTGCTCCACGATCAGTGAGGGGAATAAATTCTTCATCATCGAGCAGGTCCCCACCATCCCTGAAGAGGTTGTGTTCCTCGTCCGAAATATTGTAATTCTTAGATATGACTGATAGGAAACCGACTTCCAGACTACGTAAAAAGGAAGGTCGTCGAATCCCCGAAATTGGTGAATCTCACAGTTCATTGTGACGGCAATCTCCTCTCTGAAATATAACTACACTACGACATGAGACAAAAGTCAGATTTCTCCTCTACTTTAATCTTCATTCTTAGTCGTTTGTCATCCTCTTTGAACTGAGAGAACATTTCTCGATACTTTAATACAAATTATAATAACTTGTTTTTGTTGCTGAGTTATCTTTGATGTCATCTCCTGCTTGTTTTTTCTCAGCCATTTGTTCCATCACTAGACATTACAATTCCACTACGCTTTTTCTTAGCCTTGGCCTTCTTATCTAGTGGGGGAGGTTTGTCCATATTGCTTAGTATGTTGTCCAGAAAGTCACCCATTATTCTAGCTATCGATATTCTGACGTTGTAAAATTTATTATTTAAATTTATATTTTTAAACTATTTATTTTTTATTTTATTATTAATTACAGCAAACCTTTTACTTACTCCTATCAGCTTCGATACCGCGGATTTTTAGCGAACCTTGAATCTTCTTGGCTACTTTGTGTCACGTGTAAAGGAACTCGATGTTGAAATACCCAACCACCATCTACTTCCTTAACAGACACGTAAGAAGACGTACAAAAATTATGGGGTCGTTCTAGAGCGTGGAGAAAAGTTTGGGGGACCATGGAAAACTGGGTCACTTAATTAGACGGTTTCTCATCCCTTCTTCGTCTCAATTTGAGTCAAATTACTAAAGAAATATTACATTACAAAAGTTTACGATTCCACCCCCGCCCGGTAAAATAAGCTTAGTGGAGCACGATGGTGTGGAACAAGAGCAACTACATAACATCATTTCAAAGTTCGAGACATGATTCTCTCACTATTATCGTTATCAAAATATAACTACTTAGTTTCCATAGTTACAGTTCTGAATGACAAAATAAGGCAGCGTCTTATATACGAAAGTCTTTAGCTCAAATTCATCCACGAAGTTCAATCTCAAAGCTTTAACACTGAGGAAATGAAAGCTCAATACCTCATAGTGTTCTATGTCGTATTCTAGTAGTTCACTATTAATTATCACACACGTGCTAATATTATGTTTGTCTACCCATGTGGAATACTCTACGCAGTCAAAGGACTTACAAATATTAAGGTATCAATGATTATTGGGGACAAAAGTAAATTCCTGTTTTGGTCACTAAGAGGATTACTATTGATTGGCTTATATGGCTCATTACTAAATCAATAAAATAATAAAATTACACTCAGTCATGCAGTCAACCGTGGAAGAGATATTTTGGCTCCCACTAAGATTATTCTTTGAATCTCGCTACTGCTCACGCATCTATGGTGCTACCTGACTTGACGAGTGACGCAGTCAAGCGATAGTACACTGGGGAACCGGAGTGTTCAGAGGAGGTTGAGAACATTTCTTGGCCTTCTTTCAACGATTAGTTAGCATAATTGTTCTTTACTCTAAAATAAAGTGTGTATCCTGCACGTTCGGAGCTATTATGACTCTAGTGAAAATGCTGTTATTAGTAAAATTATAACAGGAGACGCTGTATTATTAACATTTTGTTGATATTTTTATTTTGAAAGTAAAATTCCACGTGTTATACACAACAATATTCTCCTTATCATTTCGCACTTTCCGAGCCCATTTATGTTATCCACTGAGCTGAGGCTATGGATATCAGTTTGGATACCCCTGATAACAGTCGGTATAGGTACATTTTTAGAGTTTTCCAGGGTAGAATGTACAGAGGTTAAGTATTCACCTAAACTTGTGGAAGTGTTCCTTCGTGGTTTGGTTATATTCAGATTGATCTATCTAATAACCCCCAATATACTGTTTAAAAGTTAATTAAGGTCAAACTCGTCCTTTTCAAGAGACAAGCCCATTCATATCTGCAGTTGTGGAGTAGAAGAGAGATCCTTATCTGGCACTAGCCAGGAACTGGGCTTCTGAGACATGTGGATCACATGAAACCGCTTGGAAAAACGCAGAGCATTAATAGATCTTTCTACCATGTGGTAGCGATGTGAGAATTGAAAACACGACTAGTTAGTTAGTCAAATAACTTCCGCCTCATTAACTTGTAAGAGGCCAGCAACTAAATAGACGCAGCAAATGCCGTCCTCTCATCGGTCGTTAACGTCTTTGACTTTGGAGGCAATTATCAGGTCAACCGCATATGATAAAAGTGTCTCAGAATTGGTTGGAATATCGGCTTAGGTGCAAGTTGAATAGGTAGGAAATAAAAAGGAGCTTTGAGGAACTCTAATCGTGACTGATTGACAAATTTATGGAGGAAATTTTCCCGGGACTTGTTTTAATTTATTTAACTCCAAGACCAACAGGAAAGATAGGTCAAAACTAACTAATTAGGTGATCCCAGCCTCCAACAACATCCGAACTTTCTTCATTTGGTCTTCTGATGATCCAACCGCATTCCGGAAGCGCCTTCTCTTCTTCTGCAAAGGAATTCAATCGGCGTGCACTTTTTATTACCGACCGAAATTCCTCTGCATGGGCCATTTTTTCCTTGAGTGGTTTTCCCAGTTCCTTGCAAAAACGTAGGAAAACCTGGCCATTCTTCAACGTTGTCTCATCAGAAACGAGGCTGCCAATAGGGATGTCAGTGTGGTGCATGTTAAAAATTTTATTTTTTAGTTAAGTCAATTATTATTATGCCACTTTCACGAAAGCCATAATGTCCATGTGCAACACTCAAAGAAACAATATTTATAGTTAATCTTTTCCATATTCCTCTGTCAAATGCGAGTGATCTCAATTCGTCCAGGTCGTCCCCCGTCTTTAGATTTTTTCTCACACGATTTAGGTATTTGTTTAAGGTAGTCGGAAGTGTCGATCTAGGTCGTCCGCGGAAAGGTTTGTCGCAACTGTCAAAGTAATCTTCCATCGCTTTGTTAGCGGGTGCGTCTGGGTTCATTCTTAATACATGCCCAAATAGCCTCCACCGGGCATCTATCACATCCTTGCTGATTTATGAACACATACACTTGTTGTAGATACCAATGGTTGATATTCTAGTTAAGTCAAAAATATATATTATTTATTTATTATTTAATAAATAATTTTAATTTAAACTAATAATGGAACCAATGTTTGATTTTATTCCAAGGAATAAAAATAAAAAGTGACAATTAATTACTATTAAAGATCCGCCGTTATTTTTTACGTTCTTTTCCGCATCAGCGGAATATTGTCGTACCTTTTGTCGCGGTTACTAGCCGACAATTTCACTATCGGTTTTTCAGCCACTCTAATCTTTGTCGGATTAGACTTTTGGAATGTCAAGAACATCTCCGGTTTTAATTGAGTTTATTCGAGGTCGACTTCTTGTGGGTCTCCGTTGGTGGAATACCACGGACGACTCTGGGGAGAGTGTTTGGCACTTTGAAGCTTCAGAAACGGTACTCGTCCTTTTTATGCTCAGAGTTCCAGATCTCCTAGACACTTGGTAGTCATCTTTTGGACGGCTCTCCTAGCGGTCCCCGTTTTCTGGATTATTGTTTGTTTCATGAACGTGTTCACTATGCATTTTAAATGGCTGGTGGGTCCTCTTGTTATGCTTAGCTGATTGATGCCATAGCTCTCAGTCTACTTGTGGCCAACGTCTATGGATATGCTCGTTGCTGGGTGAAGACCAATGGGGGATTCTCTGGCATTATACGTGTCTCCAATAATCATTGATTTTTATTTTTGTATAGGCTTTGTGTATCATAAATCTGGTCTTTATTGATTTTTTATATAATTGCTGAATATGTGACGGATAAAACAGCTTTGTCATTGGGGGGCTGTTTTAGTGCATAAAATTGAGGGAAATATATTTTCGAAGCAATTACTGATGAGGCCTCTTGGGCAGTTTGATAGAACCCACACGGGAGAAAAGAAAGTATGTTTTCTAGGAACTTGAAAATCCTCCGCCCAAATCTGTAACAAAAAGATTGGCATGTTCATGTTTAGGGGGAGACTTTTATGAAGAATGGTGAATTGCGGAGATAATTGTTATTACCCAGCAAACTCAAAACAGATTGGAGAAAACTAAAGGCAAAAAAACCAGTTTTGAGTTTGAAACACAGTTAGAGGGTCGATTATACAAGATACCGTATGTATCTTGTTCGCGGATGACCTTTATTACATCCCCGTGAATTAAGTGTACATACAGAAAAGTCTCCAGTCTTGGATGGAACGCAAAAGCGACCCCAACATCGCAGTTGAATTTCTTCCTTCTGCCTTTGGGGTAATTTTAGATCCTTTGTGATCAACACATACTCCAAGGTACTTCAGACAATCCAGGGTCCTGATTTGACCCATATTAACATAGTCATTAATTATCTTCCTAGTCCTCCCAATCCAAGAAACCGTAATGGTGAGTTGATAGCGTAAGAAAATTAGACAGCCACAAAAATCAAGATCACTTAACTGGTGAGAACTCGATGCGCCACGATTTGATAAAATAAGAGCATTTCCTGTTCGGCTATGTACCCTTGTTCTCTTCTAACCTTCGTGGACTGAATGATGACGTCAATACCCACTGAACAAGTATGTTTTGTGCGCAAAACCTGTAATCCTCTATTTGTGGCTTTAATAATGTTATCAAGCAAAGTGAACCATTAAAACGAATTGTAAGTAATTAGAGGGTTAGTTACACTTCAATGCACCTTTTTTGAGGGCCACGTGGTTGATGAAGAGTGCATGATTGGCGTATACGTTGATTCCAGGTGTAATATCCATCCACTGAACGCCCACCGCGTCGTCCCCATGGTGAAGACTCAACTGGGAAATTGGGTCATCGTAACTGTCGGCATGGAAATTCATTGCTGTAGTTTCAATCCAAGAATTGTCCGTGTTTCTCGGGTCGTCCACATATCCACTGTAAATCTAAAGTCAGGGATCATCTCTTGACCTCTTCTCCAGTCTGAAATGCCTCCTTAATTAGTGCAGCTCCGTTTTCAAGATTGACTGCCTCTTCGCAGAATTCTCGTCTTAGTGTGGAACTCACATGCTCTCCAGCATCCACCATCCCCTCAAAATAAAGATTATTAAAACCCCAGGAAGTGCCCATTGACCACAATCTCTTCTAGTGATTGCTACAAACTGCAAAATTGGAAGACCAGTGCAACTATCTATTATCACGTCATTACAAGGGCCCCTCTTCCACCTTTACTAAGTGCATAACTAAAAATGGTGGATTACCTCGTGACAATTGGATCAGCAGCATGATTAGGTCCCCATCTCCCCAATTTTCCTCTTCCTGCAAGGCCAGTCCTCCCAATTGGATTTCTAGAATACAGATAGCCCTTACATTGGAATATTGTCCTCAGTAATCTTGAATATGCCTTGATGACTTTTCCTGTTGAGGTTAGTTGATTCGTCTAAAGTGTTGAATTTTATATTTTCAGTATTTCTTAAGGAAATCACCACAACTGCAAACTCTACGTCAGCCCATTCGGGTTTATTGCTAAGAATGTACGGAGATGTGAATTTCGGTGGATTGTAGTCAGGAAAGGGAAAACTCCATGGAATCTGTTCTCTAGTTAGCGAGAAACGGTGAATATTTGATCCAGGGTACTGGGAATTAATGCAGTTTACATGCATGCAAGCAAACACGCACTTAAAGCCCCTCATAATAATCAAATATAGTTGAACTTTTCGCAATTATTGAATGCACTTGACGAAAAATCTAATCAATAAACGAGCTTAATTCCGTTTCTTCTCTGAAAAATCAATATGGTTGCCTTGGTAACCAAAGATTTGCTTAGTAATGATTCAAATTGTTAAATACTTATAACTTTAAACGGAGACATTTATGCAAAACGGCATGGTCTCTGAGATCACTGAGAGTGCAGCAATTGCAAGAGCCGGGATCGCCTATTATTCTTACTCACGGTATCACTGTGTTTTACAGTCAACCCATTTGACCTTAACTTCCGATCTTTCTCTTAATAACCCACGTGATAGCCACATCTGCCGCTTACATTCAATTACCACTATATAACAAAAGTAATAAGAAAACACATAAAGAGGGCAGAGTATTATTAGAAAACCACATATTAATGTCATCGTGAGGCATAGACCGAATACCCTTTGTGAGAGATAAGCCCCCTCAATGGTACTACAGCACTTCGGCGTATAAGCATTCTGATCCTCCAATCACTTCCAAACAGTCGGTTAAGACTTTCGTTCAACTCATCAATAACCAGAATTACTGGAATTATTTAAATATTACACTTGGGGTCGTTGTGGGCTATTATTTTAACATCATTTTGAGCGCAGAACGAGGACAAGTCAACAGGGATAACACAACAGTCCTCAAAGTTGACTGGTAGATCACTGGCTTTGTCTGCAATCATCCTCAAAGGCACCTCTGCCATCTCGTACAGCTCCTTCAGTCTTCCGAAGCCCGTATCGGCTACTCCCATGGATCTTATGAGCCCTGAAGGGCCCACATTTTCCTCCAGTAGTCTCCAGAACTTCACGAATAAGTCACTTATGCCAAAGCATGCGCTATCACCATAAGAGACGATGAGTACGTCTACGTATCCGACACTCTGGATTACTATGAGACATCTCACAATCACAACCTCTCTTTAGCTGGGATACCAACTGTTCGGCATCCTCAAAATCAACCAAAAATAATTTGACTAGGTAATTTTATTACTTACATATGATTTCTATGTTTTCCCTGAAATGCTCAGAGTCCTCTAATTTTATGTTGTGTCCACTGAGAGTCAGTACGTCAGCGATCTGAGTTATACTTTAAGAGTAACTGAGGTAGTAAAAGGGTCCAAATCTCCCATCTTCTGTTCGACTGTTGCCGTTAGAGAGTCGAGGACTTCGTTTTTGAAGATGTTGAGGTTATTTAGTTTTTGATAATTTTTTTTGATTATATTTGAGCCATCAATTGATAATTTCGTGTTTGTTGACACTACCTGGTGCATTATGTAAAATTTAAATTTTAAATTTTATTCATTTTTTGGGTTTAAAAGATAAAAATATTATTGAAGGTTTCATTAAAATTAAATTTATTAAAAATAAATTCATAGAATAAACTTTCTTTGCGTCGAGATTCGCTCTCTTTGCCTTAATAATCGATGGGCTACACGACCATAGAAGTAACGGAATCTCGTTGGAGACTATTCGAACATATTTTGAGGATGGACTTGACTTCCCTGTAAATATAACCACGGAAGGCTATTATATTTTCCAGGAGGGCCGCTTTCGTAGAAGGACTATGTCATTTGCCATAGGAAATGATCCGAAAAGAAGTTGAAATACGCATATGACATGGACTTCTTGAGATCCCTAGCAAACGATTGGGGAGTTTGGTGGAAATTGGTTTCTTATTTACTATCCTTGTGACGACCTTACTTCATCTTTAAAAGAGACTGTATCTCTCACTTGATCATCGATTCTATGAACCTTTATTTGAAAATAAGATGACGTCAGTTAAATTCCTATAAGAGCGTATTGTGGTTATACACTGTGACTGATAGTCTAGAAAAGCATCGAAAGTGAAAAGCTTAAACTTTGGATAACAAATTTCTTAAGTGGAAGAAGGGGATGTGTATGCCTCGGATACTGACTTATCAGTCTCACGCTCCCCCAAGGATCTCCGTTATCCCCAGCCTTATTCAATTTTTACCTGGCCGACCTCCCGACACCGGAATCCAATAACGATGTTTTACTCTCATATGCGGACGACACTCGCGTGATCGGGATATCCAAAATGCTACAGAAAGATTACAAATTAACCTGGACCGACTCAACGCCGGGGTTATGAAGAACCGACTCACGATAAATTCCAGAAAGTCGGTCACGTCTATGTTTACTTTGGACAAAAGGTTGGGGAAGATGACTGTCAAGTTAAAATTGGACAACGTTGAAATCCCCTTCACCAAATGTCAGAAGATCCTGGGCGTGATACTGGATGCGCACTTATGTTAGTCACCATACGTGGCAAACATTGTTCTGAAGTGCGAGAAGATCAATGTATTAAAATGTTTATCTGGAATATGGAAAACAGGTACCCACCTAGGTCTTGATGAACATTTACATTTACAAACAATACATTTTTTTAGTCACAAAAATTAATTGACCTAAAAATATTTCTGGGGACCACGTTAAGAAACACTTAGGGGTTAATCAACATTTTACCAAAACTCTGAATGTTTTTGTATCAACCCCTATATTTGTCCATAAACTTCTTAATGTCCCCCATGCATATTGAAAGAGCCCAGATGAACAGTTAATGGACCGATAAGGATATTTAGTGTACAACAATGTTCCAACCGGTCAATAGACCTACTCGACTTTATCTTCTTGGCCCCCATAATAATAAATGATGTCAGTAACGTAGCTGACTTTTGTTGGGCAAAATAAATATAAGTTTCCATAGCAACCAGATTATAATGGTGAACAGCCAGACCGGTTTAGAATATTTTGTTAAAGTAGAAAAAAAGCAAAGAACAGGAATTCTCTAGTTACCCACTCACAAGAGATTATCCAATTGAATCCCATAGAAAGAGTATTTTAAGGAAACTGAGTTGTAGAACTGTGAGAGTATATTCGATAACTGGCCCTCCTCGAGTTCGGAGCTGTCGAGTAACAATTACAACAAACCGTGGTTGTTAAAGCACTATGATGAGTATGTTTCCCAGCAAATGACCAAATTTAATATCAGAGAGGACGAGGATGAGGGGATGATTGAGGTCACGTGGGATATATTAGTAGATCTACAGGAGTGTCTTCGACTCATTTATAAGTACATTTCAGAGCTACAAACCTCTCCTATCCAAAATTAAACAGCAATATGAACAACGAATCCTAATTCTGGAGCGCCACGTGGCCGAACTAAACCCTCTAAAGGTTAGGACTGAGCGAAACTGTAGTCAATGTTAATCACCGTGGCAGAGGAGTGCAACAACAGAATCATTGATCTTAGAAAGAGGACAAAAACTGTAGGAGTTGTTTTGAATAGAAAGACGTTGAGGCAATAAAACAGGAAAACAGCAATTTATACGCAAAAATATCAAATTTATTGGAGGACCAGAATGCCCTGAACCACCAAGTGTCCGTCCTGAAAAGACAATTGGGGGAACAGTACTCTGAATATAGGGATGAAGCTGATGCTCGGAAACTGCTTGTGGCTGATCTCAACGAGCTGAAGCAGCACCAGGACAACCTCCATTCGTCACAGTCCCCCGATCCGGAGAGCCCAAAGGATGACATTACTGTCCTCCAAATAGCCCTAAGGTGGAGTCGACGATTATTCCAGACAGGCAAAAAGTGACCTCGATAAAGCTCACGGTCGGATCCATTCCATGATGGCGGATTATACGGAAGTGGTCCCTCGAAGGGATTTTGAAGAAATTCAGAGACAATTCATCGTTTTTTGTTTTATGAGAAATAGAATCTTCAAAGTACTCACGAATTACTGGATGAACAGACCAACAAGCTACGAGAGGAACATTTGTAGAGATATTTAACCATTTAAGGACTTTGACCAAGACATTTGAACAGGTATTAGAGGAACGGAATGTATATTACTCCCAATGTATGGAAAAATCAGGCAATTTGACTCCCAGGTACTGCTACGTCTTATATAGACCTGATTGGGGGACTGCCGGTGATGTGGTGCCCAGAGGGAGTGAGGAATGGCATAAAGTGATTCAGGACAAGTCAAGCAGAGATATTTTGACTGTCCTTTTGGAAGATCTGTCCTCCCAGGGAACAAAGAAAGATTTTGATGGACAGGTAGTACCTCCATTTGAGTTTGTGAGGGAGTTGGGGAGAATGTTCCGACCTATCTCCGTTTTGACGGCAAAATCAAGCCAATTTCGCTTTCGAATGATGAAATGGACACAATTGCACGTGATTTCTGGCATTACAGGGTATTTTAGCCTCATTCTTTCAGTATAAGAATGCTACGGAGTTTGAGGACCGAAGGATCGACGACATTTTCTTCAACTACATGACTAGCATCTATCCAAACAACGCAGTGGACGCTTGCTACTCGTTCGATAGTCTCTCCAAAGTAGCCAAGTCCCACAAGATCAAGACTCTCAGAGACATAGTGAATCTGAAAACCCACGAGAACATGTTCCACAGACAAGTTTATGTGTTGGACCAAATCAAACCGGTTTTACAAAATCACGGAGAAAACAAAACTATCAACGAAGCTCTGAAGGTCAAACTGTCTGAGATATTTACTTCTGTCTCTGACGAAGAGATCAGCGAGATGGTCGACAACCACGCAAACTTGTTGGAGGACCAGAATCTGATAAACTCGGTAAACGAAGAACACAACTTTATGCTTGCTGTGTTTGATCTGATGAAGATTGAAAGCGGTCAGTTGGCGGAACAGGTGAAGGCCAAGCAAGTGTTCACGTGGTTTGTGATATTTTTAGAAATAACTTTGAATTTAAAAACATCAAAGATATTATTTTGTCGTTGGGAACTCAAATCTCCGACAAACAGCTAACAAACATCACAAATTGGATCATATCCACACGTACAGTAATGGGGGAGTTAATGGTCCCCTTTATTCAGTATTCTAGGTGATGGACAGATTAAAGGAGTGTTACTTGAAGGATATACCGCTTAGTAGAGGATTCGAACAAATGCACTAATATTTAAGTTGAAATAATATTCTGATTTATTTAACCATAATTGTTTACGCTTTCTGATTTACTAATTATTAGCTGACCACCAGGTTGGGACCACTGTAAGTAGGGATGACGCATAAGTGCTGGAAAAAATCCTATTGTCCCGGGTTTGAATCTTACTGCTGTACATTTTGACTGAAGATTCCACGAATCTAAGATGCTTTTGATTGACGGCAACGCTCTCGTCTGTTAATACCTCATCGTGGAACCGGATCGTCTACAAAAGTGGTCCCCAACTTTTTCGTTGCCGCGGAATGGTAAGCCTTAGACAATTTTACCGCAGCCCAATGTTGAGCAATCAAAACACGAGTGACAAGCACACAACACTAGTGACTGAGCTATGACTAATTTTTTGACAAGGCGTAAAAACTTTTATTAAGGAAAGAAAAGAGAGTAAATATAGCGGCTGCCCTGACTGCGTGGCTATTTCCTCTCAGGATAACGAGCGAGATTCGTTCAAATAACCAGCAGCGCTCACGAGGGTTTCCTGTTCGTGCAGCGATCCGATTCCCTAGACGACTATGAATTCCAGCGTGGCAGGCGCAAAGGAACCAGAAAAAAAAAACTGAGATATAATTTAAAAACTGCGCACATATATGCTAACTGTATTTCTAAACTGTATTTCTTGTGCGGTCCATCGTTTGGGACCAGTGGTCTACAAGACTCACACGTAACAAAAGCTGTCTGCTATGTGTATTATGGCTCTCTTGATAAGTGCTGTTTTAATGGTCAGAGGAGTACTGGGCACGTAGATTTTTCATGGACACATCCCAGTCAGTTTTAACTCCCATAGATTAAATGAGGTACTTAAAGAGCTGTGAATACGTGGAGTCTCAAAAACCTTGAAGTTTCAAATTAATCTCAAAAATCTTAAAGTTAAGGAAACAAGTTATCAGAGGAACTTGAACAAGGATGACGTGCCTTGAATGACCTATCTTGATCTCTTAACATACTAGATAAGGATAAGCTTGGCCGGTGATGCTTGACGTGTAGGAAAATAAGCTTGGGATCGAATCCTGATGAGCCCACGTGTATGACTATAATTTGTTGATTATGAGGTTGTTGTTAACAATTATGAAGTCAAATTAGTGCTTGGTTAGTGAAATATCTTATTTTCCTTTGAATCCTGTGACATAACCACTGTCTGAGGCCCGCTCCTTGCGACCATCGATTCCTTTACCTTTTCCAGTCTGCGCGTCAAATCGTTCCTTGTGGGCTCCCGTATATTTTGAGGTATCTGTCATCCTCTCAACATTTCCAGTTTTAGACGTAGACTTGAATTATGACTGAGGGTACCATTCTGGCATATATTCTGGGAGACGATTTGATTTTGTTAACAACCGTTTCCGGGGACATTTTCTTGCTCAATCGATTTAGCAATCCTAGGAATTCCTTAAAGGTGATGGTTCTATAAAAACGAAGACCATGAGAACCTTCCGTTAGAGGAGGTCGCCTTGAAGGCAATATCAGTGTCAATGGTTGTAAATTTGCTGTTGTAGATTTTTAGACCTTCAAACATTTTTTTAAGCTCGGCGGAGTTCATTTCCTTCTTTTTGATCTCCTCCGTTAGGTTGCACCAGGCAATAAACTTCTGTTCCAACTCGCTGTCGGTGAGAAAAGCATCAGTCGAACTCATTTTAGAATAATCCACGCAAAAGTGCATATATAGCAAAACACCATGGCTACCGGGCATACGATATGACGTTTACTAATTTTTACTGGAATAATCCATAAATTGTCATTCCGCTATTTTTCTTAGAAAATCAACTCAAATTTAATTTCTCCGCAGACAAAAGCAGAGACATTTTCAAAGAATGGGAAGGTCAGGCCTTAATTAGTGGGTTACTCTGTTATATTTTCCAACTGTTAAACAATATTCTCAGAAATTAAAAAACTTTACTTCCTGTCATAAAAATACGACAATGCATTTCATGTGGTTAACCAACAAAAAGTGGTTGTACCAAACTATAAGACTGCTTCGGTTCATTCTACCGTAAAATGTAATTATTCCAAAGACCAAAGGTAAATCCAAACTGAATAAATCCGTGATCCTGACGCGTTCTAGTAGAGCCCTCATCCAAGCACAGTGATCCAGAGGACATTGGCCGAGAAGCTGAAGTCGAAACCAGAAGTCGTCGCTAAATAGTCTCCCTGAGGACTCATTCTTTCTTTTTAAGCAAGTGATCCTGGGACAATAAATATAAATCATCCTATAATTGGAGTTTCTAACAGATGATCCCAAGTTTTTTTTCAATTTTGGGCTGGAAGAGAATTGGTCCCTGATCCTACGTGCCTCTGACATTTTTCTTGATCATAACTTCGGTTTTCTGATCTCTTGCAAGTCAGTCAGTTTCTCGAGGTTTACGAAAAGCTTTCATCCACCATGAAGCTGAGTAGACATTCCGTGCATGTCACCACCTCAGCCTTTCCACCACTTAACCAGTTGGCATTATTTTTGTGAATAATTTAACTCAGGCAGAAAATCGATTCCATATTTCAAATAAAATAGCCAACAAGGCTTCAAACAACCCGCCAATGCCTATTTAACCGCTGGGGGACTGCTGAAAATTGAAGCGTCATAAACAACCTACCAATGCCTGTTCAGCCGCTGAGAAGGGCGAAAAATTGAAGCGTCGGAAGTATGGTAACGTTGTTTCATCTCCTCGTGAAACATCTGGAGCCTCGGACACTTGTCCTTAGACTTCTTCAAAAAACCCGGAAACCTAATATTAGCCCGCTCGGGAAACCTTCACTAACGCTGATAGCTATTCGAGCGAATTTCCCCATAGTTCAGTGGGGGAGTAGTCTCAACTAATTTTTTATCTTATTTTTAAAACGAAAATCATTTTCCCTTTTAAAGTTATTATTCCTCTTAACCAACACAGTTCCAAGTCTACTAACTCAATGCTCCAGTTTCCAAGAGACAGTAGGCATTCAAAGACACAGTAGAATTTAATCTTCACCTGTTGTTTCAATCGTTTCTATGGCTACGGAGGATATTGGCAGGGAACAGAATCGATCCCTCAAAACTGAATTGATTATAATCCGATTTCTAATTATCTTATTAAACCCAGGACAGATATAAAAAGAAGGATACCAACTGTTCAGACGATCCTGATTCTTTTAGTTGCCGTGACTTTTGTTCGTGTTCACGACGAATGTATCATTTCACGGAAAACACCGAAACTGTGAAATAAGATTAATTTTCCAGATCACTAACATAAAGATGCACTATTAACACGTGGCAAGTCGACATATTTGCGATGGGAAATGTGTAATTACAAAACCGTCTAAATACAAGTAGTCATTCAGCAACTAAGCCCACGTGGTGATATATTAAGTTAAGTAATCAACAAGGGAGTGCATTATTGACGTAATCAAATAAATAAATGTTCTATTGTTCGCTGTGTCGGTAAACTCTGACGTTACTCCACTCTTTATTGGCGGATTGTTTCTAACATAAGTTAACTCTGACCTGGAGCTCTGATTCGAGGGTAGCCATTCGTTTGCCGAGACCAAAGTCCCCGCCTTCACTGGATTTCTCAATTATAATCAAATCACTACATTTCTCACTTTGGTGTTGATATATCGACGACGATTGACCTGTTCAATCGCCATAAACGTGATTCCCAGAAGAATCTTCCAAAATAAAACCAAATTTACCGTAATGGAGCAGATTCCCCTAATTATCGGAGACCTTAACATCAAACAAATGTTTTAAAATTTAATTTCTGACAAAATATTAAAAAAAATAAAATTAATATTTAAATTGAATTATTGAATTTTCCTTGTCATGCCTGATGCAGGATTTTACAAAGTAAAATTGTTACGAGTTAACTGACAGGGGACAAATCTCGAGCAGGATGGGAGGTTTTCTGATAAGACTAAAAGGCTGTTGAAAACTATGAAGTTTCCTCCAAATCTGGATAGAAAAGCAGTCTTTTTGTTGAGTGATAGATCGACATTTCCTGTATAAAGCTGGATACTATCCGTCCATGGATCTCCGATAGAATTACGGAGATTCTAGGGATCGAGGATGACGTTTTAATCTCTTTTATCTGTAACATGCTGGAGGAGAAGGTCCCTATATGCTTATTGATAGGACATGGACCCGAGAGTTATACAGATCAGCATAACCGGATTCTGAACCACAAAAATGCGAAGATTTTCACGGAAGAACTCTGGGATCTCCTCATTAGCGCAATGGACAATGGAATTGGGATTCCCTCCAAAATATTAGAGGAGAAGAAGTTCGAGATAGCTAACAGAATTGTTTCTTCTGTAATAATCTCAGGCCACCGGTGACTACAAGCCTCCGAATACTGAGGAAGCTGATGAGGACTGTCGATCCCCGAGAAGAAGTCGTTCTCCTCATCATAAAAGGCACCGGAGAAGTTCTAGTTCCTCCCACCGTAAAAAGCGACGAAGAAGTTCCGGTTCTCCTCATCGTAGAAGAGACCGGAGTGGTTCCCATTCTCCGAGTCACCGACGTCACCACAAATCTGTATTTTCCGTATTAACGTAGCGGCATTCACGGACGAAAGGGGGCATGCTAGAGTAACCCTTGTGTTATTTGTAGAATCATCACTGAAACTGCATATTACATTTGATTTGTTATAAATTGGAGTGCTGTTGGTTATAATCGTTTCCGTTATTCCGTGATACAACGGTAAGACACTGATTTATTAGGGAAGAATAATCCTTATTGTTAGAAAAATACACGTGCTGTTTTATGGATCTATTTTGTGAGGATTTATTTTGCGTCACAGGTTTTGAGATTGTCCTCACATATTAGAATGGGAGACCTTTGTACATTGAATATTTGGCAATCAGTTTAGATCAGGGCAGGTGATTTATCCGTGATGCGAGTTGTATATTCGCTCAGAGAACCTTGTAATCTTTTTAAAATTATCGACCCGCTGACTGATGACTGATAAACCTACTGTGATGGTCTGGGTTGTATGTTCGCTAAAAAGGTTTGGTGATCCGTTGGAAGAGACTAATAAGGGGAATCCGTGACAAGCCGTTCGACCCTCTCGAAGGGGATCGGGCATTGGTTGTACCATTCTTGATTAGCTGACCTCTAAGTTTTAGAGGAGGATAATAAAGTGATGTAACAGACCTTCCACCGATGATTAGTAGTGTTTCCATTACTTAAACCTCAGCTTAGGCAGAACTCGCAGAATTAAGAACAGTTATGATAGTTAATCCATGACATTGGAAATGTTGTTGAATTGTCGTCCTTTTTGTTTGTCTGATAATAAAGAGACTTAATTACCAGCCCAAAGAACTGACATTTTTCAGAAGATGAAGGCTGAGGGACGACTCGCCTACAGACGAGTTTCTTTATTATCAGACACAGAAACAGCATTGAATGGACGAGGGACAACTCGCCTAGATAAAATAATGTAGGGGTAAATTCTAAAATTTTGACCATTTTTGAATTTATGAAAAATTTATCTAGAAAAAAATTTTTTAATATGAAAAAACTAATTTTTATTTATTATTATTCCATTGTCGAAAATTAAATAATCTATCCTAAAATGAACTTTATAAAAAGTGCTCCATATACAGAGTTCTATTTGGGCAGGGTTGTTTTGGTATCTTTTAGTATGTTTGGTACCGGGGTTCTATTTGGGCAGGGTTGTTTTGGTATCTTTTAGTATGTTTGGTACCGGGGTTCTATTTGGGCGGGGTTGTTTTGGTATCTTTTAGTATGGGCTTACTTCACCCATGGATATTGTATTATAAATTATTTAAGAGTAATTTCACCAGAAGCAAGTTAACTTATTTGACGGAAATATCGGAAACTCAAAATATTTCGGTATACAATTCTTACAAGAAATTGAATTTAAAGGATACTATCCATTTTAAAAATGGCGCATCCAAGAAACGTTCAAGAATACCTTCAGAGTTTTAAAATAACGAAAATTGAAATATTTATTAATGAAAAGCGATCAGAACAGAATTTTCGATTCTCTAAAAGTTGAAGATTCTATAAACATTGAATGATCTTTAGATTCAAAAAATAGTGAACAAGAATCAGAAAAATAAAAACTGTAGACAAATGGATATTGCTGTTAGATTAATTGCTTTAGAGAGGGAATTCTTAGCTAATGCTGAGAATGAATATTAAGTTTCTCTAATTTCTTCAATAAGAAACCACAAAGCAAGCATTATTGGAGTAAAGAAAAATAGTTAGGAATTAAATTTTATTTTTTTATAAACTTAAACTACGTGGCTATTCCCACTCAGGATAGCAAGATTCGCTCAAATAACTAGCATCGCTCACGAGGGTCTTCTGTTCGTGTAGCAATCCGATTCCCTAGACGACTCAAGAATTTCAGCGTCGCAGGCGCAAGGGAACCAGACATCTCAACGGCGAGTGGAACAAACAAAAAATCCGTACTTTTCCCGTTTCATCTTCTCAGCCTTCTGAGCGGCAGAACAGGCTCCAGAGGCACTTTGGAGTTGGTTGCAAGAGGCAAATGTGTCGGTGCAGGTATCGTCCCAGACAAGAAGTTTCCCGGCTTTAAAAGGAAAAATTCCCATTTCATCCGGTCGTTTCCCGTCTCGCCTGCAAAGACCGACTGGTTCGAGCATGGAGGGGTGTTTGGCGGCGTCCAAAACTCGCCTAAAAAATTCGTTTAAGGCCATATGTTTGGGAAATCCCATATGTCCTCTTTCTGCAGGAAAGAAGGTGTAGGCCAAAACAGTCGATCTGGTCTCTGCATCGGCATGGATGTGGAACCCAGATTTTTTATCCCAGTCGCAATGAGATCCCAATACGGACGCATTCATCATCCAGGAAGGTACCCAGAACTCCATTTGGAATGGCGTTGAGCCAGGCACCGCTCTCGGAAAACGCCCCTGACAACAAACAGGCACGACGATGTTGGCTAGATGACACTAACAAATCTTTATAGCATCGTCCAAGCCCCGCTGAGAGAACGAGGAAGGCAAGGAAAGCTGATAAGTGCGCCTCCAGGCCATTGACATGGCCGGCGTCCTTGTCAATAGAGAAATCAGGGAGTGAGTGTAGAATCCTCTTGACAAGAATGTTACAGGCCATTAGCGACGATAGATATGCAGGGAGAGAAAGGTCTACAGAAGAGGTTCCCAACCTGGGTTCCGCGAATTTCCAAAATTTTTTTAATTTTTTTTCAAAATAATAATTTTTCAAAACGAATTAATTTAATTTGCATGTGTCTAAATGGAGTCTTGTGACAGTGCATATCTTAAAGTTCGATCATATTGAGAAAGTTATATTGCTTTTAGTTTCACATGGACTGGGGACATGGATTGCCCATACTTTCTCCGAAACTGTTATTTTGCATGCAAAAAAGTAGTGAAGATAATTTTCGGAGAAATTGCTGCCGCTGAGCTCGACTTAATTCCTATTTCTAATAATTCTTGAGCAGACGCATCAACGATATGTCTGATGACGTGAAACCAAATTGGTTCGGCGAATAAAATATCTGTGTTTTTTGCGGTTCAAGTGAATGAAAGCTCAGATATTACAGGAAGAATGCAATTCCTTGTTTTCGTTCGATATATGAACGATGAATTTATTATTGAAGATTTTCTTTCCTGCAAAGAGTTTCTCGGAACAACCAAGGGATATGACATTTTCAATCTTATAAATTCATATTTTGAGGATATAAAGTTGGATTGGAATGCGTGTGTAAGTCTCTAAACTGGTGGTTCCAGCAATGACTGGCAATCTAAAGGCTTTGTTTCTATTGCGAAAAATAAGAATCCGAACATTATTCACACGCATTGTTTTCTTCATGTACGAATAATTATTTTCCACCCATATCAGTTGAACTCTATGATTGAGTGAGGAACCCTTTTGCTGAGTACGAAATAACTGGAAACGAGATATCATTAAAAGAGGAAAAAAACTTGCTTTTGTTTCAAGTGACAGAACGTTAAAAATGGAATATTTGCAGCTTGATATTGATTCGTTTTGGCTGATTGTAAAAAAAAATATCCTACAAACAAAGCCTTAAGAGTTTTGGTTCAGTTTTCAACGACTTATCTCTGTGAAAGTTGATTTTCTGCATTAACAAAGCATAAAAACGCGCGAACCTACTGTATGTGGAAGAAGACCTACCTTTATCCCTGTCAAGGACAAGGCCTAATATTACAAAGCTATGCAAGAGACATCAACCATCTCACTAACTAGCATTTTATTTTTTATAGTAGTAAAATACTGATAATTGTTAAAAAAATATGAGGGTTCCGTATAAAATGAACAATGTCGATAAGGTTCCGTGCTCTCAAAAAGGTAGGGAACCACTGGTCTAAAGGGTTGCAAATTCCAAGCTCTCCGAGTCTCACTGGTAGCGTGGCTCGCTTCTATGAGAAATCCTCGAACCGGATGTTAAAGATACGTTCCGCTGTCGTACGGAAGATCTCGTTTATCTGTGCGAGTTGGTATAGGGAGCAGTCCTTAAGACATATGCAAGCCTCTGTACGTTGAGATTGTTTTTCAGTAGGAATAATGCTGTATGCATGTCAAGTAGACACAAGCGGTTCAGATTCTCTCAGAGTAAAAGTTGTTTTTCACGTAAAGCTCTTCCCATTGCATTTATGGTGATTGGGGATCCAAGGAATATAAGTTCTTCATCGGGTTTGAAATACTTCCAGGGAGTAATTACCAAATTGATGTTGATTATTGGAAAGATAAATTCTTCATGTTGATATGTCAAAGGTAATCAAATATTGCTTCTCAATTATATGAAAAGAACCCCGAGTACCTAGACATTGAGCTGCCAACTGTTTAAGAGAGTCATGGAAGGAAATAACGGGAATATTCGCTGTGGAAATAAAGTGTGGAGATGACTTAACATTTAAATTAACTTTTCTCTGGCTATAAAGTTAAAATTGCGGTTTTTATTCCTTGCTGATGAAAGAATTTAGCTTTCTAATAAAAACGAAGCAAAAAAGTAGTTTGATTGCCACGTGGCTATACATGGTTATTACATATAAGTCTCGGATATACTAATTTATAAGCATTCCAATGTTTTTGTGCTTCATTAATCAACAACATACATCTTTGCTTTCTTCTATGAACTACTTCAGGCTCTCAGTATTAGCAGCATACATACATCTCGTACTGTCTGTCTCTGACAGATGATCCTCTTTGGCTGATATTTAAACTCGAATCCTACGTGTGCCCGGCACTTTTTTGCTCAGAATCTTCCACCTAGTTCATGCTGATGGTAAGAAGCAAGACAGTGGCTTTCATCCATCATGTACATCACCACTTCAACCTGCCAACCAATTAGTCACTTTATCATAGTTAATCACCCCAGCCTCACTGAACAATAGGAAGTCGACACCCCCAAGCGTCCAAAAGTGATTGCCGAGCGCTCAATAACAGACAATTCAAATATTTTCATAAAGAAATCTATCAATAACAGACAATTCAAATATTTTTATGAAGAAATTTTACAGAAAATAATAATTTATCACATTAACCGACAATTCTTGAATTAAATTAGGTTGCTAACCGCAATTTTAATTTATTATCACCGGAACCACAAGAAAGAGGATATTGTTCAAACTAAGTGTTCAGATCTTCTTGGAGTAATTTATTGTTTAAAAAATTAATTTTTAAATAGTTTTTTATTAGAATTAGTTTTATAGGTTTTTGAAATTATTAATAAATTAATGGTGTTTTTATCACGTATAGTCGAACCTCTTCTTTGTATTTCCACAT
The DNA here is from genome assembly GCA_011109175.1 of Dicyema japonicum. Classification (NCBI taxonomy): domain Eukaryota; kingdom Metazoa; phylum Dicyemida; class Rhombozoa; family Dicyemidae; genus Dicyema; species Dicyema japonicum. Next base: position 792,163 of record RDEW01000006.1, read on the forward strand.
TTATGCTGGCTTTGGACATTAATACCATCAGATCACTGATTTATGAAAAAAATTGCGCTGAAATATTCTCAGACTGTTCATTTTTGAGATCCAATAATTTAACCGATGGCATAACTATTGCCAAGAGAAATCTTGTTCAGCAAAGTTCGAGTAATTTCTTCGCATTATATGGATTCCTGTCTACTATAATTCCGCTTTTCACAGGTCCTTACTTTGGATTGGAAGTGGACAACGGAAAGTTCATGAAATCATGGATTCTGTCAATTTTAACGTTTTTTATTGGTTTCATTGGCTACATTATAATTATGACCTTCAACCTCAAAATTGAGTATTTCTACCTCGCTTGTCTGGTGAAATCAGTCCTTGGGGGAGAGATCGTATTCATGGTGACCTGCTTCGCCTATATCGTCAAAAGCGTTCCCCAGAAGACCGTTTCATGGAGAATCATACTGGCTGACACAATCGCCATGCTGGGAATTATAATCGGCACGATTTTGTCGGGTTTTATCGCTGATCGTAAAAACTATGACATCTTCTTTATCATCATTTGCTCTTTATGTTTTGTCTGCGTGATCTACACAATCCTGTTTCTCTCAGATCTTAATATCCCCCAACCTCCAAATAATAAATCAGTCATTTCCCGAGTCAGGTATTTGAATTCCGTAATATTCGTAGATCCATGTTTTCCCTGTTTTCGTCGTCAAACACCAACAGAATGTTCCTTCTGAAATACATGGTACTGTATTTGACCGTGTCCTTCACGTTTGAAGGTACTCTGGCTATTTATGCAGGATATTTGATAATCTCTTATTTGTACGTTAGCGATGACCCATTCTTGATGAATAATACTGATTACTCCTATTTTTCTGCCGCAATTGGGGTCGGTTCCTTTCTTTCGGGGTTATTTGGAATCTTCTTGATCAGAAAGAAATATGTGAGCTTCAAGAAACTCTCAGTCACAGCGGGAATAGTAGCGTGTTCCGGGTATCTGATATCTGGGATGGCCAACACTCGTTTTTTAATTTATATCGGTTAAAACATGACGTTTATGGTAGGAGGACTCTTATACTCTGTTACTTCCATCAATCTTGCTAACACAAAGACCATTCTTGTGTCCTTGGTTGATGAACATGAAACTGGTACTATTTTGTGTATATTTTAGGGCGGCTTTTTGCGCTGATATTCATTTGCAAGAGTGTTCTAATGTTGGTCTTAGTTCCTGTTGTTATGGCTATATATTCGGCCTCTTTGAATGTAAATGGAGGGATCATTTTCCTAATATACTCTGGCGTTTCTTTCATAATTGTAGTTTCATTTTTATTCGCTAAAATACCTCGGAATAAAATTATTGATTTTTAATAATTTATTTAATTAAAATTCTTGATTTTTAATTATTTATTTATTTAAAATTTTTGATTTTTAATAATAATTCAGCCGGCTTTTTTAACTAACATTTTTTCTTTGTTAACTAATTCTTTAATAAAAAACTAATAATAATTCTTATTTTTGTTTCTTGTAGTTACAATTAGTGGTTTAGTTATTTATTTTGACATGCATATGTCATTCCCGCCCCATGTTGAAAGCGTAATTACGAAATGAGAAAAGAAAACTTATGTTTTGAAATGCCTCACATGCTTATGGAAGATCGAATAGCATACTGTTTTTAGCACAGAATATAAACAATTCATTGAACCATGCATCTTTTATGCATGTGGTATATGAAGCCCACTCATCTCTTGGACGAATGTCTTGAAGATCGAGGCTAGCCTGAAAAGAGCCTCCAAAATCACAGAATGCTGGATTCCTGGAGAGTTCCAGCCACCATTGCCACTTGAAATCTTGATACGAATGAACCATGGAACGCACCGTCGTGACTGCAAAAGTCCAGTCACGTGCTTGTATGAGAGATCAACGGAAGAGCATCGGGCCAAGATGAGGTCCCTGCTAGTGCGTGCTGGGATCACGTGATTAGTTAGTTTGTGTAACCGTGATCTCTGGTGTTATTATCATTATTTAATTTATTATTTATTAACCCCGAAATCACCAGAAAGAGGATAATGATTATCGTCTAATTGTGTACATACCAGTCCTTTTCCTGCGGTTAGTTTTGGAGTCCAGGATTAATCTGGTAAGAGTATTTCCTTCAGCATCCATGGTCACTTTAGGGTATTTACCATTTAATAGTCGACTCAACGAATCAATCAATAATACAAATAACTGTGAAGATTAGGAATCTCCTTGTAATATTCCCCTTCTTAGATTCACCACACCAAGCAAATTTCCATTAAATTTCCATTTTCATAAGTTTTTTTTATAAACGTAATAATCCATATAGGTAGTCCAGTGATTTCTAAAACTTCGTACAGAAAACCATCATCCACAGAATCGAACGCTTTCTTTACATCGATCCAAGTCGAGCGTAAATTGGCTGACTGTTTATTAATGCATTGGTCAACCAAGGCTTGTTCTTTCGAGACTTTGCACATTCTACGAGTTCCTTAACTGGTTATCACTGATTGGATCAAATACTTCAATATATTCGCTCAGCTTGATATTGACTCACTTTGTTGTCAATTTATAGAGGTTAGACATGCATGTGATCGGTCTAAGGTCCTTCGGAGAGTCACAAACATCTTTCTTTTGAGTCAGGTGAATGACCTTAGACTAAAACGATGAATCAGGAGTCGATTTCTCTTTATCACCTTTTCTATTTTTTAGTATATATGATCATGGAGGGACGTAATCTTAATAAAGATTTGTAGATCCCATCATAGCCGCTCGCTCTCCAGTTTGGCAAGAGTTGGATTATTCTCAGCAATCCTTCTTTCGAGAAGTCAGCATATGCCTCCTCTTCCCCAGTAATCCTTTTGGATATAGAGAATCCACAGCCGGGTGGCATAGTGGTTAAATGTCGGGCTAAAGTGACTTAGGCTACGGGTTCGATTCTCGCTGCTGTTCACCTGATGGAAGGTTCCACGCATCTAGATGCTAAAAGGGTTTGACGAGTGACGCCGTCATCAGTGGATACTCACTGCGGAACTTGATTGTCTAGAAAGTACCCACACACAAGAAAAAAAAGAAGTGAAGATCATTCCTTGTTTCTACGATTAGTAAAAATTAACTGTTCTTTACTTAAATAAAATGTGTGTCCTGCCTATGCGGAGCTATAAATATTATGGCTCTCGTGAAAAGTCTGTTATTATTATTAGAATCCCACATCCTTCTTATCCTTTTCCTTCCACATGTTTTTCCAAAAAGCTGAACATTCCTCGATCTCAAATTGTACACAGAACTGCGGCCTTCCTCTCTCATCTTCCTATAAAAGCGCTTTCTTTTAGGCTCAAACCATAAATTGTCTCTTCGAAATTTCTTTCTCGACTTGTGTATCTTAATCTTTTTTTCCAACAGTTCTAATCTCTTCATTGATTGAACACAACACTCTTTCCAGATCTTTTTTTGACTTCTTGTATGCATAAACACACAAAGCTTCTCTCGTTGAGTCATCATACTTCTGACTTCCCGATGACCCAACTAGTGCGCTGATTTCCGCGACATAAAAAACAGTTGATCATCTGGCGACAAGATGTGGAAGAATGCTCAATAGTGACTACCTACGTCATCATAATAAGGTCGTCAGGTGCATACACTTACACCTGTGCAGGCAGTATGGAATAAAAAAATCGAAAAGACTAAAGTCTCATTCAGTACAAACTACGGTTTCTAACTGAATTTGTGAAAATTCGCGTTGATACAAAAATAGCTACTGATACGAGAATAGACAATAACAATCCGGATATTTTCGTGTATGACAAAATCAAGAACATAATAACGCTAATAGAAGTGGGAATAACCTTCCAGGATTCTTTGAACATGTCGAAGTGGAGTAAGGCCGCAAGTACGATCTTCTCGCAAGTAAGATGGGGATAATACACAAAGCGAAAGTGACATGATCCCAGTAGTCCTTACTTGGGATGGAGTCGTGAACGAATACTATAAACACTACTTGAGTCATTTAAAATTGGAATGCCCTGTAGGACCTACATGCAGATGGTAACGATCAAAAAGACGATGGAAAGCGTTTTGGGAGGTCACGTTTGCATGTCGGAGTGTTTTGGAGTCCTGGATTAATCTCCACAGCGGGGAAGGTTTCTTGTCATATCTCTGGCAGGCGTCCATATATAGTTTGATGTGCGGCCCGAGGGCATGATCAGGGGACTTTGCCATCTTGAGGAAGGTATTCCATGATTGGGGGATGTTTAGTGTTCTCCGTAGTAACGAGGTGGACGTATTTTTCGACTATCTCAATAGTATTCTGAGACATTGGTTTTGTAAAACTTCCAGCTTGCTCTGTGTCGATATTGATAGGGGGCAATCCATGCAGCACAGGCGTACTCGAGACTAGGTAGAACGAATTGTTTGCATAGAAGTTCTAATGATGGGCGGGAAGATATTGGAGAGTGAGTAAAAGCCTTGAGAATTCCAATTTTCTTTTGGATCCTCGCGTTACCATGTCCACTTGATGAGTGAATGCGAGGAGAGGATCCAGGATGACTCCAAGGATTGATAGGGTCTTCTTAATGGGAAGCGAGGAGTCATACAATTTTATTCGTGCCACTCTAATAGGAAGAGAAAGGAGGAACAGACGAATAAACAGAAACTTAGCCGCGAAGCACCACATGGCGCCACGCAAAAATTTAATTGTAAAAAATTGCATTATGAAAAAATAAACGAAATCATCTATTTTAATACGAAATTAAATATTCCTGAACATTTTCAGGTTTAAAATTTCGATTTTTAGTAAGAATTTTAGTCAAAAAAGATACAGTCCGACCTCGATTTGGAACGGACCTCGGGGCTAGAACACCTCAGTTTTTGGAACACTTTGTAGGATCTCTGCCAAAAATACTGAAAACTTCGATTTGGAACTGAATTTATTACTATTTTTTAATTTATAGTCATTAATGAGTCTTAGTTACGAGGAAAAAGTTGAAATTTCTCGACTACTGAAAAATCATTCACACAGAGTACTCGCTCGGAAATATGAAACGACCATTGGCACAATAGCTCGAATAAATGCCGTACATAACCCGTGGGGACATCATTTCAAATTTTCGAACTCAAACACAAACTGACGATATTTTTAAAACTTTGGATAGTAAAGTTCTCGACACTTTTCAACAATTAAGACTCCAAAATATTTCAGTTTCTGACCCTCTTATTAAAAAAATTGGTAATTTTGCTTTTTCTTACATCTTAAGGTATGAAAATTGCAACTAAATTGAACTTTACAAAAAATTAATGAATTGGAAGAATCAATTCTAGATATTGCTCCAAGTTCGTTAAAGGATTTTTACTGGTCAGACAAAATTTATTCACTAGTTTGAAGAAAAACTATGGACATGGAAAAATGATCGATGATTATTTTTCAATAAATAATGATTTTTAAGACTTTTTTTCATTAATTAAATTATTAAATTTATATTGATGTTAATTTTTTGATAGAACCTCGGTTTTTGAAACAACCTCAGTTTTTGGAACACTGTGTTCCAAATCGAAGTCCGACTGTATCGCCCTTTCAAATGAGGCTGAGTTTCCGCAACAACTTTGAAAGTATGAGTAATATTTTTTATTCAAGAAATCAAGAATACTTAGTATCCCTGATTTCTGAAGCTTTTTTAATATATAATTTTTTTATACTACACCGATCTGATAAAAATTCTATGCTGTTCAGATCTGCATAGATTTTTCATTTGAATAATCGAGTAGTTAGCTATCAATTCAATTAAAATCAATTCAATTAAAACCAAATAGTTAAACTGATTTCGGTTAAAGTTTTAACCATCGACTAAATGATTAAACTCATAATACGTGATAATTATTATGGATCCATGATGCCTTAAACCACAATTAGCAAACTATTAATATTCATTCAATATAAAAATGGAAATGTGGAATCATTTTGAATGATAGGACTTTTATTATTTTTATCGACAGCAACCAAAGAGAGATTTTTAAAATACAATATTGAAATCTCACAAGTCGAAGAATTGGAGGGAGAATGGATGGAATTCAAAAGACAGCACAGTTAAGGACGATAGAGTCATTTATAGATAAAAATTATGCCCAGCACGAAGATAAACTAAGATTTGAAATATTTAAGAACAATTATGCTCAAATCATGGGACACAATAAATTGTACGAGAGTGGAAAGGTCTCATATAAAATGGGAGTTAATCAGTTTACTGATATGGTCATATGATATGTTATTTTAGACTTTTGAAGAAAAGAAGGCGCTTTATGCCAATCTTAATTATGATGGATCTACTAGAGGAAACCATATTGAACATGAATCCAAAATGAATCAGTACCCAAAAAGTGTCGACTGGCGAACTAAGAATATTGTAACTCCAGTTAAAGATCAAGGAGACTGTGGATCTTGTTATGCATTCAGTGCAGTTTAGTAAATGTGTTACATTTCGTTAGACTGGGAGCATAGAGGGGCAATATGCTCGAAAATATAATAAATTGGTATCTTTTAGTGAACAAAACATCTTGGACTGTTCATCAAAATACGGTAATGGAGGTTGTGGCGGAGGATTGATGAAATCCTGCTTCACTTATGTCAGCCATAATGGTGGACTTGATACTGAAACAATGTATCCCTATAAAGGATATGAGGTATTACGATTGGTTAGACTTATAGTTGGATAAATGCTATTATAAACCATTCCCAGTGAAAATGAACGGATACACAAGTATTAAAAGTCAAAACGAGACTGATTTGATGGTTGCTGTGGCTGAAATTGGCCCAATTTCTGTGGGAATAGACGTAGAAAATTCATTTTTTTCATATTCCGAAGGTATTAGTACTCTTTAGCTTAGGTATATACTATGATGACAGCTGTGACCCACTCGATTTGGATCACGGGGTTCTAGTAGTCGGATATGGAGTAGAAGATGGTAATGACTATTGGCTTGTAAAAAATAGGTAGTATGTTAAATTTAAATGATTAATAGTTGGGGAGAAAGATGGGGAATGAATGGCTACATCAAAATGTCCCGTAATCGAAACAATAATTGTGGGATTGCCACTGACTCGTCATATCCTAATCTTTGATAATTTAACTAACCATTAACGACTATAATAAACTAACCACGTAATTTTTAAGTTTGTCATAATTTGATATATCACGTGTGTGAATTTTTTGTCCCCCGACTTTTATCGTAACTTTTTCAATCAATAACGTCGATAAGGTAAAGCGATCATTTCTTTTGAAATCAAACAAAACTCTTAAAACTTATTTACTAGGCTAAATACTCATATCAATGGATTATTGGCAAATTGAGATTATGTGATTAGATCTTGTGAGCTCTTGATGACTGTGACCGATTCCTTTTCAAAATATGCAATGATCGAACTCGTGAGAAGCAAAACCTCCTTTAAATACCGGTTACCTTTAACTTTCGGTCATACGTTAAACGGCTTTAACGGTTAAATCGATTTTGCGCTCAGCCTAACCTCATTTAGAACCGGGCACATTAACATTTATTATTATTTATTTTATGGAAAATTAAAAATTTTTGTCGGCATACGAAGAGATCAATGCTGTCTTTTGATGAGAGTACATCGCTACTTTCCGCAAAAAAATATTATCCACGCTAGCAAAATTTTGTCTTTTGCTTGTTATGTCAAGCCAGCGTTTGTGTGTGAAAGATCAAGACGAATTTAATTTATTGAGGTCTTTACTTGATAATGGGGATGTCAATCTTCCCAAGCATAGTATCGACTCAAGAATAAAGCGGAAACTTTCATAATTAATGAGGGGAAATTGTATTTGAAGGATGCAAACGGTCTACACAAGCTCGTAATTGTTTCCACTAAAATAGAAAAAATGAAAATAATTGCTCGGGAAGGTTTCATGAGGCCAATCATTGTGGGCACAATGCATTGGAGGCTCTTTGTAGGAGAAGATTTTTTATAATAAAAAGAGAGATCATTCGACAAGTTGTTAGAAAATGCAACATTTGCCAATTCTCAGTACCACTAAAACAATGTGATTATTCAACTCATATTGTTGCCGATGCGCCTAATGAGAGATTCCAAGTCGATCTGATTGATCTTAAAGGTCTGAAGTTTTTTTATGTTATTTTATAGATTTAAAGATCAAAATAATCATTTTTGGTTACTTTCTGTTCTTGATGTTTATTCCAAATATGCTGTTACGAAAAATCTTAAAATAAAAGTGAAAATGAAGTGGCCCATTAACTAGAAAAATTATGAATTACGGCCCATGTGCATATTTACAATCGGACAATGGTACAGAGTTCAAGAATTTCCACATGACAAAGTTATGCAAAGAATTTAGTGTGACCCACATACATGGAAGACCCAACAATCCCCAAAGTCAAGGGATTGTGGAGAGATTTAACCAGACGATCACAAGAAGCTTGTCGAAAATGATGAGTTTTTGATAATAAAAAGAGTGGGTGAGAAACATTCCAAAGACTGTTTTTATACAATCAAACGCCTCGCTCATCCACAGGTAAATTGTTCCTTATATTTTTTCGTAGGGGTTAGTCCGTTCCAAAGATATCGTGGGATTCCATTGATCGAAAAATTTAGAAAAGGTTTTGTATATTTTAGAAGAATTTGAGTTTAATTTTCCAAAAATTAATTTGGAGTCCTCATATTATAAGAGGATGGAAAATGGGAGTACATCGCTCAAATATGATTCGGATGTTGGAGATATTGTATTCTATTTTTAATTACTTAAAAGGCTCGCATTCAAAAGGATTATAGGACGAATTTCTTTCTTAGATTAACAAGGTATGAACATCCGTACGGGGATCCAGTTACTATTGCTGCAAAATTGACCATCAATTGTAGAACGGGGAGATTCAACATAATACAAGCTTTTCCAACAATAATGACAAGGCGCAAGTTATGAGATAGGGCGGTAAGAGAATGGAATGTCTTTTGATTTTCCAGGCTTGAGAATTGATGTAATCAGTGAATTCTTCCATATATTTTGTATGGGAATCATATAATAATTAGCCTCAATATCACTATATGTGCCTGAGGTCCTAGGTGCTATAGGTGAATAGCACAAGACACCGTCGGGGCCACAGGCTCAGGTGGGTCGTAGAAATTGTCCACATCATAGGGAGTGAAGAATGCAGTATATGGCGTCTGTAGTGGACCACATCGTGGCTGATCTACATATAATATTTCATAAGATTATTTGGAAGTTTCCGTGCAGGTTTCGAGATAATGGAGGTAACTGCTTCCACTCCGTCTCCAATCTTCCTTTATAAGACTGTTGATACTTCTCTGTGTTTTGTGTTTTTCCAGACAAGGATTAGAAGATATATATATAGTCATTTGTTTGTAACCCAGTTTTTTTTCAAGGCATCCCGTTTATTGATTTATTAAAATTTATAGATACATTTAGATCTTCAACGGGGTACTAATAATCCTATACCAACCTAAAAAATAAACTCCTTCCAAGAAATAGTAAAGAGGGCCTTACAACGGTTCTCCTCGCCAATGAAGCCAACCCCGTTCGAGGAACTTGTGAGGAGAACGGGAGCCCGGTTGAAACCTTAAAAATTCCGAAAAGTGATTTATCCATACAGGAAGTGTGTCGGCTCTTGGGAGGAACACCGGGAAAGGAAGAGGTGGCTGCTTAAGTAGGCCGGGATCATCTGAGGGTTACAAACAAATGACTATATACCGACCATACGAATTCTAAATTACAGAATTTCTCTTCTAATCCTTGTCTGGAAAACACAAAACACAGAGAAGTATCAACAGTCTTATAAAGGAAGATGGAGACGGAGTGGAAGCAGTTACCCCAACTCTCTTTTATTTTGTCGTTGATTCTTGATTTTAGATAAATAAATCGACGAGCTACAAAAAGTCCAAAACATCGCGCTCAGAACAATTACTGGATGTCTCAGATCAACTCCTATTGATAATCTTCACTGCGAATCAAAAATTCTTCAAATTGGAGACCATTTGGAAATGAGAGCTCTGCAGTTCCTCTCCCAAGTAAACAGCCCAGATCATCCTCGTCACTCTCTATGCAATCCTTAATAGAAAATAAAAAATTATTATGCCAAGCAGTGACCTGTCTCGAATGCTATCATTCATCCCTTCCAGCCACAATGACCGACGTCGTCTGAAACAGATACATGATTATGTTTCTACGATAAATATCCGAAGACTTGGTGATAATAAAAATACTACAACACCACCCCCTTCCTCAAATAGACCAATCAGAATTCTCTCTTTATAGGGACGCTCAGGTAAACCTGAATCGCCTAAGATGTGGGCACCATGCATCTCTACCGACGTAGATGTTTTCTGTCCCTTTTGCATCCTTTACAAGTTGACAACAAATCATCTATTTAAATATCATGAATTAGCAGTAAAATGCCGGGACTAACCGATCTATGGGAGCGACCGGCAATTGCTGCAGTCTATTTAATAACAGCTAGTCTCCTACAAGTAAATGAGGCTGGAGCTACTTATCCAACTAATTAACTATAGATGAGGAATATACCTATCTAAAAAAAGGCATAAATCTTATAAAACATATTTATTTACTGATTTTAGATATTAATAAACGACTCCACCAATTTCTAGTAAATTTGATTGCAGCTGGTGAAAACAAATTAGGACATCTTAAGAAGAAAATATAACAAATCATTTTAGGACAATTTATATGGAAATTAACAAAAACTATGTATTTTTAGAGAAATTATTATTTAATTATTGATGAAAATAACATTATTTTCATCGTACAATTTTTAGCAAATAAAAAAATAAGTAATAAGAAAAAATTATTATTTTCATTTTTCAGTATCTTCACCATATAAGGAGCCGCATAGCTAATAAATAATATTAAATTTGAAATTTTTAAAAAACATTTATCAAAAGCATTTATTATTTTTCGAATTATTACATTCGAATTCGAATGTACTGCAATTTATAGCTGATTTCACAATGCATAAAGTCTCTAGATTACAAATTGTCCCGATAAATACATAAAATATTATTTCTCCGTTAATGTTATTTTCATCAATAATTAACTAGAATTGTTTGTTTAAAAATGTGTTCTGTAGATCAATAATATGAAAATCATAAAGTTTATGAATATTTTTTCGGAGTTCTGTAATAGATGGTACATGATAATTTAACAAATAGCTTTTATATATAACTATTCCCTAATTTTTGGAGTGGAATATCAGCAATTAACAATGCATTAACCAAAAAGATATCTTTTTTTTGTCAAAAAGAAAAAGTTGAGTGTTCTCTATACTTTTTTGCATTCTGTTTGATGTCTTTTTCCATTAAGATGTTGATCATGTAGTATTGTTTAGAGAATTTTACTATCTTAGAGCATCTTTTGGCAAAATAAATCTCCTTTAGGTGTTATTGTAAATATGTATGAGTTTTTGGAAATTACCGTTGAAATTCGTTTTTTATTTTTTCCTCTGAATTCTAATAGTTTTAATAATTGAGAAAATTAAAACCTGTCATAATAATAATAACACCAGAGACCACGGTTACACAAAAATAAAGAATGCTAATAATGAAATTTAAAATGAAATAAAAAAAGCTAACAAAATTAAAAAATAATTATAATAATTATGTCTTATTTATGTCTCATCAAAGAAAAAATGGTTTGATGAGTGACGCCGTCATCAGTGAATACTCACTGGGGAACTGGATTGTCTAGAAAAGACACTCACACAAGAAAAAGAAAAAAAAAGTGAAGATCATTCCTTGGTTCTACGATTAGTTAAAATTAACTGTTTTTTACTTAAATAAAGTGTGTGTCCTGCCTATGCGGAGCTATAAAATACTATGGCTCTCGTGAAAAGGCTTTATTATTATTATTCAAAGAAAAAGAGTGTCTCATCAACTCCCTGTTATTCCCCATCTCCACATCCGAGTCTGTCGAAATATGTTAGAGTCCAGTGGGATATCCTGCCGGTCCCACAAGTTGAGAGGTGGAAGAAGTGTACTCCTCACCAGATACCTTCATTCCATGTTTTTGGTCAATTAGCATTGTCAAATAGCTTTTTATATAACGATTCCTTAATTTTTGAACTGAAATATCGGATTTTAAAAATGCTTTTAGGTGTTCTTATAAATATGTACGAGTTTTTGGAAAATGCTTTTGAAATTTATTCCTTATTTTTGTTGGAGTTCTAATAGTTTTAATAATTGATAAAATACAAACCTGTCATTAAATGAAGACTGTTAATTTATTTTTTTATTTAAACACCCCAAGACCACGGTCAAAAATCGAAACTAACTATCACATGATCCCGATATGTTATAATAAAGTCCTCATCTTTGCCCGATGTTCCTCTCTGTACGTATCAGGCACACATGTACGTATCAGGCAGCTGTTTGCAAGGTGCATTGAGTCATCCCGGAATCTAGTCATATGAGGACTTCCAGAAGAGTCGATCCGGATCCATGTTCCCCACGAGTCAATCGCTCCGTAATTCTGAACCCTCTCTTATGCATTTCCTCCACTTTTCTTTTATTTATTTATAAGATGGAGTAGATCCCCCACGAAGACCTCGTAAACATGATTGGCTACATGCATCACAACTTTGATGTTCGTTCTCTCTGAATACTGTGGCCATTTGGTCCCGCACCTTTATACCAGTACTCCTCCTCTAGCCCTCATTGTTTATAACCATTTTTAAGCTCACTCATAGATATAAAAGTACTAAATCTGCTACTGCAGAGCTCCTCCAAGTATGGCCAATAATTCCAGAGTATTCGGCATAGCCTGCTACAGACCTGTGATTACCTGCCTCGTCCATCTTTTGTTTCAGTTTCCTCAACGGTCTCGGTAAGGCCACCGAGAAGTCGGGAGTAGTATTGTCTTTAACCTAACTGCAAGCTCATTAAAACTAAATACTAGGATAACCTCATCCTCTAATCCACCAGGAAAGTTGGAAATAAGATTTAAAAATAAGATTTTTGAACTAAGGGGATCAAAAATCTTATTTTTTACACGTACCAATAAGTTTTGACAGAGTGAATAAATTTTGCAAACTGATAAACAAAAAATAATTAAATTGATTTATGGAAGTTGAATCGCTAGCCTGTTTCCTCCGACATGACTATCGAGATACGTTCTCGAAGCCATCAGATTTCACGTGGATCCTTGGTGACCCTTTGGATTATTGAGTAGATCTGACAGACTAGATCCTCAACTTATGGACCAAGGATTCACGACGTCTCAGCAGAAAATGACAAACAAGTGATCCAAATTGCTTCGGTACTTCCTTCTATTCTGATCCTCGGCATGTTTAAAGTATGACCTGGGTTAGAGACTGAACGACAATTTTTTTCGGAACTGAAAATGAAACGAAAACTTCAAAGACCACGTTAATGGACAACTTACTACTCTCGTGATCCCAAAGTACTCCTACAGGGACCTCATCTTGGCTTAATGTTTCTTCGAACCCACAAAGCACGTATTGGAGGTGGAAACTATCTTACTATCTGAAAGGAAATAGCCACGCAGTCAGGACAGCCGCTATTATTATTATTAAAAACCAAAAATCACCGACAAATTAAATAACTAATAACCGTCAGGTGATTCCGGCCGCCTCGAATAGCCATCTAATTCTTGCTCGGTGTTCCTTCCAACGCATTTCCTGATTGGGCGTGGGTTTCTTACTTTTTGGGGGTAGTAAGGCTCCGGTTTTCCTCACTAATTCCTCAAATGGTGTAGAGTTTAGTGGTGTCTGGGAAAAACCTTTGCAGAGCCTTACTGGCCATTTTTGGAATGTATATTTTTTTATAGTCGTTTGATAATTTGGTTCCCCATGAAGCCCACCCATAAGTTAGAGAAGGTTGAATATATTGAACGTAGAGCAAGTCCAAATTTGAGTTGAAACACCCTTATATTGTCCAAGGAGTGTTTTAACCAAATTTAGCTTTCTTTGTGCCGAGAGATGACGTTGTCGATGTGTTTGCTGCAGATCAAGAGTGGGTCGTATGTTACGCCCAGCATCTTGACCGAGTTGGTCGTGGGGATTGAGTTTCCATTTGTGGTTACACATGGAGCGGAGTTTGTCAATCTTCTGTTTGTTGTGTATAAGACTTGTATGTAGAATGTTCTTAACGAGCCAGCAGTTCAGATCGTCCAATGAAGCTTGTAGCCGGTATACAGCAGTATTAACGCACTTGTCTTTGACTGCGACGATTATATCATCCGCATATGTCAGAACCAGAGTATCGTCACTGGTAAGGGAGGGCATATTGTGGAGATCCTTGAGGGACCCATTTGGAAGGAACTTGGTCACTGATCTAGTTTTTCCAGCAGTCACTCTTCATCTTCTTCCATTTAGGAAATTAGCAATCCAGACTTTCAGGTTGTTTGGAATTTTTGACGTACAGATCTTTCTTATCAAAAGCTTTCTTGGGACAGTGTCAAAAGCTTTTCTATATCGATGGAGCATATCAATGACTTCTGATGGTGTTTGCGTTTAGGCCATCCTTGATGAAATTTGTAAGGCATGTAAGATGTGTTTCTGTAGAGTGCCTTTTCTGAATCCGTGTTGAAAAAGTGCATCAGGAAGGTATGGTTTGATTAGTTCAAGAATCATTTTTGATGTAACACATAGGAGAGATATTGGTCTGTATGAGGCTGGTGATTTTTTTGGTCGCCCGGGTTTCAGAATTGGTCGTATGTTTGATAGCTTTCATATGGAAGGAATACAATTTTCGTTGATTGAAAAGTTGAAAATTTTGTGAGGACTATGATAGCATAGGGGTCTATGTTTTTCAGAACTATTACAGAGATTCCGTCCGGGCCGCAGGAATATGTCGACTTTTGAGCCTTACCAATTTCTGTACGTTCTTCACAGAGAGGACAATCGGGGAGGTAGCTCTTTTAGGTTTGAGGGCTAGGATGGATGGACCTTCGAATTTCTTGTGTGGGATGAAACTCGTGGAGGAATAGTACTTCATGAGTTTGTTTAGGAAGATCTTGTTTTCCATTTCTTCACGTGCGGACGGGTTGTCAGCGTTAATAAAGCTTTTAAGTGTTTTCCACATTTTTGTAAGGGAGTTCTGCTTGTTTAGATTGGACAGTAGGTTTTTCCAGGGCATCCGCTATATAACCGTTTACTCTCTTTTCTTTCCTTAATAAAAAGATTTAATAATCAGACTATTTAATTATCGATTTATATAATTAAAATTAATATAAACAACTAATAAAACCATAAATAGCCAGTTGGCTGAACGGTCAATTGGCAAAACGCCGAGTAATCACATCCATAAAAGGAAAAGGATCCCATAAAAGGAAAAGGGATATTTTTATTATCGAGAAATAATTTTTATAAAGAATAAAGATTTGTAAATAACTTTGATTTTTTTCTAATTTAATGTTCACGAATGGAAAACATTGTTAAGTTTAAATTTTTCCTTATATAAGCACGTGGATTTACATTCATAAATCTGTACCCGTTATTTAACTATCAACAAATTTCAAGCATAAAACTTCCAAAATTTAAATCCTTTTTATGGAAAACAATTTATTGTCATAAAGTCTTTCTGGCTAAATGTAAAGTCTAGTGACATAGGATCTGAAGCTCGTGCGTTCGAATCCGAAAGATAAAGTTTTCAGCGAAGGTCAATTCTTTTCAAACAGATCCCACCCATGAGGCGACGAGTCCTTCTGGCACGAGTGGAAGCCTGTAATGAAGTATTGCAAGATGAATTTGGTCGACACAAACAGATGTTCCCTTTTGGTTCCTTCCTTGAATTAGTTAGTTATGACTGTTTGTGCTGGGCTTACCATTGTAAGGCTGGGGTTATAATAATAACATAAAGTTTTTATGACAGGTCTCCATTATGGCTTGCAGGTATTGAGCAGGCAATGGAAGTTATTTCTCATGATCGCGAGCCCAATGTTCTGGAAAACCTATCGCGTTATTCTAGGTTCACCCTTCCGATTCCCCTCAAGCCGTTCGATTAACCTGATAAAATCAGACGTTCTCGGGTCCTACGCCAGATGTCTCAACAGAAATCGTCTGGAAAGCGAACCGGTCCACAATGCCGTACTATTTCCTCCTTTTCATATAATCACCAGTGCTCGCAGCGGAACCCGCGTGCAACAATGACTTAATCAAAATACCATTAGAGAAAGTTTCCGTCTATGTTGAATCTCAACCAAGATACCTTCCTCAGCTCCATGGCGCGGTTGTTACGCAATCCTTTTTATTATACTCTCATGTTAATAAAGTTTTAATACGTTCGGGGGATAGAATGACAATATTGGAACTTTTTGAATACTGTAACCATGTGGTCTCGCACCTTTATACCAGTACTCCTCATCTAGCCCTCATTGTTTATAACTATTATCTTAAGCTCACTCACAGATATAGAAGTACTAAATCTGCTACTACAGAGCTCCTCCAAGTATGGCCAATAATTCCATGGTATTCGGCATAGCCTGCTACATACCTGTGGACTACCTGCCTCGTCCATCTTTTTTTTCAGTTACCACAACAAACAATTTCCAACAATTTAATAATCAGACTAATTTATTATCGATTTATTTAATTAAAATTAATATAAACAACTAACAAATCCATAAATAGCCAGTTGGCTGGGTGGTCAATTGGCAGGGTGACATGTTATCCATAAAAGGAAAAGGATCCCATAAAAGGAAAGGGGATAATATTTATCATTATTACCCAACATTGACTTGGCAAAAATATCTTTGAGCTTATTTAAAGGAACATTTACAGAGACACATTTAGTGCCTTAATTATTAGTGGCACATTTTCATATTCATTTGTTGAATTTGAATGATCAAGTAGAAATGGAGGATTAAGGCATAATAAATAAACAAAAAGTCTTCGAGGCGGTCCTGACTGCGAGGCAATTCTCTTTCAGGATGGCGAGCGAGGTTCACTCAAATAGCCAGCAGCGCTCACGGGGATCTTCTGTTGGTGCAGAAATCCGATTCCCTAGATGACTTAATTCATATTAAATGTAAAAAATCTTAGTTATAAAATTTTTTAAAATAGTTTTATCCAATTATCCGCCGTTATGGGAACCTCTTACTCGTCTCATGAGTTAAGTGGAGCTACTGACGTCATTGGGAATTGAAGTAAGCAAAGAGAAGAAATCATTCGAATAAGTAGTAAATCGATCCAAAAGCTAAAGTGACATAAACGACAGTACTTACTACTATCTATACTTTGTCCATGAATATACATGTGATTTGTAACATGAACCGTTTAGGTAGTCTTAAAGACTGATTATTTTGATTTCTATTTGATCTCTTCTATCGTGTCTAGAAAATATCGGAAACCTATAAATATAAAGTATTAACTCGCTAAATAAAATGATCCCAGCCTCCAACATCTCTCGAATTCTCTTCGAATGCTCCGTCAGTGAACCAGCGCGTTTCTGAAGTGTCTTCTTTTATTTCTGCAGAGGAATTCTATCGGAGTGCACTTTTTTTAATGCCGATCTGAATTCCTCAGCATGTTGTCCTCTCTCTGAATGGGTTTCCTAGCTCCTTGCACATATGTAGGAAGCCCTGGCCATTTCTCACCGCCGCCTCCTCTGAAAGTAGACTGGAGATGGATATGGTGTCTGATTGCATATGCCGCATGATCTTCCGTCTGAGAAAGTTCATACGCTCAACCTTCGATGAGGGATTAGCGAATCTCCAATCAGAACAGGCATATTCAACCGTCGGCACAATGACTTGAAGATATAATTTGCTGATACAAGCAATAGGTGGGAGAGGCTTTTTTATGATGGCTTTTATGACGTTCCATTTTCGATGACCCTTGGTTAACACTTCCTCCATGTGACTGGAGAACGTCATAAGAGAGTCGAATGTCACTTTTTTATAGCCTTTTCACGAGAGCCATAATATTTATAGCTCCGCATAGGCAGGACACACAATTTATTTAAGTAAAGAACAGTTAATTTTAACTAATCGTAGAACCAAGGAATGATCTTCACTTCTTTTTATCTTTTTCTTGTGTGTGGGTCCTTTCTAGATAATCCAGTTCCGCAGTGAGTATCCACTGATGACGACGTCACTCGTCAAGTCGAATGTCACTCCAAGGATTTTCTGGATTCGTGTATAAGGGAATCGTAATATTTTCGAGGAATATCTCAAGTCCACTATTAAATCTTCTGTCCGTAGTAATTAGGGTGAATTGAGACTTGGATGCAGACACATACAGCAAATTCATGGATAGCCAGTCACACACCTGGTTGAGGTGTATATTTTAGCGATTGTTGGGATGTGATTCCCATTTCTATTAGAGTTATTGTATTCTTCATTTTATCGAACACATATATGTCCGGTTCTTATTTCTTCCTTCGTGTCTGTGGTACTGCTGATCCACTCGAATCTCTACAGACTCGTTTGCAACAATAGACTACACGGAGTGTGTCTTGAGTCTCTTAGTCTTCTTCATTTCACATTGACGAGACAGGTGCAGATGTATGCAGTTAACCACCTCATTTTGCCTTCACAGGTAATCGCTGTTCAACATACGACCACACTTTGTTGCCAAATGGTCGACACAGAAAGTTACAAAGGTTGTAATTTTCTCCAGCACTGTTGAAGAACAAATTATGGTATTGTATAAGACACAACAATCCTCCGGATCTTGGAAATTGTTCCCACGTGATAATCACTGAGATTCCCATGACGTCGACGTTGATATCCAAATATTCGAAAAGGGTTCCATGCAATTTGCTCCATCCGTATTTGTTCGATTAAGATTTCTCATGGAGCTTTTTTAGTAAGTTGAGATGCATAAAAGCGGGTTCTTTATACCTTCGATTAAGGAATTCTACGATTGTAGCCAAATGTGTTTTCTTTGATTTAATGACCCGTAGAATCTCTGCTTTTTTCAAAAAATAACTCTATCAAATATTATCTTCAAAACTTTGTTTTCCATAAACAGCTGGTGGTTTGTTTGCATAACTAGAAGATCCTGGGTTGTGGTTGTCAATAACCACTTTGGGGTATTTCGCAGTTAGTATCCTAATCAGAAGGTCCATTACAAGCACGAAGATCTGCGGTGACAGAGTCACCCTGCAGTATCCCTTTCGTTATCTTGATTTCCCCAATTTCTTTGTGATTAAACTTCAACTTAATTTTCCATTTTGTGATCAAGTTTTTATGAAATCTACAATCCAGTAAAGGAGTTGTCGAGTAGCGATACAAAAGGTCATTTTTATGGCAACTAAAATTTCGAAAATGGCACTTATGGCATCTATTAATGAATAATATAACTACCGGATCTGCTGGTTTATGCACTGGTTCATTATTGCCTGCTCTTTAGCCCCTTGACTTATTCTTCGTGTTCCCAATTGATTGTCACTGATAAGATATAGTCTGATAATTTTCTGTTCACACACTTCTTAACCAATTTGTATAAATTAGGCATAATTGGTCTTAAGTCCTTTGAGGTATGGCACACGTCTTTTAGGGATAAGATAGGTGATTCTAGTGTAGAATCACTCATCTGGAGTATAATTTCCGTGAATCAACTTGGAGATCTCTTCATAGAGGTGGTAATGAATTGATGTGAATTTTTTGAGGAAGAAGCTGTATACACCATCACATCCGATAGTTTCGGGTTCGGGACCTGTTTAATTTCTTCAAGGATACTTTCTTTGATATAGTCTGCAAATGTGTTTTCTGCTCCGGTCACTCGTCACTCTTCCTGCAGGTGAGAGGGTGTAAGGCAAAACAGTCTATCTGGTCTCCGCATCGGCACGGATGTGGAACACAACTTTTAATCACAGTCGTAATGAGATTCCAATACGGACGCATTCATCAGCAAGGAAGGTAGCCAAAAATCATTGGGAATGGCGTTGAGCCAGGCACCGCTCTCGGAAGACGCCCCAGACAACAAACTCGGAAGGCAGGGAAAGCTAATAAGTACGGCTCCTCACAAGCATGGCCGACGTCCTGGTCAATAGAGAATTCAGGGAGTGAGTGTAGAATCCTCTTGACATTTGAGTTACAGGCCATTAGCGACGATAGATATGCAGAGAGATTAAGGGTTGCGAATTCCAAGCTCTTCGAGTTTCACTGGTAGCGTGGCTTGCTTCCATGAGTAATCCTCAAACCGGACGTTAAGATACGCTCCGCTGTCAAACGGAAGATCCCGTTAATTTGTGCGAGTTGGTCACACTTGGTGAAATAAGGAGTAATCCTCAGGACATATGCAAGCTTCTGTACGTTGAGACTGTTTTTCAGGAGGAATAATGCTGTATGAATGTCAAGTAGACACAAGCGGTTCAGAGTCTCTCCGAGTAACGGTCGTTTTTCACGTATAGCTTTCCCCATTGCATTTATGGTGATTGGGGATCCAAGGAATATAAAGTCTTCATCGGATGTGGAAAATGAAAATGTTTAAAAACTATCATAACATTTAATGTCTACCCCTATATTATTTTTTCTAGGCGAGTTGTCCCTCAGCCATTCAGTACTGTATCTGTGTCTGATAATAAAGAAACAGAATTACCAGCCAAAATAACTGAACATTTTTCAGATGAATTTCAAGAAATTTGTTCTCTTTAGAAATTTAATTAGATCAATTTCTCGACCCCCTTTGCCCATCCCAACGTTCTCGGGAGCTCGGTAGACACATTGTATGCAACGTAGAAAAACAATTAGGCAAATAACAAAAATACTAAGCGCTACACGATCGATTCACGTTCAACCCCAACGTTGTTGAGACAAGAGGAGGAATAAGCGAGAAATTTCTTCGTTTCCTAAAGAAACTTGAACGCCTAGCTACACTAAAAAGCCACGACGCACGTGAGACTCGATGGCTTCTCCAATTGATCTCAGTTGCGATCGCGAGTGGAAACTCAACGTCAAATATGTCGACGGGCACCACTTTTGATTGATTTTTGTGTTTTAATAAATTAATTCATTATTTAAAAAAATATTAGATTTTTAAATTTCGAAAATTATAAAAGAAAGATAAAAGAAAAGCAAATAAAAGTTTTCAAAAGTCATATCAAAATAGGTAAAAAAATTAGCGATACCGTAAAAAATCAGACGAAAAAAAAAGTTGATTAGACATTTAACTCACATTTTTATCCGTTATAAAAATTTTCTTAAACCCCTGTTGGACTACCACGTTCATCGGTCTGTTTGGACTTACAGGGACCGCCCGTATGGACCAATAAAGAGATGTGAAATGGCTTGAGATGAGGGACTTGTGAAGTGTCCAGGGCGTAGAATCAGGACTATTTGATAACTTTATAATATAACTCATGATTTCTTTTTAATAAAGTTGTTTCGGTTTATAAATTGGTTTAAAGTTACTGTTTATTTCAGTTTTTTTTGCTTGAAAGTGGTTAATATGATCACTTTAGCAATTGTTACTGTATGGTTTAACTTTCTCTATATTTGTTTCTCTTTAAAGAGATTGTTAATGATTTCAAGTGATTGACTGGCCTCATCAACGGCCCGGGTTCTTATGACATACGACATTTATTGTCCAAGGATCCCCGGGTTAGAGAGGTTAAAAGAGAAGCCTTAGACCGAAAAGGGAAGGTTGAAACCAGGCATATTGAACCCCTCTTAATAACTCGAGACGGGCATCGGGTTTGCAGTCTTTTCGCATGGTGTTTGAGGTAATTGACAAAAGTGTCTTAAAGGAGGCTGTTCGATAGGTTGATCGCCCTAACAAATTTTCGTTGTCGTCAAAATAGAAGTGTTTCAAGAGCCATCATGTTTTACAAAAAGTTTATAATAATTTTGCATAAAAATAAAAGTTAATTCTATTCTCCTTCTGAATTTTGATCCTCATATATTTGGAGTTCTATCTCTTCCATTTTATCGTCATGCTTTTTCATAGTTTGGAGTTCTTCCTCTTTGTTGTACTCATGATTTTGTTCCTCTAATGTCTGAGGTTTTTCTTGTTCATTTTCCCTGAGTCTTTGCTCTTCCGAAGGCTCGAGTTCTTCTATTTGGTCTTCACTACCATTTTGTCCTTCCAGAAGCTCGAATTCTTTTACTTGTTCGTCACTGCTATGTCGTTCTTCCAGAAGCTCGAATTCTTCAACATGGTCTTCACTACCATTTTGTCCTTCCAGAAGCTCGAGTTCTTCTATTTGGTCTTCACTACCATTTTGTTCTTCCAGAAGCTCGAATTCTTTTACTTGTTCATCACTGCTATGTCGTTCTTCCAGTAGCTCGAGTTCTTCAACATGGTCTTCACTACCATTTTGTTCTTCCAGTAGCTCGAGTTCTTCAACATGGTCTTCACTACCATTTTGTCCTTCCAGAAGCTCGAATTCTTTTACTTGTTCTTCACTGCTATGTCGTTCTTCCAGTAGCTCGAGTTCTTCAACATGGTCTTCACTACCATTTTGTCCTTCCAGAAGCTCGAGTTCTTTCACTTGTTCTTCACTGCCATTTTGTTCCTTCAGAAGCTCGAATTCTTTTACTGTTCATCACTGCTATGCGTTTTCAGAGCTCGAGTACTTCACATGTCCACTACATGCTTCCAGACTCGAGTTCTTTCACTTGTTTCACTGCATTTTGTTCTTCCAAAGACTCGAGTACTTCACTTCTTTCATCGCTATTTTGTACTTTTAAGTTGGAAATTCTTTTCTTATTTCTTTATCATGACTTAGTTCTCCTAAAATTTGAAGTTCCTTCAGTTTGTCATCTTCTTGATTTTCATCCCCCAAAGTTAGAACTTTATTATCTTTTTCTTCCTCGACTCTTTCGTCTTCCAAGCTTTCCTTTGTTGTCTTTTTCTTCCACATGACTTTGTTCTCCCAAAAACTGGCATGCCTTTTCTTCTTCCTCGTGTTTTTGTTCTTCTACGACCTGCCTTCATTCTCTTCCCTCTTGGATCTTTGCTCCTCTAAATCCTTCAGTTTTTTTTCTTCTTCCATGCGTTTCGTTCCTCCTAAAGTATGGAGCTTATTTAAACAGGAACTCGGGGATATTCCAAGTCTATCCAAAACCTAAGATAAACAAGCTCGGTGCAACTTTCAGCAATGCAAAATAGCACTTTCCAGTGATCAAGGCATCACTCCCAGCCTCATGTTGAGCTCCGATTCGTCTGACCTGGAATTACTAGGAAGCATACATTGAAGTAATCAGCCAGCATCTTTAGTCCTCCTCTGATCTTTAAGACTTCCATTCATGACTTCTTTGACGTCAAATATGTGAGGAAAATAGTATCTGAGATATTCGAAGAATTTGGTCTCCGTTTCCGGGAAATACCCGTCTTTGAGGAGTTTGAGGATGTATGCAAGATCGATGCCACTACTCTCAACGAAATCCCTAAACCATTGGAAACCAATATAGATCTTTCTAGGGTCTAAGAGGACTCCAGACACGTGTAGTAGCGCTCCAAGGTAAGTATGTTCAATTCCGTAGTACTTGTGAAGCTCGAAATCCATTCCGTTGTCTTTCAGGAAATCAATAGAACTTTGCACGTGTAAGTTGTAACTAAGTTAAGGTTAACGCTTACGACAAGTCAAATTTCATGTTGAACTGCCACGTGTGGACTTTTGGCTGCTCTCCGTTGTCTCCAAAAAAGGATATGCCGATTTGTATTACTTCGAGATATTTTAGATCATTTCGGATATTCCCGAAAGCCATATCACCAATCGACTGATAGTGTATAGGGTCCATACTTCCAGGATATTCCGTGTCCTTCGTTTATTTACTCAACCTTACTATTGAAATGTGGTGGTAGAGATTGGATATTCGTCTAAAGCGTACGAACTCTCTTTCCAGGTTAAAATTCCAAACATTTACTATTCCTGTCTCTTTTTCCTTCAAGTCCCCTAGTATCGAAAGGTATTGCTGATCAGGAAATCCGAGTACAGCAAAGATAGGATACATTCCACAATACATTGTAGTATAAAATTATTGAGAAACTATTACTTCTCTGTCGTAATTATTTTATTCGATTTCCCCAAGAATTTGTTTTATTATTATATTTTTTAATAATTTTAATAATTAAATTTAAATCTATCATCCATTTTCCGTTTTATTATTAGCAATATACATAGAACCGTAATACATCTCTTCAACTTTCAGAGCCACATGGCGCCATGTGGTGCTGCGTGGTTAATTGGTTGAAGTTTTCTGCTTGCTTGTCTGTTCCTCCTCTCTCTTCCTATTATAGTGGCGTCATGTGATCCACCTGTCTAGGTGGCGCCCAGTGCCAGGCCGGCACAAAAAGGATTATTTGCTCTTCCCCACTCCACTGGAGGGGTTTCCACAACTGCATGTAATGGACGTCTTACCTTTTGTGCTGATTCCGGATGGACTCTGTTTCTGTAGAAGTGGAAACTGGATACACTTAATTAGTTGTTTACTTTAACTTCTTTCTCGGTGTATCCGGGGTTAATAAAATAAAAAAAAAACAGATGACAAAGAATCTTGGCGTGACACTTGATATGCATTTCTGTCTGACACCACACGTAGAAGACATTCTTTTGAAATGCGAGAAAAAACTGAAAATATCAAAAAGTTTGTCGGGAATATGGAAGAGTGGTACTCATCCGGTTCTGATGAACTTGTAAAGGCAGTACATCGAGCCATGTTTATGCATGCGCCTTTTGGGGACCGTTCATATCTTAGATAAATATAAATAAGATCGAGGATGTGTAAAAGAGGGTTTTAAGAGTAACGGAGCGTTGGATTTGTGGAGATCAACGAACCAGACCAACGCCTCTGGAGGCCTTAAAGATTATGGGAATGCGGCTCCTTAAAATCAGTGTCTTGAACGATCATGCGCGGGCACGAGGGAAGAACATCGAGCAAAAATGAGGTCGCTGTTGGAATGCATCGGGATCACGTGATAATTATTTTAGATTCACCGTGGTCTTGGGTTGTTAAATAAATGAAATTAACTATCCGACTACTCTGAAAGAAATCCACAATCATATCTATTTGAAGCCTAACCACCCTTCTGTTCCTTCATATCGTCCTATTTCCATTTTGTCCGCTGTCTCTATGGTTGCTGAACGAGTTCTAACATTTTTGGAAATGACATTTGTTGCGTCAATTGACATCAACAAAGCTTTTGACCGGACATCCAAACACGTTCTGAGCAGTAAAATCCTTTCTGCAAATATCCCGTTTGAAATTATGGTTCTTTACTTTCTTCTCTAGTCGTCTTGATCGTTCTTTTATTATGTCAACCCACTCTCATTATCGATATCTTCCAATGGCCTTCCTCAGGGTTCGGTACTATCTCCAACCTTGTTTAATCTTAATCTAGCAAGCTTACCAACAAAATAGAACACAGTTCTTTCTTATGTCGATGATATCATAATTTCCTCTTGCCACCGCGACATGATCGTTGCTTCTATGGTCTTGCAATAACTTGGATAACCAAAATCTCTTCATCCCTTTTAACGAAAGTCATCAGTAACACTTTCACTACAGACCGTCGTCAATTCAACTTGGATCAACATTATTTATGAACAACGCCCCCCTCTTGTATTTAAAAACCATAAAATACTTTATGTGTTTTTTGATACTTGTCGTTTTTAAAACATGACTCACATCAAGCCCAAAGTACTCTGGGCCGTGGCGGGTAAGTCATTTGGTAAGAGCAAAGAGAACTTGACAACTATTTACAGACAATTTATCAGAACAACGATGAACTCTGCTGTTCCTGCCTGGTGTCCCTGTTTATCAATAACAAACGTCGAAAAAATATAAACGACTCAAAACTCTGCTCTAAGAATAATTACTGGCTGTTTTAAACCCACACCAACTGACCACCTACATTGGGACCATTTCAAGATGCTAAGTCTACAATTCCTTGACAAGTGTAAAATGCTGGGACATCCAGCTCACTGTTTTTGGTGTATCCACAAACAAAAGGAAAATTATTCCTATTCGGATTCTACAAACCATCCTAGAGACAGAGCCTTCTCAGTCACGACAGAAAACAATCCATGACTGGATATCCACTAAAGCAGGGTTTCCCAGAGGGGCGATGACCTGAATAAGTTTGGGAACCCCTGCACTAGATCCATCATAAGCTTTGGGATCAACAAGCTTTTGGAACGTATTCCACCTATTGTGGGAAAAGCGAAGCTTCCCTACGGCGTGGGAAGTTCGCGTCCCGTTGGCGTTGTGGTCATCACTTGAATTTACATTCATATCTGTACAAAATTAGACAATCGTCCTCTCCATTAAACATGTATTGTTTTCGTTAGGGTTCATATGGCATCCGAGACACAAAGTCATGTATAGTTTTGGTCTAAGTTTTTCTTTTGCCAGAGGTGAGATTTTCCTGAGTTTTTTTTGGAGATTAGTCAATGTGTCTGCGGTTAGTGGATTCAAGTAATGGAAAAGTCGGTTTTTTGGCCATCGATTGCCTGAGGATTTTTTCATAGTCAAGTCAGAAAATTTCGTTAAAGATTAAAATTATAAATATTCTTATTTAGAATTTTTTTCCGTATTTGATTTTTTTGGAAATCTCTGAATTGAGAAATTATCATAAATATAAGTAGAATTTAGCATTTTTGAGCCAATGTCCTCACAGTTATTTGATGATCACAATTTTAACCCAAAATATAAAAAAATGCATCCACAAATATGGGCTCCTAGGAAATATACAAAAAAGCATTGAAGAAAATTTTCCTAAACTTAGTGGAAAGTTTGACAAAAGCAATAAAAAATTCGTTCAGACACACATCGAAGATTCATATGATCTCACTCATGCAGACCATACGAAAACTTTGGACATGGAAGAGCATAAGAAAGAAAAGAAAAACTTTAATAGAATCATGAAGGAATATTCAGCTAGTCAAAAAAAGAACAAAAAAGATTGAAAAAACAAAAAAAGTTAGATAAAGTGATGGCAAATATAACTATCGTGAGTGGGAAAAAGATATGGAATACATCAGACAAAGATACAGTCACGATGATCAAAGATATCGGATGCAGTAGACAGGAATCCAGCAATCAGAATAAGAGGAAAATGCAATAATAGATTGGCGAATCAAGAAAGGGAATTTTGATGGAAGTAATATATTTGTAAGAGATCCTCTACCAACTTTGGATGAGCTTAACAAAAATTCTGATATCGCTTTTGACGAGTCACAAGTTAAGAAACCGTTAGTCGTTTAACATTAATCGTAGAAAAAATAATAAATTTGAGCCCTCCACGTAGGGAAAAACGAGAAAATTTACTAGTCACGAAACGAACGACTAATACCATCAAACAGAGTTCTCAAAACTGGACCAACGTTTGATTAAATTTAAATTTAGAACGCCAAAACAAACCACTAAAATTGTCACCACAACCAAAGCCCCTACTACTGAGCGTTTTCTGTCAAATGAGTATAATTTATTGTTAAGTTTTATAGAAGATTCGACGAGCCATTTCCTGTGAGAAAGTCATATGTTAATAATAGAATTTTACCAGAAATGTATAAATTAGGATTTTATTATAGGAAGTTAAGGACCGACACAGTAGTTATTCTTCAATCAAACAGTAGGAAAGGTTCAAGTTTTATGAAAACCGCCAAAACACAGCCCCGTCTAGAAGTTCATCAATTCCTTTAATCGCCACAATTTTGATTGGTATTTCTAAATAACTATTTTAGCTTTTATCCACCGTTTTTATTCCAACTGGAATGTACTTAATGAATAAAAATGAAGCGGGAATAAAGAGACATGCCACAATAAGTTTTGTTAACAACAATAATCAGCTTAAAGTCAATTTCGCTGAAGAAATTGCACCTGGTTGGCTGGAATACAGAGATTTTGAAAATCAAAAAAAATTCATCATTGGTAACAACAAGGACCAGGTTGGAGAGTTCGGGTGGACAAGTTATTTGATCAAGAACCCTAATGAAAAGAACATTTACAACCTGTACGAAAGTTTTACAGGAGATATTAACGACTACAAAGTCGAGGATTTTGCCATAGTCACCTTCACTTAATAGATTACTTAATTAGTCCTAAGTTTACATTATTAGTCTTAATTTAAATATTTAAAAAAATAGTTATTTTGTCTGGTCACCATGTGAGATTAATAATGTTGGGAACATAGCGATATTCGAGTCGTTTGCGAACCACAGCAAGTTTAGCACAGACTGCTAAGGATGATTTATCCCTGCAGAGTTTTTCAAGTCAGACTAACCGCTGATGTGCCCGCCCCACAAGACATCCATTTTTTACATGCCATAACCTCCACAAAATCGTACTCACACTGATTCCGTTTTATTCGTTGTACCAAATTGTGAATATTACTATAGACATAGCCAAAGTGGAGATTTCTGCACAGTCTCCCAGAGGAAACCTCCAACAGATTTCTCAGTCCCTTCGATCTAAATGACTAAATATGTGTACTTGTAATACTAAAATGCTGAGATGGTGAGAATTCTCTACGGTTAAGCTTTTGCAAGCACAATAGAGAACTGAGCCAGAACAATCGTCATGAGGGATAATCATTTCTCTTTCAAACTCATCGATACAGACAGCATCATTATGTCAAATCTCTTTTCTGGGGAATCTTTAAACCACCTTAGTGACTCCTCAAAATTTTTATGGTATACAATTCCTCTACTAATTTTACAGCACGAAAACCAGAATCTATCTTGTAGAGGTTATTGTGAAAATGATGCAATCGGACTTATTGATTTGGAACAATACGAGTATGAATTGATTGATTCAGTAATTCATTCAAAATTGACTAACATTGAGTCCATCTTAAACCAGCATATCAAGTTAAATCTTCCTCATGACAACATTGGAAGAAATCTACGGTATCTCCATTTTATGAGCGAGAAAATGCTGTTAGGACTTGTTATTGATAAACAACAGTATTGTGACATGTAGCAGGAATGTCGCAATTATTCACGGTCGAAATTTCACAGAAAACTCGTTTGACTACAATTGGAGAATATTGGCGATATAAATACTGTGTTTCCACTGTTGAGGTCGTATAATAAATTGCGTTTGTTTGGCACAATTTCGACAAAAGGAAAACTCGCTATTAAAGATAAACCGGCAGAAAAGTCTAACTTAAGAAGGGGATTGAAATACCCACTAACTATATGGGGATGTTTTGTCGGACACAGCTTTCTCGTCTACCTTGACCTATGATTCACTTGAAGTGAATCTAAAAATAAAAAACATGGCTTTGGGTCAGATTATACGTTTCAACATTAGGCACAGATTAAAGATCAGACATATCACGCTTGTGTCGATGATTTTGGTTGGAACGCGCCATTTAGTATTGATGGACATGTTTTTACCACTTCCGTCCTATATCTCTCTTCCATGTCCCTTCTTGAGTCTCTGGAGATTACTTGGAATCTTTACCTTGCAGAAACTCTATGACTGGTTTCTCTTTCCCAACGTTTCATGAAGGACGAGAGCAGCATCCTTGTTGGAAAATTAACTTTGAAGTTAGGGCGGAAGCCACGTCACTTGTGAGACTGGGGATGATGTTTGGTTCAGAGAGTTGTTTTGAATGGTAAGGAAATCTGTAACTAGGTGCTTCGATGTCAAAAATTCGGGCACATTGCGAATTTTTGCAAGGAAAGGGAAAGGTGCTTAATTTATGGTGGAGAGCACAATATGGACTCTTGTTTGGCCATATAAAGTGAAAGGAAATACATTAACTGCGGGACAGTTGGTCATTTGGATTTTTACGGTGATTGTTCTTCAGCAAAGGCTGCATTTGAAGAAAGTAGAACAAAAGACATGACTAAGAAGGTGTTTCCCCTGTTAAGTGAGTTAAATCTGAGGCTGTTTGGGGAAAATCTACACTCTTAATAAAATGTGATTTTCAACCCAAATGGACGCAAAAATGTTGATTATGGATACTAACTGAATCTCTGACAATACAAATATTGTTTCCAGTTACATGAACAAAGAGAATACTTTCAGTACTCCTAATCTGGTGGAAGTTTTAGTTGCTGGCTTGGAATTGATAAACGTTGTTAACAAACTGGTTGATATTTGTGTCGAAAAAGGACTTGACATCTGGAACTTGTTAGCTCTCTTTTCGCAGAGGCAGAAGTTTTACAAGCATGAAGTCTGTTCTTACTATCATTGGGGTGAACGCCCGATCCTTAAAGAGAAGGCGCTCTGAGATTGTGTGTATGATTTCCACCAATCATATTAACTGCTAATGACGAACTTAGAGTGTCGATTAAATTAAATTTATTCCAAAGTTTAATTTCTTCTATCGAAATATTCAATTATCGATTAAATTTATTCCAAAGACCAAGGGTAACCAAACTAACTACTCCTTGACTCTGACTCGTTACAGCATCCCAGAACTTGTCTCCAGGTAACGACATTGTCCCCAGGGGAAGAATTGTTGGATCCTCTTGATGCCGGTCAGGCATTGGGGGTCTCCTCAGTAAGGTGGATCCAGTGACGCCATCGGAGGGAAGGAAAATAATTTTTGATAAACTAGCCACATGGCGCCACGTGGCCACGTTAAATTTGCTATATTAAATTAAGTTAACTTCCACTACCAGAATGTGGCAAAAATTGACTTTCTTATTTAACTGAATGTAAGAGAAAAAAGCTGGCTCATTTAGAGCATTTCCTTGCTGATCGTCAAAGGGAATGCATATAAAAATTAAATAATCTTGGTATTAAATATCTATATAAAGAATTATTTTCTATCAACATTTATTTCGGTTGCTGACACAACGTTCAGTTTTAAGTAGAGAATAACCAAGTATCAATAAAGGTCGAGGTCACTATTCAGACTTCCATTATTACAATAAACCAGACATTGTGCTACATGACAAAATCTTAGAAGAGATTGTGGAGATTAGCATTACATCGGTAGATTGTCTGCACACGGTGGAGGTCAATAAAAACCATAAGTATGAGCTTCTTACTCAATTTTCATCAACTTTCCTGACTTTTAATGGACAATACTCAGGGATGACTGCATTGTAGCAAAGTGGTCGATATTCTCATCGAATATTAGTTTTGGGGGAATTTTGGTAATTAAAACACAACCATACTGATATTTTCAAATATTGTTTGTCGTATACAGGGTTCGCAGATCTTAATTGACCATATCAACTCACACAGACAAAAATCCTGCGTCTTCTTCTTTTTTACAAAAGATCATCAATGCTAATCGCCTTTCGGAGGAGTCGGCAGAAATAATGACCAAAGTTCCCTGCGTTTGGAAATAACCAGGACGCCTATTTGAAGGAATTTCGATCGAATTCCTCTACAGGAATTCTGGGGGACAGTTCTGGAAAGCGGTGGAATCACTGGCTAACACTTGAAAAGAGTCAGGGAGTTAATAAAAATTTGGAATCATTCATTTAGTCAGTTTTTACAATTTCTTTCTTGGTGGTCTTGTAAAACTAATCAAAACTGGAATAGGGGTGGCTGGGTTAACTATAATAAGACACCGCATGTCTCTTCCGTTGAGTAACCATTTTTATATCACACATGAATTATGCATTCATGCAGTGTTTACTTCCTTTATAGTTCTTACCACCTTCCTATTTAGATTGTATTTTGGCCTGCAGCCCCAATTCATATGCTAATTTGTTCCTTCTTAGCTTTCATAACCGTCTTTAGTCCCGGACAAAATTCTGACTGTTATGGGCTCTTATCTCGCTGATGTACATTTCGCTTGAAGATTCCACGCATCTATGATGCTTAGGTTTGACGAGTGACGCCGTCATCAGTGACTTCACAAAACTCACACACAACAAAAAAGTGAAGAACATTCGTTGGTTCTCTTTCTACGATTAGTCATCATAACTGCTACTTAACTCACATAAAGCACGTGTTCCGCCTGTGTGAAGCTATTATAGCTCTCGCAATAAGTGATATCATAACACCCTTGTGAGCCATAGATCATGAATGGTTCGGATTATTATGTTTCCAACACTCATTAGTGGAATATTTAGAATTATCAGTGAAAGTCGACAATCGTGATTAAAATTTAAAAAAAATTTTTATCTAACACTAAGTAGGTTAATCGGCTAACTCAAAGGTTAATTGGCTGTGATGTTGGGATAGTGACATTACAAGGAATTTGGAGCTCGTATGAAGAATTCATGGATCAACGAATACACGAAATTTGAACTACGGAGCACCGGATACATTCAAATCTCCCAACCTACTTTGGACTGAGATTTTTACCTCGAATCTCGACCAGCTCAAAATTGAAAGAACTCAGAGATCATCTGTCAGAAGCTGCACGTATAGGATGATAAAAGGTGGAGGAAGACGAAGGGGGAAAATATCATGGATTTCTCCACTCGTTCACATTCTGTGGGATTGCTGTCGAGGCAACTGGAACGATAAGTAAAAAAGTATGTCTTTCCTCAAGACCTGGGACTTCTGGCCACACTCAAGCAACGACATCCTCGGAACCCAGTGGCTTTTCCAGTTAATCTCGAAGGTTATTGTGAGAGAAATTATCGCATCAATTATATCGGGGGATAAAAATTATAATTTCTACATGCTAATAGTAAAGGTTCCATTACATCTCAATTAAGTATAGACTACAACTCGATCAATATCCTACTAAAGGTGTAACCAATCTGAGTTCAGTGACTATGTAAACCACAAACCACAGTTAGTGAATAGTTAACAATGCCACCGATTGTTGTCTACTTTCTCCCAAACGTTGAAGCAGACGAAAGTGAACCTTATATCCGATGTTACCTAGTTCGTACTGCCTTGCTCTCCTGATCCAGAGTGCTGGAGAACCATTATGTCATCCTGGCTCTCGTTCCTGCAGAAGCCCGACCGTATCAACAAAGTCCACCATGCGGGAGTCAGGAACTTCAGACGTCCCAATAGAGATCGTATTCCATGAAAGATTTTTCTAAGCACAAAAATTATTGGAAATTATTTTATTCGTTGAATATCACTAAGAAACTTAAATTAGTAAAATTAATTCAATTTATTTATTAATAAATTATTCAACTTCCAAAATAACGATCAAACAGAAAACGTCAATCATCTTTCGTGCTGTGAAACCTCTTCCATAATTTCTTTGCAAATATAATTTTTGTAACTTCAAAATGGATGCAAATCCCACAAAACTGACTTTTTATATATTCTGTCTTTTTTAGTTTGTAGTTTAGGTTGTAAAGTAAAGTTATGAAAAATATTATTAGCACTGCCTTATACTGCTGATAAGACGGAAGGATCGCAAGCTTCTTACGTTGATTTAAATTGTCAGATTTTTTATCTGAGATAGTTTTCAATTTTGTGCTTAAAAAATTGTTCTTTTTCGATATTACTAAGTTCGTTTGGGTTAATTCATTATTTTTTCTTTCCAAGTTGGATATATATTCTTTTAAATTTTCTAAATACTGATTTTGTTTGTCAGTTAATTTTTTTCTAGACTTTTTATTTTTCAGTTTTCTAAGAGTTATTTTTTTATTTCTTGCCATTACTTAACAACGATTAAATAAACGAATACGTTGAACAATCTATTACTTTTAGGTTAACCAATCTAAATTAATAAAAAAATTAAATTAAAAATAATATTTATTAAATGGCATCCAAAATAAATTTATTATTTGATTTATCTGAAAAGTTGAACTGGTGACGTGGTTCTATTTGAAAAATTGAAGAATGGTCATTTACCATTCTCTCACCTAGAAGTTGACCACAGCCCAGGAAATCATCAACATAGTCATCCGTCATAATTTCAAATCTATGACTTTTGAAAAACTTTGTGAGGGCGGACAACATATTAATCAACCCCTTACGACACCTCTATCAATACTTCAAAAACCGCCAGATAGAACTAAGTGATCTCGACGCGACCCAGTAGTGCCCTCATTTTGACACGGTGTTCTTCCCTCGAGCTCACGTTGGAACTGTTCGATTCCGGTAGAAGAGACACAAGTTCTGGTCATCCAAATTAAGAACTTCAATAATGTTGCTTGTAATAAATTCTTTCCTAAAATCCACTGTAATGTTATTCTATGTCCTTTTTGGGTCAAAGTCTTAACGGAATTGGTTCAAAAAATTAACGTGCCCAGCGATGCTCACAGTAGGAAACGCATGACTTGACGTAGTTTTTATATAAAGCTTTAGACCTTCCATAATTATAGGAGACTACTCAGTATGTTAATCATCTATCATTAACGTTCAATTTGCTACGACAAGCACATAGGGACGTCGAACATGACTCCCAGGATTTTTTGGTATTAGCTAAAGGGGTTTCTGTATTATCTAGTCTTAGCTCCAGTCACGTGAGCCCAGAACAATATTGTCGGCGTAAGTTACGAGGTTATAATTACCATCTTATGAAATAGGAAGGTCAGCTAAGAATGGGTCGAAGAATAAGGGGATAGAGGTGATCCCTGTGAGACGCTATTTGGAGGAAACCGGGGGGTACTTAACGAAAACCTCCAATTTGTCCTCTCTGATTGTTAAGGAAGTTAGCCACCTGTATTTTTAGATTTCCAGCTATTTCTGGTTAAAATATTTTCCGAGTTAAGATTTTCCTTGAAGCATAATCGAAGGCCTTGTGTATATACACGAAGCAGAGCGCAGTTTCATGTATCTGTGTTTGTGTGAAAACCCAGAGCGGATGAAATGCATCAGGGCTTCCATGTGGGGGAAGTAGAACGATCATTTTGAACCCACAATGAAAAGGATTATCAGGCCGAATGTCCTTGATTTAAAAGAATTAGGTTTTCCAATATTTTGGAGTATGAGTAGAGGAGTGATTCCACTCTATAAGAAGCTGAAACCCCTTTCGGTCTTCATGGGTGATGTAGGCGTACTTTCATATAGCCAGAATGTTGAACACTACAGTAACGGAATTCTATCAGGACCATGGGAGTAAGTAATTTTACTGCGTTTCAGCACGTCTACCATGTGATTTTTGGTAAAATAGAATGATTCTGGTTATTTATTCGTTTTTTTTCGTGGAAATGTGGAACAAACGGTTTCTTGTGACCTTTGTGAACAATATTGATGTAGTTTAACCAAGTTTAGATCATTTAAGATTTTCATCTCTTAGGCAGTTTTGGCTCTTGAAGCGTCTTCCAAAATTCTCCAGTGGTTCGATTCTGCTTTAAGGTTGTACTTGAATCCATTTTACCTTCTTAAATTCTTTGTTTTGTTCTTCAAATCACTGATCCTGAGTTTTATTTTCCTGGTTTGTCGGTAAGTCCTTTTAAGTTGATTCCTCTCTTTAGTCAATGGAATCTTGAAGCCATGAGTGATGAATCTCTCCTCTCGCCTTTTGTGGTGAATTTAGATATACCAACATTTCTTACTAAGCGAATACTAAAATACACCAGTATTCTCGATTAGAAAGTGTAACCTTGTAACTAAAACTGTTCTCAAAATAGTTTAAAAAAACGAAATCACACTCTTCTAACTCAGTGGTTCAACCCTAGGCGATATAGCCCAAATCGGGCGTTGGGATATTTACTTGTGGAATTTTTAATTATTGATTTTTTTAATTTTTATAAAAAGAACGAAAGTATTAATGGAAATTAAAAATAGATTAAAAATTATTATTTAATTAATATTTCCATTGGTGACACAAAACCGTATTGCCTAATATGCAATATTACTTTGTCAAATCCATCAAGACTATTGCAGCATTTACGAAACGAACATTCGTCTAAACTTGACAAAAGTATTGAATAGTTTGAAAACTAAGGGAGAACTATTTCAGCACTGCTACAATAAAACAAAAATACGAGAACACAAACTAGTAAATAGCATTTTAGTTAATTTTTTAAAAGGACTTGAAACCTATAAAATATCTGAATTGGTCGCGAATACAGGCTGTTCCATAATGAAATCAATTTCGTCAGTGATTGTTCCATAATGAAATTGATATTATCGAATGTTGTGGGTCTCATCGGAAATTATTTTTTGAAAATAGTATTCCATTAGAAAATCTACTGTTTATTCCATACTCACGTTCAAAAATTAAATTGACTTAGGTTCGCTGGATATCAAAGGGAAATGCATTAACAGATTTGTCACTTTGTATGATACAATTATTGACTCTCTGAAATTAAGAGATGATAGCAACGATTTTAATGGATCACAAAAAATTGTATTTGAGTTGAATTTTTTTTCAAAACTTAATGATATTATAGATGAAGACTCAGAGTCACTCTACCCGTGGCTCTGAACAAGGATCTTAATGGAATTGGAAGAAAACTTAAATCTGTAGAAGACCTAGAAGATCTACGACAGATGCGCAAAGCACAGGGCGATGGAGACGCCTAGTGAAGCAAATCTCGAAACGTGTGGCACAAACGGGACCTTAGTTAATATAACGTTATTTGGTTTTGTGAAAGTGCCTTTAATAATAAGATGATGATAATGAGGTTAGTAGAAAAAAGACTACTTTTATCTTTGATGTTACTGGGAGATCATGTAACAATCTTTTGATATTCCTCAGTGGATGATTGATCCATTCAAATCCAAAATTTTAGACTGTGATTCCGAATTAAGAGAGGATCAATAGGCCTAAAAATAATACATCTTGTGAAATTAACTTTCAGAGTACTTCAATTTCTCAGTTTTGGCAGAATTTAAAGATTAAATTTTGTAATTCGAGCTCTCAGATAATCTTGTACTTTCCAACTTCATATTTTATTGAGAGAGGATACAGCTCACTTAATTATTCATTGAAGAGTGAGCGACATAAATTGAAAGTTTGTGAAGTGATATTCGACTTTATTTGAGTCGAATCAAGCTTGATATGAAATCGTTGGCTTTAAGTCATCAGTTTCAAGGATCACATTACTTAATGATTATTCATTTTTAATAAAACTAATATGTACCGAGCTAAATGCATAAATGAGTAGCAAAGTACGTAGTCATACCCGAGGATTTTTGTTTGTTCCGCACGCGGTTGAAACTTCAGGTCCC
Source organism: Dicyema japonicum (assembly GCA_011109175.1). NCBI lineage: Eukaryota > Metazoa > Dicyemida > Rhombozoa > Dicyemidae > Dicyema > Dicyema japonicum. Next base: position 829,077 of record RDEW01000006.1, read on the forward strand.
CTTGCGCCTGTGACGTTGGAATTCCTGAGTCGTCTACGGAATCAGATTTTGCACGAACAGGAGATCCCCGTAAGCGAGGCGAGTAAATTTGAGTGAATCTCGTTCTTCATCCTGAGATGGAATAGCCAGCAGTCAGAGGGCTGCTGTATGATCATCGGGTGACTGTTTATTATTATAGGCAACATGTGTAAAATCACAATAGTTATTTCACTCGTGCAGCATTTGAAACAATCCTCCGAATCAACCTCTTTCAAGCTCCCCGATCGTAAGAAAGTTTCCTCAACTCGTCCAAATCGTCTTCACTTCTTAGATTTTTGTTCACAAGCTTTAGATCTCCATCAAGTGTTTCTGGAAGTGTAACACGCTGACGTCCACGGAAATACGGTCCCTGTCTCATGAAGTAATCCTCCATTGCTTAATGGCTGGAGCACCCAAACCCATTCATAAAATATGTCCAAATAGCCTCTTCGGTGAAAAGAATCTAGTCAAGTTGTTCGGTTTTGGACGTCCCCCAAGTCGATGAATTGTATATTAAGATCGGCTTGACAAAGGCTTCATACAGTCTCAAACGAAGTGATTTGCATGATCGTAGTTTGCTAATCCACTTTTATCTTGTTCGTCGTTACCCGAGCGAGGGCCTTTCTCCTGGCAATATCTTGGCTATCTCTAAGTAAAGAGCCAAGTTACGTTTTTCACCATGTTCTGATAACTATTTATTAATTTTAATTTAATAAATTCTTACATTTCGTCAAAAATTTTAATTATCATAGAATCAAATGTTATCTAATCATTTTGGGAATGAGGTTGATCCCCATCACATCACCATATTTCAATTTTCCCAATATGGTTCGATGTCTTTCCAGGATAATATCTAGTTAAGTTCAATCAATAAGAGGTTATTCATGATTATTTTTAATGAAGTTCACTTTTTTACTCACCAAACACTTAAATAATATTGGACTTTTATTTACCCCCGATTCATCGAGTGAAAAAAACCGGTGGCTAGCATGAACGTCACAGCCAGTGATTGATCAATGTCCAGCCCACAAAATCTGCCTCCGGACCATTTTTACAGAATAGAGGACCCGACAATAATATTATTTTTTGTTAGTCATAGTGTAGTTATTTCTAAAAAGTAAAATTATACGAAATTCTGATGGTTCATACATTACATAAAAATCAATAATTCTCTCAAATCCGCCACTTTTTTGAAAGTCACAAAGTGGCGGATTCGAAAGGATTTACTGTATTAATACAGTGAACCCTAGCAAATTGGCTGCATTTCGAAAAATTTTCAAAAAATCATATTCTCCTTTTAATTGACCAATTTTTAAATTAATAATATTATCGAGAAAAACAATAAATAATCTTTTTCTAAAGAAAGACACTATTTTGAAAGGTTCTGAAAAATATCAACAGTCTTTTATAGTTGCACATACCCAAAGTTTCAGAAGCTTGAAGATAAGTTGGTAGAAAAAATAGTCTAAAGTTATCTTATCGAAAAATCAATTTTCTAGATTTTGAAGCAAGGATAACCGGTTTGGAATTAAATTTTATTTAATAAAAGTTAAATACGCTTTATTGTTCATTTGTGGCATTTTTCTAAAAAAATTCTATCTTCATTGTTCTTCGGAATAATTGATTTTATTTTTTTCAAATTGGCCATTTTTTAAATTTGCCACAAAATTTCAAGGAACCAAAAATGGCCAATTTGCGACTGTATTTAATTTTCCCTCACAAATAAAATGAAAATTATCTAATTAATCGGATTTTAATCCAGATTGCTGATAATCCCTCTCATCTTGGACGAAGAGTGTGCCATTAACTTCCTGTTATTCCCCATCTCCGCATCAGAGTCAATAGAATATCTCTGTTAGAGTCCAGTGGGATGTCTTCACACAAGCTGAGAGGTGCAGAGGTGTACTCTTCATCTGAAACCTTCACCCCGTCATAAGTACCTAATCAATTAATTAGGGAATGGAAACAAATAATAAAATGGAAACCACAAATGCGTCATTAAATTTAAAAGAGTTATTGAAGTCCGATCATCGATGACGTTGAAAGATTCACAAAACTATATATTTTACTATTAAAATTATAAAAGTTTAATTTGTGGTGGTAAACCTAAAGATCAATCAATTTTGTTGCTAAGAAATTTAGGAAATGGAAAAAAACTTCAAATCTGAAAAAGAAGTCGAACTGAGACTCAAACTAAACAAACTGCAGGACAAAATGTTTGCAATTCAAAGCAAAAACAAGGAATTGTACGATTTATATTTATCACGAGAATTTCAGAAAACCATGAACTGGAAGACCGACGGCAACTGATGGTCCAGCAGAACGTAGTCTTGTAGCCTAATCAAAGCACGAATATATGGAATATATAAACAAGAAAATAAACAAACGGAAAGAGAATGTGATTACCGTGGAGGACTACTACAACAAACAAGTCCAGAATCTGATCCAGGAAAACAAAAAGATCGTGAGACAACACGAGGAAAAAAAAGAAGGTCAATAAAGACTTTATTTCAGGGTTGTATCGAATCATTGAGGATAAAAGACGGGATTTGGAAGAAAGTCAGAAGAAGTTGGCTTCTCTCGGGGGAATTAAGGTTAATCCAATGACAATGAGGTGCAGAAAAATATATGACGACAACATCCTCAAGATCAATAGCTTAGAAAAGAAAATAAGCGAGTTGACTGCGAAATTTTCTGCAAACTTCAACGATCTAAAAGAGAAGGCCATGAAAGAGTCTCTGGCCAATGAGAGGGCTGCCAACAATGCATCGAATTCACTAAAAGCGGACATAAAGACGGTTGAACCACGTGCATATTTAGAATGCTCTGCAATGCATGGAACAGTTCTCACGAATATCATCGAGGATAATAAAAATCTAAAAAAAACTCTCGAGAAGATTCTGTCATCAATAAGAACCCTTCGTAAGAAAAGAGACGCTCTGCAAACTCACAAGGAAAACTTGGAAACAGAAATAACCATGAATATCGACTTGGCCAAACTTAGAGCTACAAAAGTGATTCACAAATAAATGCTGTACTAACTTTTAATAAAACCTTATTTTTGATAAATTAAATGATAATAAATTAAAAAAAAAATAAATAAACTATAACTTTGGTTTATTCAATAAAATGAACGAGCTCGTGTTACCAACATGTTATCACAGATTTCATTTCAGTGTTCCTTTCATGATAGGATAGTTTCCGACTCACGTGCTAAGAGGAATAGTTATCCCACCGAGGATTAGGGTCTTCTGATGGTTCAGTGCCTTGTCGATGGTAACAATTTACTAGAATCTATATAATCAGAGACGAATGACTTTAAGTTCAGGTAAGTTTTGTTATGAATTATGAAGCGTCTGACTACTCTGGCAAAGACAGATTCTCATATTGTCCGTCTTGGGATGTCAGACTAATCGTAAATTTAACTCGCAGATTTTCGAGATTCTATGTGGGACATTATTGAACTCAATTAAGGTCCCAAAATATCTATTTGATAGCATCACTAGGAATGGCAGTTTGACGTCTTTTTATTTGTGCCGACCAAATCCATCCTCAATACTCCATTACATACTTCCGAAGGGAGATGGATAGTAGGTCCACCATCTTCCATTTTGATCACACGTCCTGCCGTCGCGAACATAGCTTCACTCTTAATCGGAAGATTTTCGATAATCTGAATCTCCACCGGTGAAGTTTTTAACCAAAAATAAATTGGGGGATACTGAAGGACGACTTTTGTCACCACAAATCTTTATTATTGATGGACCCCCTGAGCAGTATATTAAAAGCAAATATCTCAAGGTGGTTATGGATAAACAATCCACTTTTCAACTTTTTCATCGGTACCCAATCGAGGGCCTTTTTCTGGCAATATCTTGGCTGCCTCCAAGTAAAGATCCAAGTTTGTTCGTTTTGCGCCATGTTTCACTTGATCTGCTTTCTATTCTCCGGAATCGTCGTTTCCGCTCAGCAGGTGCCACCTCGAGGAGTCGAAGTAGGGCCGATTTGTCATCTGACACAGTCGACGTCGTCTGCGTAAGCAATTTCGACTGTCCATCATAGAACTTCCGAAGATCTCGTAATGCCTTCTCCAGATATATGACAAATAGCACTGGCGAGAGGGAATCTCCCTGAGGAGTACCAACATTGCACGTAAATTCAAGAGAAAACGTCTTACCGACCCGCACTCTGAGCTTCGTGTTAGATAGCAACACTCTGATCATACTGACAGAATCAGGGTACAACAATTGTTCCAGTATCCTAAGAAGTAGACCATGGCGGATCGTGTTAAAGGCCCTAGAGAGGTCTATTCCCAGAAATGTTGTTGCACTTTCGAATCTCTGGTTGATAGCGCCACTTGTGGAAAGCTTAACTCTGGTTAGCTAACTTCCTTAGCAGTCGGAGGAGACACGTCTTCATTGGACAGTAAAAAATCTATTTCTAGGCTTCTTCCGAATGGTGTTCCCCAAGGATCCCCTTTGTTTCCATTATTATTCGACTTATTCATGAATGATCTCCCCATACCGAAGGTCGGAAATAATATTCTTCTGACTTTTGCCGACGGCATCGTCATTGCGTCACGTGATCGTGACATCCAGATTGCAACAAAATCTGGACCGTCTTAACGAATGGTTATTGAAAAATCGCCTGTCTACCAGCAGAGAGAAGTCCTTCACAGCTCTCTTACATCAGACAAGAGACGGGGAAGACGGATGGTCGATTTGAAAACTAACAATGGTTTTATTCGGTTCAGAAAATCTCAAAAGATCCTTGGGGTGATTTTGACATGCACATGTAATTCTCCTCCATGTTGAAAATGTGAAAAAAATTAATGAGTTGAAATGTCTATCTCAGAGGTTCCCAACCTGGGTTCAGCGAAGTTCCAAAATTTTTTTAATTCTTTTTTCAAAAGAATAATTTTTCAAAACGAATTAATTTAATTTGCCCGTGTCTAAATGAAGTCTTGTGACAGTGCATATTTTAAAGTTCGATTTTTTTGAGAAAGTTATATTGCCTTTGGTTTCACATGGACTGGGGACATGGATTGTTCTCTACCACTTTCTGTTGTTTGCGGTGAAAAACTTGCGAATAGTGCTAAGGTACCAACGAAGCTTAGACGTCATTTCTCAACCAAGCACCCGGAACTTTCAAAGAAAAAAAAGAATATTTTATGCGGAAATCGACCACAACAAAGTTTAAGCATCCGGTTTTACAAAAAAATTAAAAATAAACGAAAAAGCACTGCATGCTAGTTATGCGGTTGCTGAGATTACCGCTAAAAATATGAAATCGCATACTCTCGCCGAAACTGTTATTTTGCATGAAAAAAGTAGTAAAGATAATTTTCGGAGAAATTGTTGCCGCTGAATTCGAGTTAATTCCTATTTCTAATAATTATGTGAGCAGACGCATCAAGGATATGTCTGATGACATTGAAACCACTTTGGTTCAGTGAATAAAAAATCTGTGTTTTTTGCGCTTCAAGTGGATGAAAGCTCAGATATTACAGGAAGAATGCAATTCCTTGTTTTCGTTCGATATATGAACGATGAATTTATTATTAATGATTTTCTTTCCTGCAAAGAGTTGCTCGGAACAACAAAGGGATGTGACATTTTCAATCTTATAAATTCATATTTTGAGGATATAAAGTTGGATTGAATGCATGTGCGGGTATCTGCACTGATGGTGTCTGGCAATGACTGGGCAATTTAAAGGCTTCGTTTCTATTCCGAAAAATAAGAATCCGAACATTATTTACACGCATTGTTTTCTTCATTGTAAGGCATTGGTCGCAAGAACTATTGGACATGAACTTAACTGTGCTTTGGACATGATTGTAAAAATAATTAATTACATCAAAATGAGGCCGTTCAAATTCGACAGTTCTCGAAACTGTGAAAAAGCATTCAGTTTTGATTTTACAGACTCAAGTAAGATGGCTCTCAAAGGGAAACATGTTAATTCGTTTCTATGAACTAAGACACGAATTGTTGGCTTTTTGTATACAAGAGAGGATGGATGACTTTATTGAATGCCTCAATGATGAATGTTGATGTTGCAAATTAAGAAATTTTAAAGAAATTGTTCCACAAATTGTAGACCATTTGGAGTCACTATTTACATGTACGAATAATTATATTCCACCCATATCAGTTGAGGAATCTTTTTGCTGAGTACGAAATAACTGGAAACGAGCTATCATTAAAAAAGGAATAGGAACTTACGTTTGTTAAAAATGGAATATTTACTGTTTGACAGAACGTTAAAAATGATATATTAACGTTAAAAATGGAATATTTACTGCTTGATAATGATTCGTTTTGACTGATTGTCAAAAAAGAATATCCTATTCTGGCAAACTAAGCTTTAAGAGTTTTGGTCCAATTTTCAATGACTTATCTCTGTGAAGATGGATTTTCTGCATTAACAAATATATATAAAGGATAAAAAACACGCGACCTACTGTATGTGGAAAAAGACATGCGTTTATCCCTTTCAAGGAGAAGGCCAAATATTACAGAGCTATGGAAGAGTCATCAGCGTCAACCGTCTCACTAACTATAATTATATTTTTTATTAGCAAAATACTGATAATTGTTAAAAACTATATAAGGGTTCCATATAAAATAAAAAATGTCGATAGGGTTCCGTGCTCTCAAAAAGGTTGGGAACCACTGGTCTATCTGGATTATGGAAGATCGGAAATAGTCTTTTCTGAATTATATAACCAATTCATTGAACCATGCATTTCTTATGCATGTGCCATCTGAGGTCCATTCATTTCTTGTACAAGTATCTTGAAAATCGCTAGCCGAAAAAAGCCTCCAAAATTACGGAACGATTGACTTCTAAAGACTCCCAGTATCCAATGCCTTTAGAATCCATAATACGCATGAACCGTGGAGTGCGATAATCCAATCATTCGTCCGTACGTGCTTGTGTAAGGTCGAGGGGGTAGCATTGGGCCAAGTTGAGGATCTGCTAGAGCGTGCTGGGATCACGTGATTAATTAGTTTGGTGTAACCGTGGTTTTTGGTATATTATTACAATCGCAATAGGAAAGTTATATTCTTCCTGTTGCTTGTGCTATCCCTGGATGATCCGGTCTGTTGGGCTCCTCTACGCTCCTTTCAATATTTCGATTTTTCGGAGACTTTCTATATCATCTGTCTTATGCATTGCTCCGATTTGCAAGCTGTGTATAAGTCTTGGTTTTTGATCTCCAGTAGAGTCCTTAGTTGTTTTCTGTGAAAAGCATTCAAGTTATCAACATATGCCCGAATTAGTCCCCACGTTCCAGGTTGTAGAGCAGTACTTTTAACGTTTTCAATAACAAATATTTAAATAAATCGATTTATTATATTGATTATTTTATGGATTGTTTTTATATATTTATTTAGAAGCCCGGGATCACAGAGAAAGAAAGACAGAAAAACCGTCAGACAGGATTGTTTATAATTTCCGAAGCGATAATTAGTAAATTAAATATTTTAAATTATATTAAATTGTTAAATTAAATTTAACACAAATAAATAAATAAATAAATCCATTAGTAATTCTACATGGAAGAGCTAACAGAGTTAAGATACAAACAAGTTTTCGATTTTGGTAGCCTTTACGTTTTATTCGATAGAAAAGAGAAAAATCAAGGCCCAAACGTCTCTGGATGCCCATCCCGAGAAGATCCCCGTACATAAAATTGTGACTAAAGGTTGTCATCGAGCCAGTAAAATTCTCGGATGAAGTAAAGACCATAGAGAAGCGTCGTTACATAATTAGCCGCCATCTCACTCTGGACAGCGTCAGTAAGATGATTCGAGGTCGAATCAATTTGGATCCCAGTTCTGCCATTTATCTGATGATCGGCAATGTCGTCCCTTCGATAGGGTCTTTGTATTTATTAAATTTAGTTCTACGGTTGGACAAATATATGACAAGTACAAAGAGGATGACGGATTACTATACATTTACTATGGTAAAGAGAGCGTATATGGGGGTTGTTAGTTATTCTATTTCATTCTTTATCAATTTTCTAATCTTTTATTTTTTTTGTTGTTCATTAATATGCTGAATTAATTCTTAATCAATATTTATTTTAACAAACTAAACTTCCATCACTTTCTTCCAGACGTACCCTGCTAAACAGATTATAGCCTTGCAGTGACTCTTAGTGGAGTCTCTGTTAGATAACTAGAACTTATAGTGGTTCTTAATAGAGCTGCTCTGTTACATAACTAGAACCTGCAGTGGCTCTGAATAGAGTCGCCCTGTTGGACATTTAGAACCTGCAGTGGCTCCGAATAGAATTGTTCTGTTAGATAACTAGGACTTATAGTCCTATTAATAGAGCTGCTCTGTTAGATAACTAGAGAATTGCTCTGTTAGAAGTAACTCTGAGTCTCACTTATTGGAAATCAATTATTTGGTAATACTTATAATTTGATACCATGTGGTTAATCTGGTTAATCTGATATAAACAGTCTATTTTGGTTAGAATCTTGAAATGACCACAAATCAATAAAATTAATTAAAGATTAATTACTGTGAAAGGACTTGTTACGTGTAGTATGACGTAATCAATCAATAAATGGGTTATTCAACTCGACTGTGGAATTTCTGAATCGACTTGGGGTTAGATTTCCGCAAATCGGAACGTGGTGGTTGATAGTTGCTGTCTCAGTGGATCATTTATATGCGCCATAATGTCTGGATTTCAGTGTCGAGATGATAAAAATATCCCAAATCGGCTATTTGGTTATCCCGGCACCATTCTGGCGTGGATACTTAAGAATTTGGTTGACGACAGTTATTGAAGTTGAAGTGGGCTACTCCAATATTGGAAGGGACACACCTTTTCCCAGTAAAAATTTTCAGATTCCGCGTTGAAAGCTGGGGAGTCAGCACGAGCACTTGATAACTCTAAAATAAAACATATGACTAAAATAAACTCCACCAGATTATACGTGCAGCCCGTTTTTCGAGACCAGTGGTCTTCGGGCCTAAGACGACCAAAGATCGTTTGGTCATGATTTTCCGATTAAATTTCGAGCAAAATAATCAATGCTAAAATAACTAATCCCAGACTGATCAGAAGAGGTCGAAACCGGCAGAGACGGACATCTTGAAATGCCCACCATAACGAGTTTAAAGTCTTTTAGAGAATTTAGACTAAATTTAAAATTCCTGAGAATCCTTTGGAATTGGCATTGACTTTTTAAAACCCAACTCATTTGTCTCTAACATATATGAGATCCCCTTTAAAGACCAAGCTAACTTTTTTGTCGCCATGAAGAGATCAATCATTTTCCAATCCCAAAAAAGCCTCCGTTGTAGGAGACATTTTCGGTATTCACAACAATCTTTCCATAATCACTTGAAAATCTCAGTTTTGTTGTTTTTAACTGTCTGATCGAACACCCAATTAATCACGGATCGGTCTCTCTTTTAGTTGTTGCTTCTGGTTAGTTGAAGTGACCGGGAAAAATATAAATAACGCTTAAGTAAACCTGGATCGCATACATTTCAAGCAAACGAGGTAAACCAAGTTCTGATAATAGTTTTTGACAATCTTTGAATCTTAGAGTGACCCAACCCGCTTTACGATTCTCTCTATAGGAATGGACTTGGGAGTACCAGCAAGTCTTGTGATAGAGGAATATTTCAAGGAATAAAGAAGTTTGTTAGGAAGACCCATGATAACTCTACCTTCCGAAGAGTTAAAGGACGTCACAGAAAACTATTAAAGGCTGACGATCTCAATGAATTAAGAGAACTAGCGAAAAAGAAGACTTCGGATGAAACTGGTACAAAGGGTGGTTGGCGCGACACAAGGAAACCTTATGAATACTTAGGGTTCCGATTGTGCCGTGCTCTTTGCTATCCGTTTTATCAGTTTTCTCATGCAACTTGCCTCCTAGCTCGCTTCCGTAATTCTTTTTTTAACCCCGGATACACCGAGAAAGAAGTTAAAGTAAACAACTGATTAAGTGTATCCAGTTTCCACTTCTACAGAAACAGAGTCCATCCGGAATTAACATAAAGGGTAAAAGACGTCCATAGTTGCAGTTGTGGAAACCCCTCCAGTGGAGTGGGGAAGAGCAAATGATCCTTTTCCGTGCCGGCCTGGAATTGGGCCACCTAGACAGGTGGATAACATGACGCCACTCTAGTACAAAAAGAGAGGAGGAACAGACGAACAAACGGAAACTTTACCAATTAACCACGAAGCACCACACGGCGCCACGCGGTTTTTCTATTTTTTAGGGTTCACAACTACGTGAATTAACCTGATTAAAAAATTTTTATTTTAATAGCTAAAAACTTTTTTATTTACATGAATAAAATATAGTTAAGGGGAAGCATCCCTTGTCTAATACCTCTCTCTACATAAACACATGCACAAACCTGTAATGAAAACTGTCTAATCCTCTCATATGCGACGATATCATTCTTGCCTCCAAGGACAGAAACGTTCAATCAGCGACTCAGTTGGCTCAACAAATGCTCGATAACTTGGAACTATGGCTCTCGAAGCGGAGACTTGACACATCAGCAGCAAAGTCCTTTGTCACACTGTTTACCACCTACAAGAGACAGCTCTGTATCGAACCAAAAGTCTTTATGAAGAACGAAGCTATTTCTATTAACAAAACACCGAAGATTCTGGGAGTAACCTTTTGATCAGGGACTCACCTTTATCCGGCATGTTGAAAACAGAGTAACTTCTGCTCTGAAAAAATTAAGAATTTTAAAAGTGCTCTCAAAATATTTAGAGATCAAACTGGGATCCTTGCCACGATATACAAACAATTCATTCGACCAACGATGACGTATGCAAGTCCTTCATGGGCAATGCAATGTCACGATCTTCCACATAGAAGTTATCTGCAATCGAGGAGACTGCAGTAAGGTTAATTGGACCAGATTACAACATCCAACCTATTGAAAATTTTTAATTGAAATACAACGAAAACTATTAAAGGAGGCTGTTCTACGAGCTGCCCTCTATTCCAAATACTATCGAATTATCTACAATCATACAGAAATTGTGAGCCGATGCCATGTCCTATGAGAAGAGATGTTCAGGATTCTCGACCCCCGCCGGACTTGTCCTCACTTTTGTCGGTCTGGGATCTTAGTTAGATGAGAACTTTTATTTCTTTCTCTTTGACCCAGTGATCCTGGGGGTAATAATAATAATAATACCTCTGGACTGCCGTGGAAATACGCTCGAATACTCTGCAGAATTTGGAGAGATCCTCCAAACAACTTGAAATAATATTCCCAAGTTTTTTTGGAAATCGTAGAACGAATATTTGCTTCTCCGGAGGTTTCCACTCGAGTAGCAAAAATATAAACCCATCGCTTTAGATATTTAGTCCTGACAATAAACTTAATTTTTAAACAAACCAAACTAATGTTCTATTCCCTGTTGAATTTTTAGTTAAATAGTTCGAATCTTACTCAAAGTTATCAGTACCAGTCATATTTGAACAAATCATTATCGATATTCGATCCTTCAATAATTTATGCCCTTGTCTCTTAATCTTACAAATGCTTTTGCATGGAAGAGCTTAATAAAATAATCCAGTCTCATCTGCACTATGACATTTTCTCGACCATATAATTTGATTAATGAGAAAATCATTAACTTCAGAATTTGAGAAATTCTCTGAAGATGATTCTCCAGAAAGTTTCCTCAATTTTAACCATTTTGTCTTTTAAATTTTTCTAGCCATTCACTACTGGCTTTAAAATTTGGCATTTTTTGCAAAGCCCTCCGCCTTTGTAAGAACAATCGCGTCATTAAGAAATGCTCCTCTGATTTCCATCAGTTCAATCTACAACATGGTATCCTCATCGACTTCATTGAACTTCAAATATGGATTCCGAGATAATTCTGATAAAAGCAAAATGGATATATTCCTTTTGCTCCTTAGGTCATTTAAGGATCGTCTCGAAATAACACGTCTGAATCATCCGGAAAAGATTTTGGACACTCTTTTAAGCGAAATCCCTACTTTTGATAGATAAATTTTATAATTTGGAGTTTTTCAGAATTTTCTAATCTTTTACAATTACGTTTCACTAGGACCAACAACATAAAAAATGATAATGTCACATGTAGAAGTATTTTTGAATTAAAAAATAAAAATAATTAAGAAAATAAAAAAAATATTTTAAAAATGCGGCGGATTCGATAGATTTTACTGTATAATGCACAGTCGCAATAAGAAGGTTGTATCCTTCCCTTCGCTTGTGCCACCCCCGGTACATCCGGTCTGCTAGATTGCTATTTTTCTAGATCATCTGCGTCTTCTAATGCTATTTTAACATGTTTTAGATCGATTTTCATTATTGAGGGCAAAGTTGTTCGTGATTTCCTTCTAAATGCCCCTGAGCAGAGGAAGTGTGATTCCATAATATTGTATGCAGGAACGGCATCTGTAATATGTGTTCAAATAATCCGCATAAGGTGTTAGTAATAGTTGTATCCAAGTACTTCGACTTACAAAGTGTGTATAGGTTTTAGTTTTTAATAAGTATGATATCTTAAGGGTGTGTTTTTAGACATACGTGTAATTGAGGAACGTCACCACTTCAGCCAAAATAGCACTTATGACATTTAAATTTTGAAAAATGGCATTTATTTTATTAAAAATGAATTATATAATTATCGGAAAATTTATAAATCGACCAAATAAATTTCTTATTTATTGTGAAACATAATTATGTAATTTTTATAATTTTTAATCAAATGGATCCACCTATTCTTTCCCCGAGGACAATTTCATTACCTGAAGACAAGTTCTGGAACGCTGGAACGAGTCTTGATCAAGGAGTCAGTTAGTTCGGTTACCCTTTGTCTTTGGAATAAATTTAATTAATTTAAAAACATAATTATGGAAGAAAGTAAAAAATTTTTTTAAAATTATTATCCTAGAATGATACGAAATTAATAGCGAGAATACTTTATGTGCTTCCGATAATTAATAAGAATCAGAGAGAAATTTACGAGCCCCTTTAACAATAGAATTAAAAAATATAGTTTTTACAAATAAAATAACAATTTTGACGGGTGGTGCAGTTTAGGGAGTGCCGGGAAAGGAGTCAGCGTATTGGAAGATAGGAACTTGTTTTTCTCAATATAGGATCTTATCGACGAGTAATATGGAATTAAGAGTTGATGTGTGATAATGACTGAAACCAAGGTTCAATTGAACAATTCTGATATTTCGTTTCAAAAATGAAATAACTCTAATTGAAGTGGCTGATTGAAAACAAACACGGGATGAAGGATTCTTATGAAGAGTTTACCTTGGCTTCCGACCAGCTTGTTGAGCAGGCATGTGCTAGTTGTGAGGACATTCCATTGAATGCTAACAGAAATATGATGCTAACTAATTCAAGACATGGTGGGTGTTCTTGACTTGTTCTTTTTTTGTTTGCGTGTGAGTCCCTGATGGCAGTGGTGGATCACTGATGACGGCGGCACTCGTAAATACCAGGAACATCGTAGATGGAAGAACCTTCAACCGGAGTGGACAGCAGCGATACTCGAACCTGGAACCATCAGATTTAGTCGGCCACTCATTACACTACGCAACAGTGAAGATACAGGGTCTTTAAAAATTTTGTGAAAAAATGCTTAATTAGGAAATTTATAATATACAAATATAAAGATTATTTAAACGACTTTCCGATAAACTTTGGATGAAATTGAATTTAGGACGCAAATACAAAAACAACGAAAGAAAGCAAAAAATTGGGAAAAAAAGGAAAAATATTTTCAGAAGACAGCCTCTAAAGGTTAACACGGAAATCTTAAACACAAATGCAGAGGTCTCAACCTTAGAAAAAAATATGCTAATTCTCGAAAAATTTCAGACAGAAGTTGATAACTTTGAAGATTTATCCATCTCAGAAATAGAATATCTCGAATTAAATACAAATTTGGTCCCTAAACCATTTATAGCTCCGAAAGTTGAGAGAATCAATATAAAAGCAAAATATAAGGCAACCAGTTCGTTGTTGATGTCGTTTCTCATCATTGGTTCGATTTTTGACATATTTTAGTGATTATTGGACTTATACTTCATCCAATTGTCTACTATATGCGGGAAAGAGGTCCTCCGAAGCTCAATTGCTCGTCCTTGAAAGCTGCGGAGACATCTCTGTGCCATAATATTACTTTGAAGAACCAATTGTAATAACCATTTGGGATTTTGAAATTTGCAAAAAAGACTCAATTTCTGTTCAAAATGTTTAAATTTGGAAATTGTTAATTTATCTAAAATTTCATTTTTATAATTTATTTATAGTTATTTATAAACAAAGGTTTAACTGATGTGGTTACGAATTGGATTCATTTTTGACCAACTATTGACTTTATGTAAAAGAACAATACAAAAAGGTTTCTCATAAAATCAACATACCTGTGTCACTGAAACTTGTGTCAGGACATTACTTCGGCTAAGAGGGATGTCATAAAGTTGATTAAGCTTCCTTGTTGCACGTTCATAACAGTTTTGTTAATTATCCTCTTCCAATTAGCCCTGTTTCCTGCTTTTTCTCTTAAATAGACAAGGTCTTCTGCGTTTTCAAGTTTCTTTCCGATATTTTTCAGTTTCCGGTTCAAAATTGATGTAGTCTACGTTTTAGCTTCTCACGGAATGCTCCTCCGCTTTGCGTGAAGTATGCTTCCATCTCAATATTTTCAGGAGTTATTTCAAGATCTCCATCGATAGTTCGTGAAATTTGCTACGGTTGTATGATCGAGTTCGAGGTCTTAAGTTGAAGAAATAGAATTGTACGCTTCAGTTTAAGTTGAATAGAAACTCTCTAGTTCTTCGGGCTTAAATGAAATGCAAGTCCTTGTTGGTCAACTTCTGTCTCCTTCAATTCTACCGACATCTAAAAAGGCCCAAATAACGTATCTTCACTTGGAATCAAAAATCCTTCCCATTGAAAATCATTTAGAAATGGGACTTTTGCAATTCCTCTACATCCCAATCTATTCCTGTCACCCACTATGCAAATCCATAAACAAAGGGAAATTTATTATGCCAACCGGTGACCTGTCTCGAATTCTATCATCCATCTTCCATCCCCAATGATCATGGTCGTCTGAAACAGATACACGATTTGTTTCTATGAAAACCATCCGAAGACTCTGTGATAATAAAATACTACGCCGGCCCCCGTGATAATAATAGACCAATCGGAATCCTCTTTTCCGTGGGAAATCCGGGTAAACCTGGCTCGTCTACGATATGGGCACTACCCCTCTCTACCTACGTACGTAAACTGGATGATGTTATAGATATCCTCTGTGCCGTTTGTAACCTCTCCGAGTTGGCAACGAACAACCTTTTTGAATGTCCTGAATTAGTACAATGTTCGTCTACAATGCCAAGACTGATCGATCTACGAGAGCGACCGGCACAAAAATTAGCCAAAAGAGGATTTTAGCTTATCAATTTGAGATATACTCGATAACTGTTATTATCTACGACAAGTTCACTTAAGTTCTTTAAACAATGAGGTCTCATTCCCGCTAAAAAAACACGTGACTGTCAAAGTCAGATATTTTTTAACCCTCTTTTTAATCGCTATAATGTTCATTGGCTCATAAGACAACGGATATACGAGGTTTTGGGGAGTAAAGAACGCCAAATGTCTGAAGACTTAAAATCTAGCCCAGCCCAAAGCCAGAGATCGTCTATTTTGGAGTAAAACAAGATAATTATTAGCTGCGAATGTTCTCTTAGTAATAAATTCTCCCACGTTCCGCAAAAAAGTGACCCCTGACCAATCACAATGCAAATAGAATCTAATTAGCATCCTATCGACTCCCTGACCAGTTTAGATACCTGAGAACTGTGATCTGTTCTATCGATATCCAAGAGGCATTCTACTCAGTTCCAAACTGAATCTCTGGAAATTTTGTAACTCCCTGGCAAACCTCTAATCTTCATTACTTACATCGATGACATAATTCAAGTCTCACGTGATCCAGTCCGCGGGATCGAAATTGCAGCAGCAGTTGGATCAACTACATGTCAGGTTAAAAATCAAACAGAATATCGTTTCAAGACAAACGATAGCAAAATCTATTCGACAAATCCCAAAAATCATGTGGGTAACTTTGATGTCCATATTCACTTCTCTTGGACGTCGAAAATGTGGTGACAAAATGGGAAATTAATATACTGAAAACCCTTTCTAGATTATAAAGGATCGGTTATTCCTATCTTACACAGGCAGTACGTCGAGCTATACAAAAGTATTGAATAGTTTGAAAACTAAGGGAGAACTATTTCAACACTGCTAAATCAAACAAAAATACGAGAACACAAACTAGCAGTTATCATTTTAGTTAATTTTTTAAAAGGACTTGAAACCTATAAAATATCTGAATTGGTCGCGAAAACAGGCTGTTCCATAATGAAAAATCAATTTCGTCAGTGATTGTTCCAAATTGATAATATCGAATGTTTGGGTCTCATCGAAATTATTTTTTGAAAATATTATTCCATTAGAAAATCTACTGTTTATTCCATACTCACGTTCAAAAATTAAATTGACTTAGGTTCGCTGGATATCAAAGGGAAATCCATTAAACAGATTTGTCACTTTGTATGATACAATTATTGACTCTCTGAAATTATGAGATGATAGCAACGATTTTAATGGATCACAAAAATTGTATTTGAGTTGAATTTTTTTCAAAACTTAATGAGGGATATTATATTTTTAGATGAAGACTCAGAGTCACTCTACCCGTGGCTCTGAACAAGGATCTTAATGGAATTGGAAGAAAACTTAAATCTGTTAGAAGACCTAGAAGATCTACGGACAGATGCGCAAAGCACAGGGCGATGGAGACGCCTAGTGAAGCAAATCTCGAAACGTGTGGCACAAACGGGACCTTAGTTAATATAACGTTATTTGGTTTTGTGAAAGTGCCTTTAATAATAAGATGATGATAATGAGGTTAGTAAGAAAAAAGACTACTTTTATCTTTGATGTTACCGAGAAGATCACGGCTTTCCAAAAAAGGCGTCGAGTGACGAACAGTGGATCACTAGAAAGAAACTACAGTCTCCAAACATTCTGGAAACCCTAGTTAATCTAAAAACTTCAGGGCAGCAGTTGCACCATGACGATCCAGTTCTCTAAGTGATGACTCCTCCAGTTATCCCAATTGCTAACACGAGAGGCAACATTGTGCCGTCGTGGATCAATGATTAAAATTATATTGACTAAAACAAAGATTAGTGAGGTCATATTCAGAAAAATGAAAATTAATAAATTAATTTTATCAAAAATCAGTTAATTTTAGCATCAGGCATGTTGTGTTCGTGAATCTGGCAGTAATCCGCTGATTGGTATTCAAATATTTGTCAAAACATATATTGGCACAGTTTATCTACAATTTCTAGCATTGATACCTCCTTTGGATTTACTGAAGAACTTGTGAAAGAGTTTACACAGTTTTTGAAGCATCTGAGAGTCAGGCGGTTGAATCCACGCATCATCTCGGCAAACTAAACATTATTATATGTACAAACCTGATTCTGCTGGGTCTGTGTTAACTCCATTTGGTAACGTTTTTTTAATTTAAATTTAAAAATTATTTATTCAAACAATTTATTTTTAATATTTAATTCAGGCACCGTTTGATTTATGGCGGATTTCTTGAAGAATCTTCAACTCCTTACTTGGTACCTTTTTCTTCTTTTTGGTCTTTTTTTATTTATTAATCGACCGCTGTTAAAAATCCAGAGCTAACTAAATGATCCCAACATGTTCAGCAGCGCCCTTAGCTTGGCACTGTGACATCTCTTGAACTCACACAACACGTACTGGAGGGAGAACTGGCCGATAGAATGGACTTCCAACACCATTTATCTATTTAGTGCACCAATAAGCCTTGTATATACAATTCAGGAGTGGGTGGTCTCTTAGCCTCCATAATCCTGAGAAGCTTTTCAGAAGAGTAGACTTTTCTCACCCGATGTGGTCTATTCTGGACTGGTTTAAGGATGGATTTAAAACTAGAAGCTGAGATGGTAGGAAAGGAAAGAACTTAACTCTTAGTTACAACTGTAGGAGTTTTTCTCCCTGAGTAGGTGCATTTCTCCCTATCCCCTTCACCTACGTCTTGTATGCGCGTTTTCTATATGTGAGAGTCACTGGAAGATCCACTTTGGTGACCCATTTTCCTGTCGAAAAGCTGGAAATCTCTTAAGTGTCGGTTTATTTTGAAATTACAAAATTATAACGAAAAAAATCCATACTATTATTTTAAAATAATAATTTGAATTTCGGCAAGATTCTTAGTCTTGTGGGTCAATTTTTAAACACGATGAAATTCATCAAGATCATTACAAGACATGCTCATAAACCTCGTTACATCCCTAAGAGTGCCAAACAGTACTACAAAGTGAGAAAGCCTACAGAATCAGACCCAATAGAGAGAAACGAGATTTCCAAAAGATTTGACGTTTACAAATCTCAGATGCAGAAGATAAGGGAAATTTGATAAATTATTGGCAGAGAAAAAATGGCCGAAATTACCGCAGAAAATAAGTCCTCTATCTGTCAGTCCTCCAAGGATGAAGGATTCTGGAGTAAATTGAAGGAAATTAACAACAAATGGAATTCAGAGATTGCCGAAAGGAGATTGTAGCTGTCATTCTCAATGTAGTACCGACCACGTGGGTTCTTCTGATTTGGGAAGAGACAGCGCTAAGAGGATAATCCAGAATCAGTTTAGTCGGTCTGAGTTGCTGGCATATGAATCCCTATCTAGTGAGATGGTTTTGTCTTTGTTTATTGTAGTTTGAGGGAATTATAAAAGAGGATGAGATTGATGAGGCTATAAACTCAATGTTGGACAGTGAGCCCATTGATTGCTGTTTTGCCATTGATCTAAAGGGGACTATTATTAGGGAGTTATTTAATTAAATATATATGAGATTTGGAGATAAATGATTGGATTTATTCAGATTTATTAGTTGTGGTGTTTGGGGTTGATCTAAGCTATTTTATTTGTTTATAACCCCATACACCGAGAAAGCATTTAGTCTCCATGGTTGCATAAGCAGAAAGACATTCCAAACTCCATCCAGAATCGAGGAAGGTAAGAAAAGAAATTGGAAAATATACAGTCTTAGCGTCCAAGGTACATGGATACAAGACAATTTGGTAACGAAATTAAAAAGTTTATAACTCAGGAGTTTCCAATAAGAAAGCAGGCTTTCGATTGGTCTTGAGCTAATATGTCTTACCACCACAAGGATATTAACCTCAAGTGAGTATAGTACTCGATTGGTAAATAACATTACTTAAAATTGAATAAATTTAAACTCAGAAATAGTAGTTAGTCTTATGGTAAATTGGTCAGATGGTTGAGCTGGTGACTTAGAGGCACTGTGGCGTAGCTCTACATTTGATGTCTCCATATTAATTCTCGAATGTTCTTAATCACGTTTATTATTATAAGCAACATGCGTAAAATCATATAGTTATAATTTCACCCGTGAGGCATTCAAAACAATCCTCCGAACTAGCTTCTTCCAACCTTCTCGATCGTAAGAGAGTTTCCTCTGCTCGTCCAGGTCGTCCCCACTTCTTAGACGTTTGTTCACGAGCTTTAGATCTCCGTCAAGTGTTTCTGGTTGTGTAATATGCCGGCGTCCACGAAAACACGGCTTCACGTTTATTATTAAGGCACTTTCACGAAAGCCATAATGTTTATAGCCCCGCATGTGCAACACTCATAAAAACAATATTTGTAGTTAATCTCTTCCATCTTCCTCTGTCGAATGCTAGATCACCCTGGGGTGTCCCAATCGTTGTTTTGAAACTGCTGGAAGTTGCCCTTCTGTCCTCACAGATAGTCTTATGTTCGCAACTAGTAGTCTGATTATCCTAACCGACGATTCATCCAATATTTGCTCAAGCACATTCATCAGTTTCTGTCTGTTTATTGAGTCAAAAGTTCTGGAGAGATCTATTCCCAACACGGTCGTTGCGCTCTTGAATCTTTGGTGCGTTGCACAGCGCCATCTATGGGCCATATAATGTTCGCCGTAGACCTCCCTTCTCGGAACCCACTTTGGCTTGCTGGTAGGCATATATCTGCCACACCCTTTATCCGGCTCAGTATAATGTTTGCCAGCACTTTGCGTATCGAATTCAGAAGTATGATCGACTGGTCCTTTTGCTTTGTTCGGTTTTTGTATGGGCATTAATAATCTATTTCCAAGTTCTAGATCGGTATTGGTTTCAAAATGTCATTTAGGGTTTTTGTAATTGCTTTGCTAAGTTTTTTTGGTCCATATCTTAAGCTCAGGGATAATGTTGTCTGGCCCTGCACTCTTGTTATTTTTCAATTTATTTAGCTGATTCCACTTCCACTGTGATTGGATTTTTAGTGCCTTTGCTTTAAAGGGGGAAAGTCCTTATTTTCTTATTCAACAGTGTTTCGAAGTGTCGTGCACTCAATTCGGCTTTTTCTTCGGGTTGCACACGAATTTTCCTCTTTTCTTTGATGTAAAGGACGTTTTGTCCTTTCTTTGTCCGCAGCAGCCTCAAAGCCGAACATCCTTGAATTGTCTTTAGGCATTCCACATTTTTTAATAGGGATTTAATAATTTCCCGTGAATGTTTTGTTCATCTTTTTGATTTTCCATTTAGTTCCTTTTGTTGGATTTAAGCTCTTTTTTATACTCTCGCCTGACGTGTTTGCCGCTTTTAGTCGTAGCTTTCAGCAATGCTTTGCCATATCTGGCACGTTCAGGTGGTGATCCAATTTTAAGGCGTGATGAGTTCGAACTACAAATATATTGGCCGACTTGGAGATTACCTGCTTTGTTTGATCCCACAGAGTTCGTACTGATGATTCAGGTACGTTTTTCTCCATGAGAGTCTCGATTTGTTCGTGATATTTATCCCTACAGGTGGGCTCTAACCACAATTTTTCTGTCTGAAAATATATATTGGGCTTTGTCTCGCCTTCTGCTTTTTCAATATATTTTTTCCCAGTCAAGTGTTTTTTTACAGACAGTTCTGCAATAACGATTCTATGATCGCAGTCAGTTGTTGTCCCCTGGTAGGAACATGCATCATTTAGCAGGTGTTTATCAGACTTTCGGCAGATAATGTAGTCGATTTGATTGTATATATTTACAGAATCTCCCGGCAGAGTTTTTTCTTTGTCAGTGCCATGTCGTCTTGTGGCAAGCTGAGTGCGTGAAGGCTTTGTTGCACAAGAATAAGCTCAGAGAAGTTCACCAGAGAGGCTCCAGATGCATTTCTCCTTCCGCGCTGTCTTCCAATAAAGGATTTTCTTGTCCCATTCGCGTTCTGGCCTTTGCATTCATATCTCCCGCAACAAAGACAAGGGACTAGGAAGCATTATTAGAGTATTGCGTGATAGTTCTGAGTAAAATTCCTCGAGCTCACCGGGGTTCTTGATTACTCGTCTTCAGTGTGGTGCATAAACATTTATGAAAGTAAATAGACTCTTGGACAGGCATAATCATTTAGTTTGACATGTAGAACATATATTCGTCGTTGACTCTCAATAGCGATGTAGTTTTTTGAGGTAATCCACGTATAAGGCAAATCCATGGCGTAATGCTTGCATTCAGTCGGGAAAAATCATCGGTAGTTGTTCCATGTCTCATCGCGTCTATTTTCGATTTTCGTTCTTGTAGGCAGCCAATAGATATTTTGTATCTATCGAGATCGTCACAAAGTACTTTCCTTGTCCAATCTTTCGATATTCCACGTACGTTGAACGTCATTAGCTTGAGTTTTCGGTTGTATAATGACTGTTTTTAGACATTTTCCTCACTGTTATCCAATTAAGAAGCAAGGCACGTCACCACCTCACAAAAAAAGCATAAAATAAGGCTTCACGTTTACTGAACATAAAATATAATATCCATCGATTAAAAAATATTCATCAATAAATAGTGTTTTTATCAATTTAATTAAATTAAAACTGGAACCGTGGGAGCGAAGACGGACGCCTTTCTCTCCAGTATTGGAAGCAAACTCGCCTTAAAAAGGTGTGAGCCACGAGAGAGGCTCTGGTTGAAGCAGAGGCCCGAAATGGCAATTATCAGAGGTAACTCCTTCGCCATTATGTCGTTTTAGTTATTTTAGAATAATTGTTTAATTAATATAAAAAAATAATTTATTAAATTAAAATGAGTATTAAATTTTATTTTTTAAATTTATTTAACCAAGTGGTTTTGTGTGACTTATGTGTGAAAACTCTCAATCCCTATTGAAAGAAAATCATGCAAATAAACCGAGAGATATAATCATGATAGAAACTCCCTATAACGTTTGACAGTTCATATCTTAATTTTAGTTCGATATAACAAAACTGCAAGATATTCTACGTATTCGCAAGGGAAAACTAGTCACAAAGTCCCATTCACATGGACTGGAATGTATTCTTGCTCCTTCTTCAGAGGATGTTGTTATTCTTGAAAATTTTAACAGCTGTTCGTATCATCGTAGACTTATTCTTAATTTTAGCCTCTAAAATCGACAAAACATTGACCATAAATCATGACCTTAATTCAACCACGTGGAGTGACCCAAATAAGTCCCTTAAGGCTGAAAAGAGGAAACGAACTAGAAACTCTGAAACTGATCACTCGAAAAGAGTTGCTAAATGAATTTTAAATATTTTCGTGAATAAAATTCAAACTTTCATATATTATTGATTGAACGCATACGATTTGTGAGGAAATGTGCTCAATTAGTGATCTTCTCGACTGCCTCCCCTCTTTTAGCTATCAACAATTCAAGACGCGGAAGGGAACTCGATTCGAGTAATAGAGTCTCTGAGATTTATTTGATTGTGAAATTTGTTGATAAATTGAAATAAATTACTATCCTAACAGCGTTTGGAGATCCTGGAAGCACAATGGCTTCGAGGGGTCTTGGAATAGCAAATATCCCTGTCTCTTTGTAGCTGGATCACTTGATAAAATATACGACTTGTTTCTGTTGTGATTTGAAAATTAGAATAATTTTGCTAAGTCTACTTGACTGACCATCTTGCAGTTCTTTCATTGTAGATTCATTCTTAGTCCTTATATTCCAATTTAACCTTCAAAACGATGTTCCTTCAGTTTTGGAACGATGCAGGGTTTAGTCGTTTATTTCGAAAAATTGGGGTAGTCACATCCTTGACCCCTTAACTCCTGGCTTGATGAATGCATCGATGATACATTTGGAACTGGATTGTTTACTAGGACTTGGACGCAGCCAAGAAAAAAAGTTAATAGCACTCCTGATGTCTTGTCCCTTTTCTTAATTACCATAACCGTGTTTTCCCCTTAAAATAAAGTTTAAGAACTCTCCGAGTGAAGGTTCAGTAGTGGAAACATTACAAAAGTGCTATTATAGTGAACTGAATGAAATTATTCCTAAAACCAACGGTGAAACCAAACTAAAATCATAAAGCATCAACGTCAGAATGATACTGGACCTATTGCCTTTTTTGTTGCGTGTGAGTGATATTCAGACGAATCCAGTTCAGCCGTGAAGCATTCACTGACGACGGCATCACCGGTAAGACCCAAGGCATCATATATTATTGTAGCGTGAAGCCGAAATGTACAGCATCGAGATAAAAACCAGAAGACATGAGGACTTTGCCGGCCACTTATGATACTAATGGATTTTTATAAACTACTCGATAAAACAACATCTTTTATGTTTATAATTTTTTTTTATAAAATAATTTTTTTTAACAATTAAACAAATGTCAGTTGAGGAAGCCTGCTGCGTGGATTGCGAACGAGTTCCCTCGGAGTATGGCTATTCCAATCTTTTGCTTTAGCCATAACCTTTCTCGTTGATCCCTTTTCTTTCTGGCAAGCAATCCTCCGAGTTCTCGCAAGAACTCATAGTGAATAATTAAACGAATAAACAAAGTAATAATCTAGGTATATCAGATCAGCGTGAATTAATCAAAAGTCATTTGATAGTTCGCATCATCAATTATACCAGAAAAGATACACAACTTAAAAACGTGATTTTTTTAAATTTAAATTAATTCATTAAAGTTTTATTTGAATTAAATTAATCTTAACAAAATCCGATATAAGAGAAATTCGCAGGGATGGATGCGAAAAAAATTTTAGAATTGTTTCCATATAGCAGGGATTGGGTTGATTGATTGAATTGTTGAAAATGCTCGTTAGTGCAGAAACACCCAAAGTACTCTATTTTTTACAGGATCGCTATGATTCCGCCTGACCCACAGGTATGTGCGTTCTTTGATCAAAAAATCTTCGATGCTACATCTCCTGGTAGAAAATACAATGATAGATGCTCTCTTTTCGGTTTCGAATTAGTGTTTGATGGAATGTTGACTCTTGTAGGGTTTGTGACTTATTCTCACACAATGCTTCATGAATTTGTTTAGATCCATCTGGTAATCATGGTCCCCGTTTTTAATGTTACGTAACATCAATAAGGACGAAACAACGTATTTTTAAATCCTGTCCAGTCAGCATTAATATAGTCATAACATGTGTTTTGTCCGAGTCGATGGAGAGCAGTTGATCTTAATCAAACTGTGGTCATTGTACGGCGTTCGTGTATTACTCTTCAGATCGTTTATAATGGACAGATTTTTCAGTTGGGAAATAATTAGATTCCCCCTTTTATCTGGAGGTTGTTTCCTATACCACCAATGGTGTTTGGCGTTAAAGTCCCCGGATACCAACAAGTTTTCCACATTATCGAGGTCAGACAAATCCACGGAAAATCCTTTGGCACAGGAGTCTGGAGGGAGAACATAGATGTTGCCTATAATAATAACTCCGAGAGAGTCTGTACCGATAGCCTAATAACTTCTGTCTTTAGCCATTTTCCTGAATACGGAGGAATTTTTATAGAACACAATTCCTGTCTTGACAAACGTCAGTAGACCCTCGCCTAGGCCCGATGGTCAATCTACTCTCAATACGTTAAATCCATATAATTTAGAAGTAGTAAAAGTTCTCAAATACTTGGTTTCTTGTAGGAGACAGATATAAATCTTTTCTCCAAGAACAGCTTCAGCTTCTGTAATTTTCCTCTGACTCTATTAACGCTTAGGCTCAGTAAATTCAACTTTCTGGGTCCTGGATTCTATTCGACGTCTCCAGAAGTGACAAGACTCTACCAGAAAATTACTCGAGCGTAGAGGAAGTATCGTCCAGGGGAATCCTCTGGATGGTTGTGACTATGACGTACGCTAGCATTATTATTACCCCCAAGATCACTGGGTAAAAGAGAAAGAAACAAGAGTTCTCAACTAACTAATTGATCCCTGACCGACAAGGGAGAGGACAAGTCAGGCAGGGTTGAGAATCCTGTACTGCTCTTCTCATCGAAATTTTCGTTGTAATTCAATTATGATTTTCAAGACGACAACCGTGAAATCTGCATTGCCCACGAAAGACTTGCATACGTCATCGTGAGGCGGATAAATTGTTCATAAACTGTGGCAAGGCTCCCAGTTTGGTCTTTAAGTGTTTTTGAGAGCAATTTTAAAATTCTCATTTATTTCAAAGTAGAAATAACTTTGTGTTCAAGATGTTGGATAAACTAGAGTCCCTGATCAAAGATGACCCCTAGAATCATCGGTGTTTTGTTAATAAGAATAGCCTCGTTCTTCATAAGGATTTTTCCTTCGATATGGAGTTGTCTTTTGTACGTGGTAAACAGCATGACAGAGGACTTGGTTGCTGATCTGTCGAGCCTCCAATTCGAGAGGCCTAGTTCCAGTTTGTCAAGCATTTGTTGAGCGGACTACGTCTCTGATTGGATGCTTCTGTCCTTGGAGGCAAAAATTGTATTCTGGGCGTAGGAGAGGATTAGACAGTTCACATACAGGTTTTTGGCATGTCATTTATATAGAGGTTGAAGAGTTGGTATGACAGTGAGGAGCTAGAGACTCCATTTGGAAAATAGCGAGATTTTCGTTTGATGCTGTTGAAGATATTTATTTTTTTTATTTAACCCAAGAACACCAATAGTTAATTAATTGTATTAAACTAATTAGGTGATCCCGGCCGCCTCCATCAGGTCTCTCATCTTTTTCCGGTGGACCTTCCGAGATCCAACACAGCTTCTCTGAGGACGGGAGGGTTTTAAAAGAAAAGCAAGAGGGGTGATGTAAAGTCTTCTAGTAAGACCCAATCCATTAGAGCATTGTAGGAAGTTGAATTTTCGGCACAGAGCGGCGAATCCCTTCCCATTTTGTCCGATAAGGTCTTCCAGAGAGGTGGGTGTGAGACTGACTGTTCTCACGAGCTTGCCGATAGTTGTAGCTGATAGGGACTGAATATCACTGATTTTCTGTTTGTTCGTCCGGGGTAGGTTGATTCCCCAAGACGCACAGGCGTAGCTGATAGATGGCTCAATGAATTGTTTATGTAGTAGTTTTAATGCTGGGAGAGGGGTTCTGATGCCACCAAAAATAGATTTGATCAAACCAAGCTTTTTTGAGCAGGTTCCAGAGATATATTCGACATGGGGGGAGAAGGTCATGTGCGTGTCAAAGGCGACTCCTAAGATTTTAAATTTCTTCGTAAAAGGTATTTTAGTTTGGTTGATAAATAAATCAACGTCATTCTTCCAAGACGTTTGTCTGAGGTAAATAGGGATGTGGAGGACTTCTCAGGAGATATATCAAGTCTGTTGGAGATTAACCAATTTTGAATCACGTGTAGTTGTTTTTGAACTCTTTCTGAGGCTTTTAGGAGATCCTGGTGACGGGATCCATAACATTTTTGACGGAATTTCCTTTCCTATCTAAATTTTTTATGCAAGTTAAAAAATATTAATATCAATATATTATAATAAATAAAATAATTTATTATAAAATTTAAAATACTCGTTGGTGTATGGATTGTGTCTTTTTCATTAACAACGACGATGAACGCCTAAAAAGTAAAATATTAGTACTAATATCAAAGAAAAGAGGAATGTGAACAAAGTTGATTCCAAAAATGCGATAATGGTATTAATATCCATTATTTTAGACTGCCAAAGCTTTATTGCAGAAAAATCACGACTCTTGTAATCTAAACGCTATTTTTAATAACATTATTTCTGAAATTTTGAATAAAAAAAGTGCTGACTATTAGTTCCTCAATTTAGGATGTCCACGTGCTTTTCGTACTCTCATTAAAGTTTGTTCAAGACAATTAAAGACTAATAATCATAATATCACATGAGATTCAAATACCTGATGATTGCCAAATATCAAACCCTTGATGGTTCTCTCAGATTTAGAAATGCATCTGCAATGGGGCTTCGTATGGAACTTCACGTGTGGTTGAATTGGAAGAATTTAGTAATGGGTGATCTGTTTTAATGTCTTCACGTGTCTAAGTTTTTATCTCGTCATTGCAAAAATTTGAGGAACCTAATGGTTCTGCCCTGTATACAGGGTGAATTTTTAGTTAGAGATGCACAATTCCCTAGGACTGTCCCTGAATAAATGTTTTCAATCTCCGAAAATGATTTCATTCAAATTTTTGATTTTTATTATTTTTGTTTCCAAAGATTTCGGAGAAACGTATTGGGGCATGCAAACTACTTGCTCCCAAAAGACAAGACTTAAAGTTCTTCGATGATTTTGACATGATTCAGCCTTCCAATAACGTGTGACTGTGGGGGAGAGAAAAATATCTAAATATTTTAGAGCAGTTTAGCATACTTTGAGTCTTGTTACTGTAATTTACTGGAGTTCCTTAATGGGGAGTATGAATTTTTTCAACTGAATCTATTAAGAACCAACAAAAGGGAAGAGGACATTCAGCCTACGTAGCTGTGGGAACCCTTCCAGTAAAATGGGAGAGAAAATGACCCTTTTTGTCCCACTCTTGCACTGGGAGCATCTCTTTTAGGTTCCATTGCTTAGGTGAAAAAAGCCACCTTAAACATTAATTTATTTACTCCGAAATCAAGAGAAATGGGATAAGAGTTATCGTCTATTTAAGTGATCTCTTGACCATTCCTGTCCTTTTGAGTCCTGGAAATTTGTGTTATTGCGGCCATCGCGGAAGGATCCGGGTGCTTCAGTTCGAAATTGAAATTTATTTTCAAAGACCACAGTTAAAGAAAAGAACAAAAAATTATGTGATCCCGGAGAATTTCAATGGGGCTCTCAGCTTGGCCCAGTGGTCTTCCCTCGGTCCAACACAAGCACGCAGTGGACGAGTGATCCTCTGGTATCGTTGAGTTTGGCCTCCTTTTCTTCTTATTAAGTCTTCCAAGGGGGTAGGTGTAGAATTAAGATCGCCTTTGATCCAGTTCTCTATCGCGGAAAACGCTCTTTTTTGGGTTGTTGCAATTCTTTGAGCATTCGTCCAAAAAATTGAGGGACCCCATGATGCACATGCATATGATATACATGGCTCGACGTACTAGTGATTTCAGAGGCACAAAGTGCCCCAAACCGGGGTTACACTGTAGTGATTTCAGAACGGGATGACTTCCGATCCTCCATAAACCAAAGATCCCCTTTAAGAGGTTGATTTTCTTTTCACATTCGTTTAAAACATTTCCACGTGGCGCGAGAAAGTCATATGGGTGTCGAATACTACTCCAAGATCTTCTGCCATTTTTGGAATGGCAACTTACTTCCATCTGCTTCTATATCCACTGTCCTGTTGGATATTCTCTTATCAGAGGTAAGGAGAGACGTAACCTATTTTCCGGGCTGATCGACAGACTGTTTTCATTTACCAGTAGATTAAACAGTTTACAAGTAATTGTATTCACTCCGAGGCGACCTGAACGTCTTGGTCCCTGGATACAATGACAATATAAACTGCATAAGCCAGTAAAAGGTCATCCTCATGCTCCGGAGTCGGGATATCATTCAAGAAAAAGTAGAAGAGGGGGACAGAGGAGATCCTTGGGGTATTCCATTTGGAATTAAATGGGAGCTCGACCGTAGGTTTCCCAAACAGACTCGTCCTCTTCGTCCACTGAGAAAATTCACCAGCCAGAGTTTGAAATTCCCAGGTATATCCGTCTGAAGATTTTCCTGGCGAGTCTTTTCTTGGGATGGAGTCGAATGCACTGTGAATGTCTACAGAACATAGAATTGTTTTTTGTGCCTGGGTTTGTTGGTGAACCCGAGCAAATAAAATCACTCAGGGTTACTAGGTGGGTATCCGTCGAGTGAAAGGATTTAAATCCGTGTTGGAATGGTTTCTCTGGGATTGTTCCTTTGATTTTCTGAAGAACTAGTTTTTCCAGAATTTTCGACATTGAAGATAGCAACGATACCGGTCTGAATGATGCCGGATTGTTTTTTGGTTTTCCCATCTTCAATATCGGGCGGATGTAGACGAGTTTCCATAGTGAGGGGATCACATTTTCCCTTAAAGACCAATTATAGATCTTTGTAAGGGTCCTGATCCTCTCTGGTCCAAGATTTTTCAGCAGGATAACAGGGATTCCATCTGGGCCGTGGGAATAGGTAGTCTTTGTATTGGCAGTGCTTCTTTTACATCCGTTTCTGAAAAGTAGGAAAATAAGCGGTCCCTCTTCGGTTTTTCCAAAGGATATACAAGAATATACAAATGGTTATTGCGAAAGGATCTAAACGAGCGACAAAGACAACGAAAGTTTCAACAATAAAAACCAGCGGCTCTTCTCGTCCTCCGAGAAGTTCTATGGCTGATTCGTTCACATTGGACAACAAAACGCTGTGCGAGACAGACTGCCAATGAACCTATGAAACACGAATCCTCAGAAATGACCAAACAAGCAAACGAATCCATGAAAGCTAATCCCACAGACAACTCGTCCCTATTGATAACAGTCAACTCCGCTACCAGTGGGATAAGGATCGCGGACATTCTATACTTCTATGACCAGTACGGATGTATGAGATGAGCCACAGAGGATCGGGCTCCTTCCGACTGGATTTTCGAGACATCTCCCACATGACTACCTTTATGGAGGCGTGAATGAGACCTGTCTTTTTGGCCCGGACAACCACCGATTCAGAACACTTTCAACAAAACCGTCTGAGATTTCCCTCAGGAACCTGCCTTTCTGGGTGAAGGAGGACGACCTCTTGGACTACCTCCAGGAGATGGCTTTCTCAACTACAAAAGTTACCCGAATGTCCAGAGGATCGCAGACCATGCCAATGGCGAAGGCCTCAATTAATAGTAAATCGGAGGCTACATTGCTAATACATTGTGGGCTTCTACACTGGAACGAACATGATCTCCTGTGAGTGGATGAGAAGAGGACCGTCGATCTGCTACAACTGTCAGCAGGTCGGTCACCTTGCATTCCAGTTCACAGGAAGGAAGAAATGCTTCCGTTGTGCGGGGGAGCATGACACCTCCAAGTGCAGTGCGGACCCGGGTCTCGAACCTAAATGCGTTAACTGTGGATCAACAAAACGCGGTGCCAGGTATGGAGGATGCCCTGTGCTAGTGGAGGTCAGGCGAAACCTAAATCTCCGTATCAACAATACGGAACCGAAACAGATGGATGTTATAACCAACAAAGTAGAACCATCAGCCCAAAAAAGAATAATCGGCCCAAGAATTAACAAGAATGAACCAGCTCCTCATCCACGAGAATCGGCCTGGATACCCAGAGAAAAAATACCAGTGAGAATTGCAAAGGAATTGGAAAAAATAATATCAAGACTAAAAAAACTAAGCGGTATACTCGGGGTGGATTTACGAAGAATGGTGGACCTGGCCATGGAGACCCCGGGCCACCTAAAAGAAAATTGAAAAGAAACCTGAAGATAGTTCTGGTGAATTCCCGATCCCTGAGGAAGAGGCGTCATGACCTAGCACTAATCCTGTCAACCACCAGGATTGACATCCTGGTGGTCAACGAGATCAAGGTGAAAAAGACCAACACTACAAGGCTACAATGATATAATTCTATAGAAATACCGTGGTACTGGAACAACATTATTTCACAGTAATGACCTACAGATACGTGAGCCAAAAGTTATTATTTATACACATTGTAAATTTGTTTCCGTTGGGGTGCGCTGCTGTGGCCTTTGGATACACATTGGAGAGATGTATGACCTCAGAAAGTGTTTTACAGAAATTGAAGAATTCTTTGCAGAAAACGATATGTCTGTCCCGGTAGGAGATCTAAACGCCAAGAACGTTAAATATGGATGCTTCGGAACTAACGAGGATAGAATCAGACTAAGAAAATTGAGTGATAAAACTGGTTTCGAGATCATAACGTCGGAGGAGCCCAATCACTTCTCGATCACGATGGAAATATGCTTGGCGTGTTTCTTGGGCCACCACTGCTCTACATTTATGTGGGGAGACCGAAGATCATTTGGGACATCGAGAGCGACCACATCCTCAAGAAATGACACTGAACCTGGCTCCGGACACGGAGTCAGTGTTCACAGGTTATCAAGGCTAAATTGGGAACACTACAGAAGATACATATCTGGAAACCTCAAAAACTGGAAAAGGCGACCTTATTCCCGAAGTGATATTGACATCATAGACAGAGACCTTTCAATTGTGATGGAGAGATACTTATCACTTTACGCCAGGAAAAGACTTTCCGGTGCTAATTATAAAAGAGCATCAATTTCTCCCTTTCTACGTTATCTCTGATTGAAGAAAGAAACCGACTGAAGAACAAACTCAGAAGATGTGTCGACTGGGTTACATTGACCGGTCAACTAAAGATAATCAAATAAGCCATCGAAGAAGGAACAAGACTGACTCTAGAACAATGTGGAGGGTCGAGGCAAGCAAACTAAACACCAAAGGCCCCTCGTTCTGGAAGATCTACAAAAGAATAACTGGCTAGAAGAGGAATGATAATGAAAATCTCTTTGAACAAGCCAGAAGGTGGGTCTTAAGAAGCAAATAGACTGTATCCAGGGAGTCAACCCAATGGAGCTGAGCCTGAGGGAAGAGTTTGGAGCTTCACAAGATATTCTTACCTATTCTCCGGACGATCTCAGATTCTGATATAAAGATAACGACAGAGGACGTCGTGATTATCATTAGAGCATGCAAAGCTAACGCTCCTGTACATGACCAAATTAGCATGAGAATGTTCAAAGAAGGTCCAGAGGATCTGCTGCTCGTGCTGAAGGAATTACTCAACGCAAGCATTGATCATGGATATATCCCAAGATGCTGGAAAACCTCTATTGTCAGGATGATACTTAAACCAGGAAAATCGTGGAGAGACCCCCTTAACTATAAGCCAATCAGCCTAATTTGCTCTATCCCCAAGATTGCTGAGAGAATTATCTTCAAGAGACTGTTTCCTCCTCGCGGAACAATGTGGCTTCAGACCTGGGAAATCCTGCACGGATTGTATCCACCACATGCATTCGATGGTACTGAGAGCTCTGGAATTCAAGAGGCAAGTCAACCTGGTGTGTTTGGACCTGTCCAAGGCTTTCGATAGCCCGTGGCATATGGCCCTCCTATCAAGGCTAGCGGCTGCTGACATCCAAAAGAAATTCTTCACATAGATAAAAGACTTCCTAACAGGACGGACTTTCCGAGTACGTGTTGGGGCAAATATGTCAAAAGATATCCTATTGAAGAGGGGCGTTCCACGGGAGCCCGCTTCTGTTCAATGTGTATGTTCAATCTGCCTTGAGCCCGCTTCTGTTCAATGTGCTTTTGTCAGACTTCCCTACTCCGCCGGATGCGAACACCAAACTGCTGATATACGCAGACGATATTCTGATTATAGATACGTCTGAGAAGTTAACATAATCAGAAAAAAGAATCAAGTTATTCATTGATCAAGTGCAGGATTGGTACTCCAAAAGAGGGATGAGACTCTCTACTGAGAAGTCCAGCTTCTTGAGGGTTAGTCGCCTACGGAGGCATCATGCGCAGCCCTATTCACTTGGTATTCAGAACGTAAATTCACTCCGCTACCTCGAGATAGTTATCGATCGGGAAGGTTCTTTCATGGAGGATATCAGACGAAAAAGGCGTTGCAAGCGCTTGAACAACTCTTGAATTAGTAGGATGCCAATTTTGATTTTTAAGATGAGTGTTCTGAGCTCCAAGATTTTACCCTTGATTCCATTCGCGTTGAGCTGGATCTGTTTTCGAGGGGCACACGTCCGGGAAGCTGATACCGATCCAGAAATTCGCCGACCGGGGGTGACATTACTCTCCGGTGGAAGAAAGCAAATGGTCCTTTTCTGAAGTGCGTTGCGCGCACTCTGAGCGCCTCCATGGCTATTCTGTCTGGTGGACCACATGACGCCACGTCTTAAACTAAATCGGTTTTAAACTTTTCGAGAAAGGAGATTTCATCTGAAGCGCGGGACAAGACGAGTATTAATTTTCCTGATTACTGAATGCACCATTGACAAGTCTAAGAAAGTCAGAGAAGGTGGTTCGTGCGGAGGAATTCAGATCGGCATTATAAAAGTGCACTCCGATAGAATTCCTCTGCAGAAATAAAAAAGACACTTCAGAAACGCAGTTGGTTTACTGGCGGAGCATTCGAAGGAAATTCGAGAGATGTTGGAGGCTGGGATCACTTAATTTAGCAAGTTAATTCTTTCTTTCTTGGTGGTCTTGGGGTTTTAAAATAAAATAAATAAGAAAGTCACGTTGAGACATTCATTTTCACAATTTTTAGGTTCAACCAACAATTTCATCATTTTGCAGTTTGAGTATTTTCCATTAATAAGCAGACTAATCAAGGCACACTCAAAATAAAAACATAATAGAAAACTATACAAAAGAAAATTATTCAAACTCATCAGTATACTGAGATTCATCCCACAGCTCCCCCATTTCTCGAATGATTGACTCGGACACCCCCTTTTTTGCATTTGGAATATGGGACTCCTCATTATTATGCACACTCGAAGCAAATATATCAAATAATTCATTCGTAGCCATTGACGACAGGCTATTATTGTCTTCAGATATGAGAGTAGATGATACCATCTTTTTAAAACGTTGAAGACTAAATTATTAATCAAAATTTCCACTTCATGATTTTGTCTTCTATCGTGTCCCTGGTTATCAGTCTATATACATTAACAGCCTTCTGTTGTCCAATCCTATGAGCTCTATCCATCGCCTGCATATCAGAGCAGGGATTCCAATCATGATCCATAAAAATGATCACATTGGCTCCAGTCAGGTTAAGTCCATGACCAGCAATTCTTGTAGTAGCCAACATAATCTCAAAAGAAGGGTCAGAGTTAAATCTATTGTAACCACAACAAACACCTATTGGCGTAATCCACTCTCTTTGAGTTTTGAACAGTCCCGTCCAGTCTCATGTACAATACATCGGGCATATGCTTACTAAATAAAAATCACATGAACGGAAAACCACAGCAAATCACTTATAATGATATCAATGAAAGCTCTTGTTTGACAAAAAATCACAACTCTGTGCCTTGAATTGAGAGTAATCAAAGAATCTGAGCCAATCCCGCAATTCTCCAAAATCTCTCTAATAATAAGTCAATTCGATACTTCAAGACGACCAGCTTCCCGGAAACGGAAATATCGCTCAGATCATAAGAGTTGTCGTAGTACTGACCAATATTCTTAAGTAGAGCAGGATGATTGCAAATCAGTCGTGATTTATTGATAATCTAAAACTAACTCAGAGACAAAACTGATAATTTCCACGTCTGATCAGAAACTGTCGACTTTTTCATAACAATGTTGGAAAGAGCATCATACAGGGCAACCTTTAGTAACGAATGTTAAATACCTGAAGTTCGCTCATATGACAGTGATAGTCCTGAATCGTCTTTGGTGGGAGATCATGGAGGACGTCCTCCTTTACACGCCGAAGAATAAATGGTAGAATATTCTTATGCAGACTTCGCAGTGCAATCAAACCAATAAATAAGAAAAACTAGTACCTTCAGATGACTGAAGAACAGACGAATTAGACTGTTCCTTCAACGGAATAACGGATTTCACAAAACGTTTGTTAAAAGACTTTTCAGAACCCAGGAAACCGGGCATCAAAAAATCGAAAAGAGCCCAAATATCCAATATTTTACTCTGTACGGGAGTTCCAGATAGCAACAGTCTGTGCTTACAGCGAATTGACTTGAGTGACTTTGATATCTATCATAGAAAGTACAACAATACCTTGTTGTTTGGATTCTTAATGACGTGTCCCTCATCTAAAATGCAAAAATCCCATTCAACAGAACTAAAGGTAAATAATAAGACAAACGTGAAGAAAAACAATGTCATGTCTAATAATTTCATATCTATCAAATTAAACTATTTAAAACTACCTCCACGCGGATTATTTGATAAAATATTAATTATTTCTGCAACTGGATAATACTGAGACTCAAACTTATCCAGTCGCAATGAGAGATTTGTTCCAAAGTCCTTTTTAGCCCGAACCTATTTATTAATGTTTTTAATTCATACTTTATCTCCCATGTTAAAAGTATATTTACTATTATGAACATTCATTTTCCTGTTCATAGCTTTGTAATAATTCGAATTTTCTTCAATCGATTTAATTTCGAAATTAAATCTCTTCGCATTCGGACACAAATTATCTGACTGGGAATTATCTAGATATAAATTTTTTAAATCAAACTACGTGAATTTTCAATAGATTCTGGAGTCGAACAATTAACCAAATCGTCAATTTGTTCTGGAATCGCACACATCACTTAAATTATCTAACTCATAATGTAATATAAGTATAACCATGAATTATTGAATTTATTCCCTTAATTCCTCGATATCTTTCGAAAGGACTTTTGTTAGAAAATAAATGGACCGATATGTTGTAACTGTAGACAGCACTTTCTAATTTGTGACAAAATATCTAATAACTTTGTCATAAAGTTTAATAACTTTGTCAAATATTTAATAACTTTGTCAAAATGTTTAATAACTTTGTAAAATATTTATTGGATTATTATTTATATTTTTGGGATTATTATTTATATTTTTGGGATTATTATTTATATTTTTGGGATCATATATATTATATTTATTGGATTATTATTTTATATTTTTGGGATCATTATTTATATTTATTGGATTATTAAGTTCCTATAAAAACAAATTTTAGCGCAAAATGAATTAAATGAATAGTTACCAAAACGAAAATACTACTGTAACCGAGGATAACCGACAAACTTATTAAATAAATATGAAGCAGGTTTGGCTTATTCAAAAATATCGAAGACATATGTATTACCAGACAGTTGTTTCTATCGTCAAAAAATACAGGAAGTTTTGCTTCAACAAGAAATAATTGTGGACGAAAAAAAACTTAATCCATCGGACATCTTATTTTTGACTAAAAAAATTGAAGAAGATGCTTCATTTACGCTGAAGAATTTACAAAATTCTTTTTTGATGTGAAAAGAAAAAATGTCTCTCAATCGACAATAAATAGGACGCTAGAGACATTTGGATATACAGTAGGACCCCGCCCCAATCAAACCCCGGCCCTGGGGCACCCTCTATATTTGGGGCACCCTCTGTATTTGGGGCGATTTTTTAAATAAATATAATTATAAATGATCTTTTACATTTTTTCACATTTTTCGTTCAATAAATTCAAAATAAAAACCCCGCTTTTTGGGGGCACTTTCTCTATAGAAAATTTAAAAATCTATTATTTAATTTTTATCTTTAATTTATTAATTTTCAAATAATTGTCAGCATGCCTGCGAAGCTTAGTCGTCATTTGAAACAACAGATTTTCGATTCTTTAATAAATCAAAATATGTCAGAAAGAAAAATTTGTCGATTATACAAGATTGGAAAAGGAACTGTTTCTCGAATTAAAAAAGAAATTGGAAAGGAAAATATTTCGTTAAACAAAGAAGTATTTTTTGAGGAAGTTTCATGCAAGAAGTTTGAATCCGACCTTTCTACTCAAATTGATCGACTAGTATTCGAAGTCTTCAACAATTTGAGAAAGGATGGGATTTCAATTTGATTATTATGGATAATGCACGTTGTCACAAATGTCAGGAATATTCAAACTTATCAATTTCTTAAACTTCCTAAAAACACAACAGCACTTCTTCAACCTTTAGATATGGGGATCATAAACTCATTCAAATCATGTTATAAGAATGTTCTTTATGAAAATGATATGTCTTGACGATGCTAATGAATACTATGATGCCCTGTTGAAGATCAATATGAGACAAGTAGTCCATTTGTGGGAGAAGCATGGACTCGTGTAACAAAAACTACAATATTGAATTGTTGGAAAAAGATAAATGAGCAAAGAACATTGTCCATGAAACAAATTCAAAAAAGAATCCGAATTAATTGATGAACATATTTCAGATTTAACAGAACTTGAAATAAATGGAATAGAAGAAAATGAGGCTATGTATAATGGAAATAATGAGATGATGGGCTATATTTAAAAGATTACAATAAAAATTATGAATAATCTTGAATCTTCATTATTTAACATTTGTCCTGAAGGGCTTTAAAGAATACTATGAATTTAGGATTAAAATTTCAAAAATGCTAAGAAACAAATATTCCATTGGGAACAAAATAACTTGATTATTTTTCAATATGAAGCCAAAACCTTTTTGCAATATGAAGCAAAACATTGTATTGTAAAAATAATTATTTAAAATACGAATAGAGAGGTTAAAAATGTAATAATTTAGTATACTCTCTATATTTGGGGCACCCTCTATATTTGGGGGCACTTTTCTATTGGGGCGGGGTCCTACTGTAGTTTTAAAAAATCAATTTGTACCTATGGCGAGAAATTCTACAATAAATATGGATGAAAGATATAGATCTGCCAGAAAAATAATTGAAGTGATAATCAACGGCTTATTTTTATAGACGAAATGGGAGTCAATTGTTTGATGAGATCCAAATTTGGAAGATCATATAAAAGGAGTTACTCCGAAAAAAATGTACTAGAAAACATAAGAGAGAAAAATTTCTCTATTTGTGCTGCTATTTCTGTGGACGGCCTTTTACATTACGAAATCAATTCCTTTCCTTATCGCGCGGAGACGTTCATTGATTTTGTAATACAGCTTAATTATAAGCTTGAACATGCCAGGGAAAAAAGTATGGTTATGTATTATATTTAAGACATGGTATTGATTTGACAATGCATCAATTCACAAGAGCGAGCAATTAAAAAATGTTGTATTCGGAACTGGTATCCAATTAATTTTTAACGTGTCATTAGTTAAAGCATTGGCTAATGAAGAATTTTAATTTATAGTTGTTTTTTTTTCAATTAATTATAAAATTGGTTTCTTTTAATTTGACCCTTGACAAAGTTATTAAGTATTTTGACAAGTTATTAAACATTTTGACAAAGTTATTAATCGAGACGAGGATTATTTTGTGACTAAACACCAACTCCTGCAACCTGGGATAACCCAAACAACCACCTTTCTCTCTTTTTCTTAGAACCAGAATATATCACGTGAGATAGAAGTGAGTCGTCGAAAAATTTATCAATCTCGTACGCCCAGTGAGTAGTGAGAGCAACAGGACAAACCACGAGGGACGGTTTCTAATATGTTATTCAACCAAACCCAAGTTTGAGATGATTTATAGTAGTTGTGAAGAAGGACAATTATCTGTAAGGTTTTTCCTAGCCCCATATCATCAGCTAAAATTCCGTGAAGGCCATAGGTAGTTATAAAGTTGAGCCAGCTGATGCCATCCTAGAGATCATCATAATCTTCACCAATTGATAAGGACGAAGAGTTGTCTTGAGCTCTTTAGGCACTTCTACGGGGAAGATATTAGCCTGATTGTGTAGGTTTTCCAACAACATTCTCCCCCTCAACCACATTGGATGCAAAGGTTTCTCCACCTGTTCAACTGAATATGCACTCTACGGTCTAGATTTAATAACAACCTGAAGAGGAAACAATTCGACCAGTTTAGAGAAACATAAGGAGGCTATAGAGCGCACATGAGTTATTTGATCCCCGAGAGAAGAAAGGACAGAAGTAATCAGTATTGGGACGTAAATTGATATATTTTTTGTTTCAATTATATCTAAGTTGAACACAAACATCAAACGATGTATCGTCTCAATTATACCCAATCTCGCCCACTTGTTGTCCAATTCTCCAAAAAACCACTCAAAGGTGAGGGTCCTCAATGAGGAGGAAGCCAAAATTCCCACAAAGCGAGCACATAAATGCCTGGAGAGGCAGTCCATATGGCATAAGCATCGCTTCAGAATAGACAGATTGCACACATATTTCGTAAGCATGATCTGAGACATGTAAGGAACAACCAACTCTGCGAAAAGAATCTTACAGAGCAACTCATCGTCATTTAGAGTTCCATCGTCAACATATTAGGTCAAATAATACTTGAACTATTGAAAATGGCAAATTGATGCGAAATGAACTGTTCAAACTCAGGGATGTTCGATTCACAAAGGAACATCACAGCCAACTCGGCACCGATGCGTTGATTGTCGAAACTCGTAAGCTTATGAATATTAAAGAGATAAATACGTCATTGAGTGGCTCAGCGAAACTTAGGTGGGTGTATGAAAACCTGAACTTTTGAGGGGCTGAAAGACCGCTGGACTAAAGGATAAATAACCAAAACAAACCCATTCAGGGAACAAAGAGGCAACTACCGTAGATGAATCAAGAGAGATCTCATCTAAAAATGAACTAAATGCAGTATCACCAATCATGGAGTACAGAGAATCCTTTAAAAGGTCTATCATTGGAACGGCCATCTTCTTTAAATTATCAAACAATTTTGAAGCTAATTTTGGATGTTGGATAACCAATACAGGTACAAGTGAAGCAGCCATAACCTATAGTAACAATAAGTCATACTTGAAGTGATCTATTGGTTTCATGTTGGATTGACTCCATTATAGGTTTTACAACGGGTGACACTCTCTCACCAATATCTTGGGTGAATAACACAGCCATAGAACTAGCCAGTCTCACTCTAGACTATTAACGACACAAAAACCTGTTTGTGTTGATATATTGACTTTGACTACACTGTTTAATAATCAATGATAATGTGGAGCACAGTCTACCCAAGGCCTCAGATTTCTCACTTTCAGGCTCCAGCGAGTCAATTACCTTAAGTAAGTCATCTTCTAAAGCCCTAGCTGAAGAACAAGTCCACGTTGTCCTAAAATGGGTATAAAATTAATACATGTCGTCAAATGAATGGCTAAAGCCAAGATTAGAGTACTCCACCAATGTAGTGTAACAAATCCCGTTCAGAGTAGATAGATTGCAGTAGTCCTCTTCGTAGCAGATTATCTCACCAAGCTGATCTTTAATAACAGACACAACATCGTCGTTTAATTGATACATCTTTTTGCTCAAAAACCAAATACTTTATAAACTCTTAAAATCTCCGTCAAAGTAAAGAGGACAACCTGTCTATGAACTGAATTTCTATGCGACAAATGACGACAAAAGAGCTTCTGTATAACATTAGACATTTCTCCAGATATTCTTTCAACCACACGTGCTATCATACAACAAAGAGTGAGGCGTATTTTGTAAACAGTTTCTTCTCTTTCATTTGTGGGCAAAGTCGAAAGTTCCCCCTCCCCGATGTTAACTGTAGAAGACGGCTATAGAAATAATTGAGAGTACAAACAGAAAAGGCGAAACCAACATTAATAAGAGTTTCAGGGACAATTGACCCGATTCCCTGTGAAGCTAACAGCAACCACGTGTCGATCACAATCACAACTTGCAAATCATATAAGCTTGCTATAAATGGCTCAACCAAACATTCCCAGCACTAGTCATATAAGTCAAACAACCTTGAACATGGATTCTCGAACATCAGAACGTATCTCCATGAAACAGAGGCTGAAAATGTGTTTCATAAAATGAAGGAGTATATCAAAGGTCAGAAGTGGAGGATTCTAAAATTAACCAATAAGAAACATGGGTCAGGATTAACGAAATAGCTTGACTGAAAGTTGAGAAGGCATTAAGTCGGAAGTGGAGATGAGCGTTTTCAAAAAAACTGACAATCCTATGCAAAAGCTTTTGGGAGAGATGTCTTGATAATATACAAGCAAATACTCTTTGAGGATCTCCCCATTCTTTTGAATCAAGCAAGTTAGGAGAGAAAGAGCTTTATCAGAAGAGCATGAGAGGTCGCTAGTTTCGTTGAGGATTGTGATCGTATTATACGATACTTGTCGCAACTAAATAAGCTAAAAGACATTACTTGATGAAGGGAGGACAATTTGATGAATTGATCGACAACATTGGTTAATATAATCGCAGCTTGAGCAACGTTAACTTCCTCCTCGTTGACTGATAAGCACTCTTTAAGGTTGGAT
Source organism: Dicyema japonicum (assembly GCA_011109175.1). Taxonomy (NCBI): domain Eukaryota; kingdom Metazoa; phylum Dicyemida; class Rhombozoa; family Dicyemidae; genus Dicyema; species Dicyema japonicum. Next base: position 870,468 of record RDEW01000006.1, read on the forward strand.
AAGAGGGTTGACCAAAGAGAGTCCGAAATATTAGTTGTCTATATAAAACAGTCTAACCAAACTTTATCCACAGAAATGTATTTGAATATAAGAAGTCCACTGTGCCTTACATTGTGATCCTGACAACCCAACATTCTCACAGACAGTGAAAGAAAAGCTGTGCAGATAGACTCGGAAAAACCGGCGAGGATATGAGAGAAAGACTGAGCAAGCGTCTCTCTGACGGGAGCAACCATCTGTTTGCTGACAAATTTGATACCTCCCCCGACACAAAATCCCCAAATTTATCCAAAACAAGAACGCAGATTATCCTGAGGGCAACAAAAACCAGCGAAATATGTTCATTGGTCGAAACAGGCTTGCATGATCCATTTTCGGTTAACTTAGGAAGCCAAAACTGTCCCCCATTCTTCATCAGTTCTCTCAAAGCGACTGCAGATCCATGCCTAGTCTCCCAGTCAAGATCAAAAATGCCATCAGTAATTACACGGAGTAGTCCAATCATGTTTGGTTCCTTTATAAGTGACATAACTACCATTTTCGTGGTCTTTTCCGGTAAAATGGAAGGCAAAATCTGTCCAATCGTTCTGTCACAAAAGTCAAGAACTGTTTGCTTATCATAAATCTGGTCGTTTTGGCGGGAATCAGTGTGTTTAATTCTTTTTGACTGAGACTGACCATCAGAAATCAAATTCGGAGAATCGGAAAGAAGGGGCATTCCACATGATAAAATATCTTCCAGTTTAAAAAGAGGTATGTTCTCATTAAATTCGTCTTCTAACAGTTCGTTGTGTTCAGGAGGAAAGTTGAACGATTGCATGGCCACAGAGAGCATATATCCTGTTGCAATTCTGGTGTCCCAGGACGGATCGGAAAGGCAGCAAATAACTCTGTCAAAAACTTTATCCGAGAAGCAGGAGAGTAGGGAAAGAGCAATCTGCTCAGCCGCGTTCTGTTTGATGGATAAGTTGGATCCGTTCTCAAGAAGAGTAAAGAGTTTGACAAGAAGAGGAATTTTCTGTCCATTATGATGTCTGTGAGATTTCTAAAATTATAAAGGCATGAATCATACTCCATGGTCAATCATCGAAGTTTCACGTCACCTTATATATTAAACGGTAATATATTACGCTAATTATGATAATATATGGCGTCTGATTGGTCGAAAACTAACTTTTATTTTATTAATTTTAAATTAATTTATTTTACTTATTTTTTAATGTTACATATTTAATTTAGCTCTATGGTTAACTTCTGGGAATATTATTGTATTTATTTCTATTCTGATTTTGTAAATTCATACTTCTTTGATTAGAAGACTTGTCTATAACAGTGGTTTACCATCAACTGTTGGAAAGCCATGCCTATGAGGACCAGATGCACTCTGGGTTAGCTATCTTCATTCTTGGAGGAATTATATTTGTTTGGTCCCCAGTTCACTTAAATTATTTCGAGAGCCGGTCTCCAACTTGTTGGTGAGTCTGAGGTAATTAACTAATAACTAGAAGCACGTTTTCAAATATTCTATTATCATTAAAATTTGAATATTTGCTTTAATTAGAATTTTAATTTTGTGTTAACTATAGATCACATTGTTATTTTCATTGAACACGTGACTTTTCATTACCAGTAAAATCATAATTATGTTATTTCCCCAATTCAGTTTGGTAGTATTTCTCACAAGATGATTGCTATTGCCAACATGCCTTTTACATATTTTCCTCGTGTTTTTTTAGGGAAAACAAAAATTAGGGGAAATCTTCATATGAATTGCTTCGAAAATCACAGCGGCATTTGTAAGATAAGGCAATCCAGCTTGCTGCGATTCACTGGTTTAGCATAGATAAGCATATCGATATTGGCATGTACAAGACTTTTTGAAGTTATCTTCGCTTTGTGTATCAAGGTTTTTATCTCTTATTCCTGTTGATAGTAGCATACATTTATAATAGTGATTGTCTATGGCACCGACACAGACTGTTGTGACAAATATGACATCAAAGACAATCAAGAAGTGTTCTCGATAACAAACTTGTCATGCTAGGGGTGCTTTTATACAATTAAACTTAAGAGTTTTTGGAAAAATATGAAGTTATCCAATCCACCAGCAATTTCACCATTCCTCGGAAATCCCTCCTTGAATGTAGACGAAGCAATTCGGTCGGAATGACCTTCTTAATTGAAGAACGATCTTGCTACTTAATGGGTACTCTGGTTCTTTGCAGAAACGCAGATAACCACGGCTATTGCTCTTTGTGAACTCTTCCGAAAGGTGGAAAGGGATGGACTCTCCGACAAAAGAAGAAGATTCAAGGTTTCTCGTTGCATTAAAACCTCAAGACATGATAGGGATATTCTTTTTTCTGAGAAATGATCCAGTGATATATCTTGATAATGAAGGCTGCAAGAGAGAGCTCTTCTCATTATTGCTTTTGACACATACCACTTCCGAGGTCAAGAATTTATCGATGTGACGTGTGAAAGTTATTGAAATGTCGTGACATCCAAGATTTATGTCTTCCAGTATGAATAAGGAGATTACCTAAGAACCTCTATCTGAATTGATTAGTGTAAATCACTATATAGAAGCACATTGATGCCACAAGGCACATAACCGGTGATAAACCCGGTTGAGGTATGAGTGGACCTCCAAAGCGATAGAGGGAGATCTATCTTTAGGGAATGACTAGATCGTCTGTATAGGATGATGACAGCCCATTTAGATCATCAATTCTTGGATATCATGGATGAATGAGTTAACGGTATTAATCACAGTGAAAGTCTTGTAATGTTCCATTGGTACCCGTAGAGATCTATAATTCCTATTATGATAGTGAAATCTTGCACGTAACCAGAAAAAAAACTCGCATCCACAGTTGCTGTTCGGACTATATCTGTCGTAAATATTTATTTTCTTAGTGAGAACCTCCAATGGCCATGAGTAGGTCTGAGTTTTCCACATTATTTTTGGTTAAAGGTGGTGTTAGGCGTGGTTTTGGTTTTCATTGTTTACATGTAATGTTTCACATGTAGGAGACGATCCAAGTATTCGTGTGTTCGTATGTAGGTTTGTAGGACTGGTACTGGGATTATGCACGAGTGTTTGTGAGGAGATAGTTAACAATCAACAGGAGTTTGTTAGATAGAAGGATGTCATAATATAACAATGGTCCTCGGTTTGATTCCCTTATTGGCTTCTGGGACGAAGGTTTTTCTTTTTTTTCTTTGTTGTTTATTTTATCCTTTTGAGCAAAGATGGAGTCAAATGATCCATTTGTTTCAGGTGACACCCAGTGCTAGGATAAAAAGAAAAAGGATCATTTCATCTCTTCCATTTCATTGAAGGGGTTCCCACAACTGCGAACAATGAATGTTTTTTCTCTCCCCGATAGTTCTGGATGAATTTGTTGGTCTATCTGCTTCTGCGATTTGTCATCAACTGTAAACTTTTTTTTCGTTTATTTTGAAATCGGGTAAGATAAGGTCACTGCTGTAAAAAGCCAGATCAATATTCAGAAGGTAGCTGGAAGAAGGAATAACTTTGTTGTCTTCCCAGGGTGGGTTCCAAGAGTTTATCTATAGATGGGGGTACAGTGTTTTGATCCGACAATCTAACTGCACGATTGACTGGTTTTATATTTTTCGATTTCAGGTGCCGGAGACGATACGTAGGTGATGATCTCCCTTTGATTAGTTGAATGAGACAAGTGATGGCAATTCTTTGTTGTGGGTCACCTCCTCGAGGAGAAAAATAAATGTTATGTCTAACAATTGACCCTCTTTACTTCCCATTAAATCCTCTTTCACTTGATTATTATTATTAAAAGCACTCCCGAGAAAACATAAATTAGTTAAGTTTCCCTTGTGCCGTATTTCTAATCATCCTCTCCGTCAACCTCGACCATGATCCTCTGTTGCGCGCTAGTTCTCTTAGGTAGTCCAGGTCGTTCGCCAAATTTAGTTTCATACCATCTGCCAATAGGTCTTCGTTCAAGATAGTCGGAAGTGTCGTTCTTGGTCTTACGCGAAATCCGGTTCCTGTGTGTGCGAAGTAGTTGACCATTGCAAAATTTGATGGGACCTGGTCATTTAAACGTCTTATTGAAAATATCATCTGACAGCACGCCGTATTTGCATTTTTATAAAGGTTTGCATCAGAGATCTTCATAGGCCAGTTAATCTTGATTACCGATTTGAGCTGATCTCTGTGGAAAAAGTAAAGACGGTCCATTTCCCGTTTAGAGATTCCCTAAATGCCAGAGTTGTAGGTTAGTACCGGGATGACAAAAGCTTTGTATATTCTAAACCTGGTGTTTAGTTCTATCCTCTTCTTGTGACTAGGTCGCATACCAGTTGGTATTTCTTGTGAGTTTGTTTAAGTCCTCTCTTATGATTCAGGACCCACGTAGTACCGTGTGATGTCATGTGGCTACTTGATTAAAAATTTCTCTACTTCCTTCTTTTGGTGTCATCGGATCCACATTGTTTAAAAGAGCTCACTGTCTGGCCGGTATTCTAAATAACGCACCTCTTCATTCCATTGGGAGACAACTTTTCTCCCTGGCGATGAGTTCTGGGTGTGACCCCATCTTCTAGTAGGAGCTTTATTGGAATGTGTCAGGATCACGGGATTAGCAGTTTGGTTTTATTACTTTTTAATATCTAAAAGTCTCTCGTTTAACGTCAGGGGGATCTCGAAGATATGGATGAGGAAATCACTGTGATTTAAAGAAGTAAGTATCTCTATCTGATGTTTTCAAGAAACGAAGATCTCTGATGTATTCTATGAACACTATCTCGTTCTTACGAAGGGTCGATGATAAATAGTGACCATAAAATGGTAATTGGGAAGTTCTGCCTAAGAAATACTACACATATATGACAGAAGCTCTGGACCCAGCCGCTACTGGATTGAGAGCCACCTAAGTGCACTGCCGACTGATATGACTACACAGGACCTATGAGACCAGAATAGAAGCATTATTTTTCTTGCCGCAAACACACACCTTGGGTGAGACAACAGACAGCTGGAAACATGTCACTGGGCCACCCTGACTCGTTATTATTGCCAAAACATAAACGAAAAATGTGGATAGTATAAATACGACTGATAAGCAAATCAATAACAAACTTCGAGCTGAACGAAATTTTATCAGTAAAAGAAGCTTAATAATGAACATTCAAAGGACGTCTTTTTCACACCTTAGAGAGTTAGGACAACTAAAGACAATGCACATACGTCCAGTCATATTGTTAAACACATTACCCAAAGTTCTTGCATCTGTTGCTTTGAACAGCTTATGCTTAAAAGAATACGTCAGAAAGCCACAGCGGAGGAAGGTCGACAGCGGACATGTGGATTCATAGGTGGCGGTGTACAATAGGTCAAAGATATAAAAATGGCACGACCATATTGTGGATCGATATGTCAAGAGCTATCGACACTATTATTAGACAAAAGCTAATGGATGTCCTACAACAATTTGTGGACCGATCGTTGCAAAGGATTATCCGAATACTGCTATCTAGTACAGATCTGTCAGTCAGGATAGGAAAAACTATATCCAGGCTTTTCAAAACAACAATCGGCACTCCTCAGGGAGATTCTCTCTCTTACTATTTTTGATACATCTAGAAGCCGCACTAAGGGATCTAAGAACGTGTTACGAATAGAGGAAGTCATGTACGTGGATGATTTGGATTTCATATCCGAGGATAAAGAAGCTATCTCACATTCAAATAAAATGCTGGTCCTTGGGTCTGTTCGATTGCGGAATCGATGGATCTCGATACGTTTCACAGAAGACAACTAAGAGTGTTATTTGACATGCAGTGTTCTGCCGACCCCCAGGATTGTGATAGTCCTTCAGGCTGTCGGGGAACTTTCTGTTTCCTCGGTTATGAAGTATGCCGACAATATTCTGAAGGGATTTGCGACTGGATGTGCCATAATTTTGTCAACCTTTGGATCCGTTCTTATTTTCGGATTTGAACCCAATTCTCTGTTTTTTTGGAATGCTGTTTGTGGGTCTTTCAACATTTATCTATTCGAATTATCCCCATAATGCCTCTAAATAGTCCATTACTTTCGTTTCAAAGATCCCTTGACTTTGGTTTATTCAATTTCAATAAATCTTTAAAATTGATAACTATTCTATTGATTCTAGACAAAATGCTTCATTGATTTAAAACATGGACATCTGTTGAGTTGAGTATTGATCTCCCTGCCATGATGGACGTTCTCTCTCGCACAATAGCTATTAAGATCAACTGGAGTGGCCAGGCTATGAATGTAGTCAGGCTCCCCTCGCTTATTAAAATAGACTTAATTACTTACTAAAATTTAAATTGCTAATTATGGGATTTTAGAAGACCACGTGACTGGTTGTTTGTGTAATCACAATGGAATTTCTTAATCATCGCATGTTTAGTAATATCAGCTTCGGAGAGGTGAAACGTCATAGTGTCACTTATTGTCTGTTTCCCTTGACAGTAGCCAGAGAAATTCTTTGGAACAGCACTCGGTTTCTCGACGCTTGTTACTCATTTTTGATTTTATGGACCCAAGTGATCTTAGAGAAGAGATCTTATGGCCCCGAAGACTCGTTTCGACGACAACGGGCTGTACATGGAATCTGGAAAAAATATAATATTTCTCAGTGAATATTGAAAATCGACAGAAACGTGCTTATTTTTGCTTCAAAGATTTTTATAAATTAAAATGTCCATGTTTAATCGAATCATTGAAACGTGTTTTTTTTCTTTTAAAATTTTCGTATTCCCATCAAAAATGTCTATACTTAATGAACCTACTCAAGTTGAGGGGTTCTCACAATGGTGGATAGATGTGATACTTAGAAAAATGAGCTTTAATTTGGTTGGGGGAACCGTATAAAACTTCTTTCAGACATATCCAGAGTTATTGGAGTACTAATACGAGAGTGTCGGGCAAAATCCAGATGGTTCCGACTTTGAATCTCGCTGTTGTCCACTCAAGCTGAAGGTTTCACGCATCCATGACTTCAACGGTGAACACCTCACTGCGGAAGTTTAGCATATGGAGGAGACTCACACGTAACAAAAAGAAGTTAAGAATAATCTTCGACCTTCTTTCAACGATTAGTTGGTATAACCGTTAAATACTCTAAAATAAAGTTTGATCCTACACACGTGGAGTTATAAGCATTATGGATCCCGTGAAAGTGGTTTTTTGTTGTAGTATTGTGATCCACAAAGAACTCAGGGATCTCAAATAAGATATCAACCCTCAAAGACAAAATTCAGATTGTATCTATTTTTCAAATCGAGGACACTCAGAAGCCACGACTGGATTTTAGCCAATCCCATCCAAAGCCTCAGCAAACCAAGCTTCTGGGGCGTCTGCTATTGATGGAAATAAAACTTCCCACCTGGGATGCTCTATTCCAATTGACAGAGCCTCCGATCCAGAATATTGGACTCGCGATCATGAGAAGTAATACCTGAAGGCAATAATGGAGACCTTGACATAAAAATGACTCCCCTGACAAATGCCAGAGAAATTCTTTGGAACAACCATTCGGTTTCCCGACGCTCGTTGCTGACTTTCGAATTCATTTACGCAAGCGATCTTAGAAAAGAGACCGTCTTGGGCTTGAAGACTCCACTTGTCTCGACAACAATGGGTGAATATGGAATCTTGTAGAGAGACTGTTTTCCGTTCTAAAAAATTATTATAATGAAAATAATTCAATTAATAAAATTAAAATTATTTTTTGTGTCAGATATTTGCTTTGACAAAAAACAAATGGAAAATACTAACTTATTCCTCTACACTTTCAAAAATGACTAAAATCATTTCTCAGAGAGACAGACTGGGACGTTCCATGTTTATGTCAAAAAAATGTGCCCGTTACCTTTTAAACGGAGTCCCACAAGGTACTGTCCTCTCTCCTGCGTTTTTAACCTCCACCTTAGTAGCACACCCGAGCTGGAAGACATGCTGGTCCTGTCATACGCGGACGACTTTATCCTCGCCGCCTCTGATCGCCTCAAAACGCGTTTCGATTCTATAGAGTCTGGTTATTAACCAACCACATCTCCCCTTCTTTCTTCAAGTCTAGCATCATATTATTCACCCCCGACAGACGCCAGCTAAATACAAAACCACAGCAGAAAATCTTCGGAGAAGTCCTCCTTATCTCAAAAACTCAGAAAATCCTGGAGTTGTATATGACTAATGGCTCACATTCTCCACACACGTGGACCACATAGTCACAAAAGAAAACAAGAAAAGCACGACCACATCTTCACCAAAGCAAGTATGGAACGATCTACTGGATGCCCCTTCTTCTGATAGGTGACTCAGAGCCTACCCTAGATAGAGAAATGAGGATGATCCTAACACAATACTTCCTCCTAAAAGATTCTGTCATTTGTGAACATTAAATTAGAAAAAAATCTAATTTATTTCCAAACTTCTTATTATTTATATAGTAAAAATTATCTTCTTATAGTAAAAAGTATCCCTTTCCCTTTTATGGGATCCTTTTCCTTTTATGGATGATATCTCATTTCGGCTAGCCAATCGACCATTCAGCCAATTGGCTATTTATGGTTTTGTTAGTTGTTTATATTAATTTTAATTATATAAATCGATAATTAATTAGTCTGATTATTAAATTGTTCACAAAGATAGTAAGATAGTTTCTATCTCCAATATGTGCTTGTGTGGGTTTGTAGAAGCATTAAGCCAAGATGATGTCTCTTTTGGAGTGCTTTGGGATCACGTGCCTTTGAAGTTTTCGTTTCATTTTCAGTTCTGAAAAAATTGACCCTTAAGTATCGAACCCAGGTCATACTTTTAAACAAGCCAAGGATCAGAAGAGAAGGAAGTACCGAAGCATTTCACTGATCACTTGTTTGTCCCATTTTATGTTGAGTCTTCAGGAATCCTTGGTCCATAAGCTAACGATCTAGTCCGTCAGATCTGCTCAATGATCCAAATGGTCACCAAGGTTCCACGTGAAACCTGATGTCTTCGAAAGCGTATCACGATAGTTATGTCAGAGGAAACAAGGTAGCCATTCAACCTTCATAAATAAATCCAATTATTTTTTGTTTTTCAGTTTGCAAAATTCATCAATTTTGTCAAAACTTATTGGTACCTTAAAAATAAGATTTTTGATCCCTTAGTTATATAATTACCACCACTTTCCTGGTGGATTAGAGGAGGAGGTTATCCTAGTGTTTAGTTTTAATGAATATTCAGTTAGGTTAAAGACAGTACAAACTCCCGACTTTTCGGGGTGGCCTTAACATCAGATTTGTCTTCCTGCTTTTCTTTCTCCGTTATCCTAGACCGTTGTGGAAACTGAAAAAAGAAGGACGAGGCAGGTAGTCCACAGGCACGTAGCAGGCTATGCTGAATACCCTGGAATTATTGGCCATACTTGGAGGAACTCTGCACTAGTAGACTTAATACTTCAATATCTGTGAGTGAGTTCAAGAAAATCGCTATAAACAATTAGGGCTAGATGAGGAGTACTGGTATAAAGGTGCGGGACCACATGGCCACAGTATTCAGAAATAACAAACATCAGAGTTTTGATGCATGCAGTCAAGCATGTATGTGAGGTCTTCGTGCTGGACCTCGCTTCAGTGGCAAATGTCCCTTTTGCGGACAGTAGAGTTCCCCACAAAATAGCATGGTTAACGGAGAACTATACAAACAGCCTCCGTAATAATCAGAAATTGTGAACATTGTTTATTCAAAACCATAACCAAAAGTATTAATGACCGAAAGATTAAATCACAGTACATTTATGTTCTTTTAATCTATCAAATCTATGATCTGGTGGTAAACCTCATTTTTTTAAAAGTACTTTTTCTTTTTTTATCATTTCGTCATATTTGGCAGCAACAACTTTAAAATTGCTGACCAAAAAAGTTATTAATGACCCGCGTTATTCTGTTTGATTTCACGGTTTAACAGGAACAATTAATGGGGGTACTGAGCGGGATTTCTAGATGAATCGAGTCTAAGGATGACCCGAATTCTACTTTCAACACTGAGCTCCTTGTGAGAGTTGGAAAGACCTATTCAAAAAATTTGAAACAAACACGGGCACTCCACAAGGAGACTCTCTTTCTCCTCTACTATTCACAATTTATTTGGAAGCCGCTATGAGGGAACTTAGACCGTATACCAAGGAAAGACGGAAGAAGTAATCTACGCGGACGATGTAGACCTAATTTCTGAAGACAAAGAGGTCCTGGAAAACCTATTAGAAAAAGCACCAGATGTACTAGGGAAATGGTTTCTTACTGTGAACAGAGAAACAGAACTCACAGAGATATAAAGGATGAGTAACGTCCTAGAAGAAAAGTGGCGACAAGTAAAGATACTCGGTTCACTTATGAAAGATAGCGAAGATATTTTACGTAGGAAAACTCAAGCCAATGTTGCGTTATATAAACTGAAGAATTTATAGCTCAATCAAAAATGCATCGACACGAAAATGAGAATCTTACTATACGACTCATTCATAAAACCCATACTTTTATATAACGCTAAAACTTAGGCGACCTCATCAGCGGATATGGAAAATCTAGACTCGTTCCACAGAGGTCAGCTGAGAAAAATAACAGGAATTACTTGGCCTACGAGAATATCGAGGAATGCTTTATATAAGATATGCAGCACTAGACCTATCAGCTTAGAAGTACTGGAATCTCGATGATAGCTCTTCGGACACGTGCTGAGGATGGAATTAACATCCCCACCGAACATATCTATGGAAACATACTATGTTAATCAAGAAGGCCTCTATCGTGGAAGACCAAGAACAACACTGCCAATAGTCTTACAAAAAGACCCAAAAAAATCTAATAAATGCCGACGACCTAGACAACATGAGAGCCTTGGCTAGGAACAGGGGAGCATGGAAAAGGATGACATCTAACCTTGTTTCTTTTGCTGCACATGCGGAGCTATAATTAGTATGGCTCTCGTGAAGTGCTTAAATAATAATAAACCCCCGACATATTAGCGACAATACCCCTTATTTATTTTTATTTATTTAACTCCAAGACCACCAAGAAAGATAGGTCAAAACTAACTAATTAGGTGATCCCAGCCTCCAACAACATCCGAACTCTCTTCGTCTGGTTTTCTGATGACTCAACCGCATTCCGGAAGCGCCTTCTTCTCCTTCTGCAAATGAATTCAATCGGCGTGCACTTTTTTTATAACCGACCGAAATTCCTCTGCATGGACCACCTTTTCCTTGAGTGGGGTTCCCAGTTCCTTGCAAAAAACTTAAGAAACCCTAGCCATTTCTCACCGTCGCTATGGAGTCTGATTGTATTTCCCTCATGATCTTCCGTCTGAGAGAATTCACACGCTTCACCCTCGTAGAAGGAATGGCGAATCTCCAGGCAGAACAGGCATATTCAATCGTCGGCGCAATAACTTGGAGACATACTTTGCTGATACAAGCAGTAGGAGGAAGGGGATCTTCTTTACGATGGCTTTTAGGACGTTCCATTTTGAAGACCTTTGGTTAGCACCTCCTCCGTGTGACTGGCAAACGTCATCAGAGAGTCGAAAGTTACTCAAGGATCTTCTGAATTCCTGTATAAGAGAACGGATTGTTTCCGAGAAATATCTCAAGTCCAGCTTTAAATCTTCTGTCCGTAGTAAATAGCGTGAACTGAGACTTTAATGCAGACACAAATACCCCTTATGTGTACAGGAAGTTCGGTAATTTCTGTTTTATCTAGAAAGGTTCCAATATTGTAATTCTATTCCCTGAAAGTATTTAAAACTATCCACATGAGAGTATAATAAAAAGGATTGCGTAACAACTGCGCCATGGAGCCGAGGGCGGTATCTTGGTTGGGATTTAACATGCATGGACACTTTCTTTGATGAATTTTGATTAAGTCATCGTTGCATGTGGGTTCCGTATCGAGCACTGATGAATATATGAAAAGGAGGAAGTATCACGGCATTGTGAGTGGCCCGAGCACGCCTGATGTTATTATGTTAATCGAACGGTTTGTGGGGAATCGGAAGGGTGAACCTAGAATGACGCGATGGGTTTTCCAGAACATTGGGCTCGCGATTATGAGAAATAACTCCCTTTGCTTGCCAATGCCTGCAAGTCATAATGGAGACCTGTCATAAAGACTTTATTTTATGTTAATAAATTGTTTTCCATAAAAAGGATTTAAATTTTGAATGTTTATGCTTGAAAGTTTGCTGATGGTTGAAATAACGGGTGCAGATTATTATTATAGGCACGTACGCGATGCCAAGATCATGACAAAGCATGTGCAACACGAAAAGTTAACAATCTAATTAACATCGCCCATCTTTTTCGATCCGTAGCATATCTAGATCGTCCCAATCTTTAAGGAACTCTCCAATCCTCTTGAGATCTTCATCTAGAATAACCGGCAGTGTTGTCTTCGGCCGGCCGCGAAACGAGAAGCTTCTAAGACAAAATACTCCTCCATTGCTATGTTGTGAAGGTCCCCATATCGTGGCGGAGTATGTGTTCAAAGAGCCTCCATCTTGAATCTGTAATATCACATGATATTGGCTTAGTTCCTGTTCTCTCTTAAGATTTCGGACGGCATTTTTAAAAAGCTTCGAGAAGAAAGGAGTGCTCGAGATGATTTCTGTGAAAAGAATTCAACTTTTCGAGTTCCTGCCTTGTACATGCCATGTACCGGCATTATATTAATAGGATTGGCCTCATTAGGCATTGTATAGTCTCATTCGAGTTTTAGGGTCAAGCCCTTTGTGCAGAAGCCAGGTCTTCTTCATTTTGTTAAAAGCGACATTAGTTGCAGATTAATGAATTTAAATCCACGTGCTTATATAAGAGAAAATTTGAACTCAACAAAGTTTTCATTCGTGAACGTTAAATTAGAAAAATCTAAGTTATGCCAAGATGAGGTCCTTGTTGGAGTGCTTTGGGATCACGCGAATAGTTAGTTGGCCATTGCGTCGGTTCACGTATATTGCTAGTTGTTACGGGATCTCGCTTCAGTGGCAGATGTCCCCTTTGAGGACAGTAGAGTTACTCGCAAGATAGCATGGTTAACCCTCATTAATAAGGTTGTCCTTACCACTACTCATCGATCTAAACTCACTCTGTAGATGGAATTAATAATCACTATCTCCTGAGAGAACAATTGTTGCTTCCATTGATATTTATACATCTTTCAGCTTAACATCCAGACATTGACCAACAAGATCCTCGACACGGAGATCCGTACTGGTTAATGTCGTGGTTGTTCACATTCCTTGGACGTTCCTTCATTATGTCAACTCACTCACGCTACTTACCTAATTGAGTTCCCTAAGGATTAGTTCTTTCTCCAGCTCTTTTTAATCTATATTTATCCAATCCTCCTCGGTGGACCGTAATCTCTTCTACCGCCAAATCATTTATAATTGTTTTTAAACCTTATCGTCTCCAGTTTAACCTAGAACCCATGCTGCTTCTTAATAATACTCATCTTCCTGTGGTCAAAAAACCCAAATTATTGTGTCACGGTCCGTTAGTGTAACTATGTCGTTGGTGATCCCCAACTCTATAAAATTTTTATCTTTTTATATGATAATAATAGGCTTTGTCAAAAATATCATAGAATATCAATCCATAGTGAACATTCTAAATGGTGATCATGTACAGACATCTTCAAGACAAGCGAAATACAAATTAATAAAAAAATCCGAGAAATTTTTTGTCATTGATGGTCGACTATACCTCAAAGACGGAAAATTTGAAAACCTGATAGACACTAAATCCCTATGCAGACTTCAGCCGCTGTTCTTCAGATAGACACAACGTTTATCAAACGAAATATGATTTTTCTATTGGAAATGAGGTATTTTTAGTGAATAAATTTAGATACGAGTTTTAAAGGATCATGGCTAAAGTTGAGCAGATTTGAATCTCCAAATGAAGAGCTAAGTAAAATTACTCAAATTTTGTCTAAAAACCGAATAGAAGTTTATTTAATTTTTATCACCGATTAAGGCAGGATCAGGAGAATTGAAAATAGTCAACATGAATCAAGTCAAGAAAATATAGACTAAAAAAATTCTTGATTTTTGATTAGGAAACCAATTAATGTTGATTTAATGACAGGTAACATGTCGTAAATTTTTTGATTTTTGATTAGAAACGACAGGTGACATGTTGATTGACAGGTGAAATGTAACCTGGATGGGTAGCCAGTGCGGGACGCGACATAATATCTAAAATCACTAAATATGATGTTTTTGATAAGATTTATGCCATTTTTAGATATGTATGTTTCTCATCTGTGGGTTAAGTAACCCCGGCCTCACTAACTTGTAGGAGACTATTAAGTAGGACGCAGCAGATGCCGGTCGCTCCCATAGATCGATCACTCCTGGCATTTTAGACGAACGTTGTGCACAGGCCAGTACACGTGAAGACTAAAGACTTTACTCCGTTGACGTCAACAAAGCTTTTGACTGTGTCAAAGAGGATTCTTACTAAGAAAATTTACCAAAGATCCCTAGAAAGCTTAAGCTCTGGTTAGCAAACTCCCTTAGCGGTTGGAGGGAAGGCATCTTCATTGAACAGTCAAGATCTATTTCCAAGATTCTTCCAATGGTGTTCCCCACGGATCCCCTTTGTCTTCATACTACTCAATCTATTCATGGCGGATCTTCCCAAGCCCGAGGTCCGAAATGATACTTTTCTGACGATATCGTCCCGTGATCGGGATACTTCGAGATTGCAACAAAATCTGGACAATGGTGTTATCCCGTTCAGAAAATCCCAAAAGATCCTTGGGGTGATTTTTGAAATGCACATGTCATTCTCTCTTCATGTTGAAAATGTAATTACAAAATGTGAAAAAACTGATGTGCTGAGATCTGGATTATGGAAGATCGGACGAACCATGCATTTCTTATGCATGTTCCATCTCGGGTCTATTCGAGGCTAGCCGAACAAGAGCCTCCAGAATTACAGAAACGATGGACTTCTGGAGAGTCCCAGTTTCCGATGCCTCTAGAATCTGGAACGTGCCGTCGTGACTAGAAAGATTCGTGCTTGTGTGGGGTTGAGGGAGGAGCATCGGGCCAATAAACAAAACAGAAAAAGCAAACAAAAACAGAGATCTAAGGACACTCATTGAAGAATAATAACAAAAATCAGGAAATTACAAAAAACACCAATTAGAAATAGTTGACAAACCCTATCTGAAAATCTCGATAATTTGAGAGAGTTGCAAAGAAGAGAGGCACCTGTAAGGTGTGGAACAGAATTGTCATTTATGCGGCACAAAAGGAGCTTAATTAACTTTATGACTTATCGGGAGTGCAATTATTAATAAGGGCTTATATTTTACGTTTTTTGTGAAGAACACGAATTAGTGAGAAAAACAATAGAGGTGTCCTTAAAGTCACAATTTATTAGTCAGAACATAATTTAATCACTTCAATAGAGACCCACTATTTTCAAAAATGAGCTGAAGTATTACAGGGTTGGTAGGAATTTGATTGAGATAGTTATCTCAAATTGTGCATTTTGTCAAGTATTTTGTTTTTTTGTTCCCACAGTCAAAAAAATACTGAGCACGAAACCGCCTATAACACCGATCTTAGCTAAAAAGGGTCGCTATATTGCTGACTTAATCGAGCTAAGGAGATACTCAGAAATGAATGATGGATATTCATGGATATGATTTACTGATGTTAGAGTTTAGATTTTGTTGTTGGACTCTCAAAATATATTATGTTGAGCTGGCTAAAAATAAACGAGTCGAAGAAATTGTAGCCCTTTTCAAAAATATGCTTTTTATGTAGGATCACCATTGATCTTGCGTAGAGGATTTATACAGAAAACACTCCATAAAAAATATCCGAGGTTGGTCATTCATTAGGACGATCCTAAACTATGTTTCCCCAAACTGGGCCCCATGTATATCACTCTCCTCCTATAAAAGTTTCAGCAGGACAAAAATTCAGAACTGAGAGCTATAACTGACTGTTTGAAATATCTCACGTTGGGCACTTACTTGGGAGTCGAAGATCCTGCCTTTGAGTGACCACCTTGAAATGAGAAGCTTACAATATATCAGACAATCCCTTGACCCAAACCACCCAACCTTCCCATCAGTTAAATCCACTAACCGCAAACACATATGGACAACCTTCACTAATCTCCAAAGAGCATTCAGAAAAATTCTCCCTCCGCCAAAAGACGAAACTTGACCAAAAGCATACATGACTTCGTATCTGAATTGCTTCTTCCGATAGTCGTCAGACTGAAACTTTCTCGTTTAAAATCATCATCTAGCTGAGAGAGTAGGTCAAGATCTCTTCTTGCTCTGGACCAACAGGGCTCGACGTGATTGTAATGGATCTCTGTGAGCGTCCTGCCTTGGAGGCCCGCTGATTTTCATTAAAACGTGCCTAAATATGAAAAGTATAAATATCTTCTTAGCCTATTGGAAATTCTTCCCAACGAATTTAAGAAATGATACATAGAGTACCAAGCTCCATCTACCAAAAAAGAATGAGCATTGCCGGGAAAATGGCGATTTCAAGCAGCTGAGAGAACCATTTCAGTTATCTGGGGTCTCTGAGTCGCGATTGCATTCCCAATTTCACAGATAACTCCTTTACTTATTTTTTCCAACCGTTCAGGGGTTTCGAAGGCGATTTTGACGAGTACTAAGTACTTATCAATTTCATTTGTCCGATAGAGTTGGAATGGGCACAAACAGCGAAGTGTTAGTAAAGGAACGTCACTCAATCAAAACGTTAATAATCCTAAAAAAATTAAATTATATTAAGAGTAGACAAATCAATTGCTTGTAAATCTAATAAGTAATTCTGGAGATCGGTATATCATAATAAGTGTGGCATACAGATATTCCTCCAATTCAAGTTCCCCAAATTCCCTTGCATTGGAGATATCAGTACATAACTGTATTATACCGTCCACATTAGGCAATTGATGGTACATAATTTTTTTCGGCGCCTCAACAATGTAAGTACGCATAAAACGAGAAATTACAATGACGACGTAGGCATACAAACCAATTATTCTTAATTTAAATAACCAAACTCACCCAAAATTTGTTATAACGGAATAGCTTTTCGATGAAATACGAGAACTAAACGCCAAAAAGTGAATTTTCGAAGAATTTTCAACACTCAATTCCCACCATTCCTCTCGGTTATCCGTTTTATACGAATTTACGGCAACATTGCTCCAAAAATCATCCCGACTATTAACACCAGATGGCATCCAACCGGGATAACTGCACCCATCTTTGTTAATAACAATATATTTGGGGAGGAAACGATCCAATGTGCTACAAATAAAAAAAGCAGTACAATGAAAAATTCCCATTCAAGCTAAGATTGCTTGCGAGTTCTAGTCGGTTTATAGTATTTACTGATTATGTGAATTTACAGTGAGCAATGTAATATTGGTTTTTGGCGAAGCTTCATACTTACAAATAAGAGGTACCGGTCAATGGTGATGTCAACCTGGAATGAAAGGGGATCAACTGATTTCAGCACATTAATGATGTTATCACGACCAAAGTTCTTTATGGTCCAGTAGGATGTCCTATTTGTGTGGAATATTAGATAGAGACGTCCTCTGGTGAATACTGACTGACAAAGTGTCTCTAAGCGTAAACACTTGAATAAACCGGTAAAGTCAATTCAGAGTACTCTAAAGCGGTGAACGGCCGAATATCATCGTCTGTTACTTTAAGAAGCGACTAAATTAACAAAAAGCTAGCAACCTCAAATTGTGTCAAAGAAAACTTCAAAGTGGCCAGTTTTGGTGGAGCCGGGTCGAGAATATTAAACGAAAAGAGGAGCAGGGGAAACCAGACAATCAGAATAATAAATATGATAAGAAATCCACCAGTAAGGAACTTGTACAGGCTTCCCAGAGCCTCTCCAGCATATTGAACATAACGCTATAAATAAGCCAAAAGCATACGTTTTCCTGCTGTCTATAGCACTTGATAACAAATGCCTCTTCGTATATATTCTGAACCTGAATCCAATCAAACAAGGAGAGTGATGTCCTCGTGAGGGCCCAATCCATAGTCATTCTAATTTCATGCAAAAAGGGAATCACCATGTATCTAAAATATAATAGAATACCAACATCTTATAAAAGACAAGTAGAGTGTACGTGTATTGCCTGGTAAAGAAGAGTCTCAGAATTTGTCTGGGGTAGTTACTACGGATCTGCATGGCCGATATGAACAAATAAATGGATTTGAAAACGTACCACAGCATAGCAGGAATATTTTTATCAATCGGTCTAGCAATAATAAACTCCACAACATCTTAGTAGTCCATGGGAGAATGATAAATATCCACACGTGCACACCCAGGACAGTGACGACGTAAAATATAAGCTTTTTTATAACAGATTTGTTCAAATAAATTATTCGATCGACAACGATTAGGAAGAACTCAACAATCAGCAGAATCAAGAAAGTAACGGGGATCTAGGCATTACAAGCACATTACTCTATTGGACAAAATATATTGCTGAACTTGGGTTTGGGATTCCTAAAATGTGAATGACAAACAAACATATTGACTGAATCCCCAAAAACCGAATATTGAAACGACCAATGTTAAAAAGTCAAAAATGAACATTCCAAAGTAATAGTCACGTTCAATAAGCACGACTGGCTGAATCACATTCTCATATAAAGAACAGAACAATCTTGTGCTCACTAAAACTCAATACTGCGTTATTCTGTTTGATTTCATGGTTCCATCAGTTTGGTCATTCACGGATGTTGGTTCTACATTCGTTGGTTCCACGTCTGGTAGATCCACATCTGCTTGCTCAGAGTTACCCAAATGTTGACTATTCACCTCTTCTGAGGATGCAAATAAAAATTACCATTTTGATTGACCTCATTTTCTTGTTGAGTATTCATTGATTCCTCATTCCAAAGTCCAGTGTGCTAGGAATATAAAAATCAGCAACCTGTAAGCCTAACCTGTGAAAGTAAAGGATAGAAAGCAGAAAAATATCAAAGGCAATCAAATCAGTGATGGAAGAAGGGGAAAATAGAATACTCTCCACGGACATCTGTGACTGGGACAACAGAGAACTGTCCATTAAATACCTGAGAATGAATTTGCAGGAAATAACTCCCTATCCAGTAAAACCACGTCAATACAGTAGTAAAGTATATTGAAATCATCCAAAACATCCTACTGGGACGCGGAGACTTCAAGAAAGCATACAAAAAGAGAATCAATGAAAATGGAATGGAAAATGGAAGAGGGTTGACCAGCTGATTAAGTCCAATAATGAAATAGCAGAGGTACTCCGTCTGTGAGGTCAGGAAACGTAAAAAGTGCATTAAAGTATTGGAGAACAAATCCCAACTACTGGAAAATCAAACAAGTCAGTACTCGAAGAAATTGAGGTTCCTTTTAAATTGGCAAAAATCTTCATCCTCAGTCTCAACCTCTGTGTATAGACTCCGAAACTATCAAATAAGGATAACTAAAACCGCCATTCTCTTAATCTTGTACACTTCCCTCTGAAAAGAGAATGGAAGAATCACACAGTTTGAGTAATCCAAGCACAACTCCCTCAATTTCCACAAAAAATTATTGATGAATATCTGTTAACTCACAACTACATACCTTTCCACTTTCTCTATTTCTAATTACTATCGAAATCGGAGATTCTGTTTCTGTTTCCTTATCTCCACTTGTCTGTTGTTAACACGCATATATAACCTTTTCATTCCTCATCTTTTGGTTATGAGAAATCAAAAATTCAAAAAATTCAGTGTTCCAAGATCTGATGACTAAAAGTAGAATAAACGTGAACCCTCAAAATGAGTCACCGGCACACGGTCGTTGTGTTTATGTACATTCTCTTGAATATTTTGAATGTTATTCTTAATTTCGTTAAAGACACGATCAGCCTCGATTTTTTCCTTTTCATTCTTTTCCCTTTTCATTTTTTCAATTTCCATAAATTTACTAAACGTCACAACAACAGGCATAACCTGGGAGCCAAGGAAATGTTTACACTCTGATCATACATGAGATAGTAGAACGATGACGAACGGAATATATTTCTCTGAAGACTAAGAAGGAGAAAGCACGAAATGTCCAGTCCAATGTGGGAGAAGGGGAAATCTAATAATATAGCACAGAGGTTACAAGTAATTATCCTAAGCCGGTACATTTGATCAAAAATGCTATATTTATCCCCGAGGAACGAATAGCACCCCTAAAATGTATAAAAATATCATACAGCAATCACTACTTTGATACTTATAGCCAAGAAAACTAGGAAAGTTGTGGTATTCCACCTAATATAAGCAGGCAATAAACTGTCTTATCAGTGTCGGAATATGCTTGTGCATCAAGTTGGAGTAGAAGACAACCATGCTGAGGCTTGATGATAAATACAGAAGGGAAATGAGCGATAGATCGGTGAATGTAGTCGCCAACATGAAAACTAAGCCCAAATACGGACTTACTGTCAAAAAAGCACATTTTGTAAAGTCAAAAACATTCCTTTAATGATAAACAAGACAAACCGTTTATTCGACACGAAATCATGCCGTTTTACGATATCAACGCCAATCTGATAAGTCTGAGTCTGAGAAATGAAAACGCTGCCAAATTTCTTGATAATTGAGTCCAGAATGGCGAAGTAAAACCAAATTATAGAATCGACTGGCAATAATGCACATAAATACCATAAAATGATGGAGAAAATAGGTCAAAATCGTAAGATGGAAGCATCATCCATTTATGTACTGATAGAGAAAGTCGACTCCACGGGTACTCTAGAGTCATCCCCCATATTACCCATGCAAGAAATTGGAGGGAATCCACAAAACGACCAAATATTGTACAGAATTACAAAAGAGAGGATTGTGTTGAATACTCGCCAACAAAGAATAAGACCTTGGGCGGGGCAAAATGTGACGAAAATAAGGACAATCAAATAAACCACGGAAATGAGATCAGAGTGAAGATATACTCCAAGGCAGAGGAAACACTGCCCAAACTACAACTAAATCAAGTCAAATTACGAATAATCCATTTTTAACAATTGCAAATTCGATGATATATTTTAAAGTCTGAGAAAAGCTCGTGCAGTCAGTAAAAATATTTATGTCTTCAAAAATCCTCTTTTTTACTGGATGACTGACTACTCTTCGCTGAAAATTGAAGAAGGCCTGGACAGTGGCCACAGCCAGCACAACAAAGTCCACCTAAAATTAATAGGGAAAACAACAGGGACACGACTTTGCTTCGAAACTCCGAACCATTTCGCCGAATTGTTGTTAAAATTGGTTAAATTGATTAAATTCTTATAAAATGACAAAAATTAATACAGGACAGTTGAAAATGAACATATTTTCATCCACAACGGGAATTGAATAGACAAATTTGACGAAAATGATTGTAATGGACCAAAACATCATAATCATCCCCAAGTATTTGTCGATTTTGTGAAAGTGGAAGTACAACATGATGGCGACAATATAGGACAGACTTATGGGGGAGTGCTATAGGAGTCGCAAGAAGATTAAACCTCGTAGCAAGACACCAAAATAGCAGTAATGATGACAAGTGAGTTTATGTGAAGACGGAAAAGCAAATGCACAATATTAAGAACAGATTTTATGTTTTCGATAAGCCAGTGCATACAAGTCGATCCTTAAATTTGATAAACTGACCACCTGGACAAAAATCGGGAGAAGGCTGGGGTTCTGAATTTCTGGGTGGTCTAAGGTTAGATTGGACAAAACTTTGTGATAAAATTAACAAATTCGTCATTGCACGAATATATTTGAATAAACAGCGCAAGAATAGAGAAGCATGGCATCATTCTAAGAATAAACAGTCTGTCTGTGTTCTCATTACTGATAAATCCAATGGCACTCAAAGTTTCCTTGTTAAGAGAAGTAGCCGTAGACCAATGTTGAAAAAAGAATCGAATTTGCATGTGTAAAGCAGAATAGTCACCATTATGGACAAAATTGTAAAAAACCACCAGGATAATGAGAGCAAGTTAAGCCAACGTGCGGGAGCAGCCTACAATAAATCAGACAAAAACCCGAAAAAAGAAGATAAAGCCGAGTACAAACAGCAAATATAGTGAACTTATTGCGGTCGGTTCTGGGTAGTAGGCGGTCAAAAGAAGGATAAAAATTGTTACAAACCCCCACATACGTATTATGACATGAAATACGTCTTAAATTATCAGTAACAGTACTAGAAAAGAAGTTGAGAGCAAAGTCCGTTTGGGTAGTTTCCTCTGACTCCATAAGCAGTGAACATTCTGAGCTGAGAACTCTCCTAGAAAGTTTGGCCGAGAGAGAAAAGATATAAAAGCATATAAACTACAAATAAGTGACCCAACAACTTGAGCGACAATAATCACAGTGGGGTACTTGTACCTAAAGAACCCTATCTCAACAAAATGTGGGACAGTTTCGTTATACGAGGACCACTTTGGAAAAACCTGAAAATGAGTAATGTAAGTCATTGTGAGTAGAATAAAGGACAATGACCACGAGTTTTGATATCATGGCATAGGAGATCGCGTTCTTGCAGGCAACAAAGTCCATGAGAAGGAAAAATAGGGCGATCCAGCCATGGCAAAAAACACCCAACAACTAAAAATAGTACAACAGGCATACAAGCATCGTCACGAGAGACAGAATATGAAAGTTTTTGGAAAGAAACTGCTTTAGAAGGATGAATCTTACGTGAACTCGCTCGTAAAACTGTACCCCCAATCTAGTAGACATCAATCTGAGACGACCTTCCTCCTAATGAAGCTTTAAAGAGTACACAAACCTCGTAAAAATTAATGAAGGTGAAGGAAAAGGCAGATATCAGGTTTAACAGGGGAAGCAGAATAATGTACAAAAAATTGGAAAATTTGATCGAAATGTAAATAAATTTTGTTGGATTCATGCAGTCGTATTTGAAAAACACAGGGGGAGAGACCAAACTAGAAATATTGATAGACACGACCTTATCCACTTGGAGTCGGTGAACTGAAAAGTCTTGATGTTCCACAAATACGTCAAAATTATAAGAAAAATTGTATAGAAATAGAGAAAACGGGAAATGGCGCAGAAACGGGGGACATTTATAGTTTTGTAGAAGGCAAAAACGACGCCCATGAAGATGAGGACAAAAAAGAAGGGAATGCTCGTAAGACTCACGTAACATGAAGTGCACAATATTAGAGTAATCATGGTGAGAGTCTTTGCGATCACTAAACGTCCTTTAAGGAGTTTTCTGCGGTGGCTCTGATCTGAGGACAAATGGCTTTGAGTGATAGACACTGAAGTCTCGTCTTTCCGAAAAACGAAAACAAAGGAGACTGAAAAAAAGGCAATGAGGCAGTCGAAGATGTATATTCTCACGACTTCACTCAGTAAGCTGTTTCTGAGACTGCGGTTAATCACAAATTTACTTGTAAAACCCAAAATCTGATAAGATGAGATCAAACAATGAACATCGTCTCACATAATACTCTTTCCTGTAAAACAAGATTGTGTAAAATATTAAGTGAGAAATTAGAGAGGCCGTGGAGAATGCGAAAATTCCCACATTTAGCCATAATTTGTGAACTTTGATATAAATTAGACAATACCCTTCTTTTTGCTGTTAAATAATATCAATGTCCAAAGACAGAAAGAAAGTATGTAAAATGTGTTCAAATAGTTGAATCGGAAGAAAAGTGCTAAAACTTAGTCATTTCGACGAACCAAGCAGTATTGATAGAATGGTCAATCCTTCAAAAACGGAAACTATTCCGCAGTAAACCATAACCTAAAAATCTTTGAAAATTTATGTAAATTTATTTAAATTTCAAAATTATTTTAAAATTATTAATATTTATTGATAATTAATAGAATGTTTTTCATATCGATTAAAGGATTATTTTTACTTACATTCTGGGTTTATTAATAATTTAATTTCTAAAACATTATATGCGGACCGATATACAAAAGGCCTTCGACTCGGTCTTGAGGACTCACTTTACAAAAAAGATCTTCGATTCCAATATCAACCCAAACCTTATCTCTGTCTGGAAAACTTCCTGTTCGGCAGCAGGTCGTGAATGGAGTCCGCAAGGCTCTCATTTTTCCATATTCAATTTGTTCCTTCAGATGTCTCACAGATTTACGACCTGAACACATCATTCTTGCTTATGCAGATGCTATTATCATCGCTTCATGGAATAGTTCCCACTCCATGGCGGTTTCGGTTGTCAAAGCATACCTGGATCGTATAATTAATTGGCTTCATCATAAAAAAACTAACTTTACTATATTCACGTCGGATTGCCGCTACAAGAATGATCTCGAGGTCTACCTGGTATATATGCCTATAACTGTTTCAAAGAACT
This sequence comes from Dicyema japonicum, assembly GCA_011109175.1. Taxonomy (NCBI): domain Eukaryota; kingdom Metazoa; phylum Dicyemida; class Rhombozoa; family Dicyemidae; genus Dicyema; species Dicyema japonicum. Next base: position 894,911 of record RDEW01000006.1, read on the forward strand.
CAAAAAATCATTGATGTTACTTTTGATTCACCGATGACCTTCACAAGGTATGCCGAATCCTGACGAAGTACTCTATAGGTTAAATGTCCTCAAGGAAAGTATGCACTTTCAGCATCGTTTATGGAAAAAAAATCTGCTCCTTAAAAGTGAAGACTCTACACTTGTTACAGTCGAACAGATCCTACCCTCGTCAATTTATTATCGGTATCGTCAATACGGAAGAATGGCCGCAGCTTTCTCCAGACATCCGTCCCCTATCGACTTCTTGTATAGGCACAAGAGCAAACACTTCCGTGAATCGATGTGGTCCCTCGATGAGTATAAATGGGTGAGGGTAATAAGGGGAACCGGAATCACCTAATTAGTTCGGTTACTATTACTTTCTTTCTCTGAGTTTCCTGGGGTTATATAAATAAATAAACTTCTGGAAAGGAGTCCTCTCCAAAGTCCTCAGAATTCTTGATCCGTAAAATCTGAGTTCGTGTTTGTTCAAATCCCAAAAAATCGAAGATACCAAGAAACGGGCATTCAAAGTTACGGAACGATGGATTACTGAAAAGAGCCCTCTTCAACGCCTCTGGAATTCCTAATCTATAAGATCCTTGGTGCGTGCCTTTGCATCCGCTTCTACCCTATACTAACTGCGTGGGCTAGAGGAAAGAAACATCGAGGTAAGATGTGGTTTTGCTGGAGTATGTAAAGAGCCATTTCTTTGGCCACCGTGGTCTTGGATTTCAATTTCATTTTATTAAAAACTGTCCTGAAAATGATAGCGTAATTAATTTTCTCTATGGTAGAAGTACTTCCGGAAATGACGCGGGTCTTCCAGAAAAAAACATTTGTCTTTCATAAACAAAACTATTGAGTTCCAAGAGAAAATTGATTCAGACAATTTCCCTTTGAGAGCTACCTTACAGTCGTGTTCAGAACTAATTTTGTAAAATCTTCATCATTTACTTTACATAATTATCGAAAAGACCATTTTGAAGTCAATGAGATTTTATATAATTGACAACATCAATAACCACGGAAAAGAAATAACAAGACGACCTCCCAAATTAAATGTTGTAGGTGAATGACACATAATTATTTCTGCAGCACTCATAATTAGTGTTTCTCGAATATTACGATAATTCTCGGACTTGGCAATAAGTTTACATATTTTGTATAATTTGATTAAACCTAGTTAGAATCTGAAATTACCTAGATTCTGTTTTTGTCGAGTTTCAACAAACATTAGAAAAAGTTTTTGCCTTTGTATACATTTTTATAAAAAAAACTCCAAAGGTTTATCCTTTTTAGCTTTATGTGCACTATCTAATGAATTTGAGTTTGATTGGCCTCATGCTTTCATTCGTTAATGTACGATGGCATATTTATTAATTTTCATCACTTTTTTATTTAAAATCTTTTTTTCTGTGATTCCCAAAAGGGAATACTGGCTTTTTTTGTGCATGGCTGCTCTAGAGGGCATAACAACAAAGCATGTTGTCTACTTGTGTACAAATAGTCTTATAAATCCATGTATTGACCGTAGAGGAGGCGCACTGAATGAACACAAACTTCCCGCAGTAGGGAAGTTTGTTCGGAGGCAGACGTCCCAGAAGCTTATTGATTCCGAGGCTTTTTTGACATTAATAAAAATTTAGTGATGGATCGTTTTGAGACGCAAAAACGGCCATGTAAATGTTATGCCAGGATTTTCCTAAATATGAGTTTCTGTCCTGTTGCTTGCAAGAGAATAAAATCAGGCAGCAACCCATTTAATACAAGTGAATACGACTTCCTCCTATTCGATTCATTCACTATGGACTTGGTTTACAAAAGATGTGAACACAACGTGGAAGGTAAACTATAAAATTTCTGTAATGCAATTACTGGATAGAGTTAACTAAACTTTTATATCTATGCAAAAAAACTTACAACAAAGGGGTTGAGAAGATTGGTGGATCTGCAACAGGGCGAAACGAGAAGAATACTAATGGCTATTATTTCTCAATATGCCTTAATAAGTCCAGCTCTTTTTAATTTATTTCTACGTTATATCCCGTATTCTAAGGAAAACAATTATTTGTGCGCGGATGACTTTATCATTGGAAGCCGTAGTAGCTCCACACACGAGGCTGTGACTAAACTGCGGACTTTCTTTTGAATCCCCTGTTGGCATCAAACCGACTGTCAAATCTTTATATACGATTTTCTCCTCCAAAGATTGAAGAAAGCTTAGATGTTATCCTATATGGAAAGTCTATTCCGCAAAATTGGAACCATAAATAGTGGGAGTAACGTTTAATCCATTGTCCTCCTTCCCCCATCTAACTTAATTACATAAAAGACTATTCCTTTCAAATTACGAGTAAACTCACTCGAGTAGCCACGAAGATCTGACTCGTTCATACGCGCAAAAATCTGACTCCCAAATCAATTCGGAAATTCCAGCATCCAGGTCCTCATCCCACCGGAAGTCTCCACATCGAGCAGAGCAAACATCACTCCACCGGGTAAGTCAGCATACTTTTGAAATTTATGCTTTCATATCATTCTGAACAAAGATGGATTCAATGACGCCTCTTAGAAACTGAAGAAGGCAAAGGGACCCTTCGGCCAAGTATACCATGGACCATGGAATGGAACCCACAGTTAACTACGAGGGACAGCAATAACCACTACCATATTTGATCACTTCCGACAAACTAGCCACCTGATCATATTATGCCAAAACTTATTTTTATTTAAATAAAAAATTAGTATTGTTAATAATAATTATTTTTAGTAATTCAGACATCATTAATTTGTATATTTTGTTATAAAGATATTTGAGATATCTTAATAAGTCCTCTTCAGTTATAGTCTTATTTACCATGTTATTTTTTTTAACTGCTTTTGTGTAAGCAACTAATGGAGGAATGATTGCTATGGTCAGCCTTCTTTTAATCAATGAAAGGGTTTCTTGGTTGATTAGTTCTTCGTCTGATTGAGAAGAATTTACTAAAACAGATTTCGAAGTATCACTAGAATTAGCTAATTTATACTTTTTGTCGCTTTCATCCCAAAGTTTCATGTTGTTTAGTGCTTGAATTGCCCTTTCCAAGTCTTCCAATGAAGCCTTGTATTTGTCCTTGCTTAGAATTTTCTTTTCCACTGCTTTTATGGTATTTCTAAGTTGTTCTTTCCTTAAGTTCATTTCTGAATATTTAACGATAGACTTCCTTATTGGGTTCTTATCGATATTATAAGGCAAATAATCACTGTCCGTTTCATTCGAGTTAACACTCAACATTGGACAAAATTGGGGAGGGATTTCAGAATTCTTCTTTCGAGATATACTCTTACAGTCGGATGAAAAGGACCCACTATTCTTGGATGAAAAGGATCCACTAAAAGATTTGACAGATAAGTGAGACTCAGAAAATAACCCACTCAGTCCAGAATCACGCTTGTACTCTTCGTTCTTGCTTTTGTCGTCATCTTCATTTTCAAGATTTGGGAATTGCATGTCGGAAACATTGGCTAATTTTCCCTTCAATTTTATATTATTTTACTGATGATATGTTTGAATTTAATACTTTCCTCCACAAATAAATATTTTTCAAATTGATGTACTTTTTCTCATCAAGAAGCAAATCCCGATCCACTTTCTTTTTCTCCAATTCGATTTTTTCTTTGGTACGCGATAGCTCTATTTTGTATTTTTTGTTTATAGTGGACAGTTCATTGTGAGAATTTTTCTTCGATCTACAAAAATCGGTAAATTAAAAATTACAGTCTGCTCATTTAACAATTTATCGTGTTTGACTTTTTATCTGATAATTTCATTTTTTAAAGTGCGCAATTATTCCATTTTTGTTAAACTTTGTCCTGCAAAATCAATGACGTTATTCGGATCAGTTGGTTAAGTTTCTTCTAACAAATCAAATTTTTGCTGTTTTGCAGAGACGAGGAGGAAATTCTTTCGATTTTTTCAACTTGCAGAGAATTCGACCTTCAAAAATTAAAATAGACTGATTTGACAAATTTCTAGCTTTATTGCAACCTAATTGGATTCGATTATTCGATCAGCTGCTGACGATCTGAATCATGTATCCTTATCTACTTAGACTCTGTTTAAATCTCGACCAGTAAGTGAGTCCCGTAACCCTGTCATCTACTCAGAAACTTTCTCCTCTACAAAGAAGAGGAACACTCTCAAGGGAAACCGATCCCATTATGATGGATAGACTACAAAACAAAATACTGCTCTCATAAATCTAGTAAAGTCTGGGACCTAGATTTCATTGTTTCTTGATCCTAAACAGTTTGTCGCACTCGAATATAATACCTGCCTGAATCCCGGTAAATGTTCCCCCACCTCTTATTGTCAGATAGTCATGTTGATTATCCCCTTTATGGAGAAACCTCAGACGTGTAAAATTATTCCAGACTTTCGTGGTTTCAGCGAAATTTCAAATCTAAGGATTCAAATACAAAATACTTGACCTTTGTGAGTTACTTTATTACTGATGGATTTAATCCTTCCAGAAGACACTAAGGAAGTGTGTTGCTTGCATTGAACATCTAGAAGGCTTTTGATTTAATTCCAAATAACTAAGAAAATCTATGTCACCGGAATTGGAATGTCAACTTTTTCACTTGACCAAGATACCAAGTTTGGGTTAGTTCTACAAGTTTTTTCCAAAAGGCGTCCCCCACTACTTATCATCTCTTATAAGAACAGTTCCATGATTAGAAAATCCTTCCGCTGAATTGAGTTCCAGCATGTAAAGAACGTTCTGGAAAGTGGTTTGAAGATACTCAATCTTGTAAATGGATTTTTTCGTCCTATTATCAACCGTAGCAGGAATGCTTGAATGCCCATGTGAGTCGTGGACATTTGGTCAATCTGACTCAAACTAGAGGAAACTCAACTTTCTCAGGAACAGAATGATTTTCATAACTGACCACCAAGAAGAAATTCTTTCTCCCAATGACTCAGTCGAAAAAGCGGAACTCAACTTTCTCAGGAACAGAATGATTTTCATAACTGACCACCAAGAAGAAATTCTTTCTCCCAATGACTCAGAGTTAGAAAAAGCGGACCCAGTTTTGTAGAGTCTGTAGCGGCCAAAGTGGTTGATTCCATTAGTCAGTAGTACGTCAGAAGAGTCTCCGAAATATAGTAAAATTACCAAATAGAGATCTTATTTTAAAAGAAGGTCAAACTAAGAGTAGAACTTTGTGGGATTTTGAATTTGTGAGATTCAAATAAATTTTGTTGGGGAAAAGTCTCATTGAAACTAAAATGTATCTGTCATTCATACACTCTGATTAGTCGGAGATCTACCAGTTCGGTAGCTATCTTGGAGGAACACGATTGGTTGATCAGACCCGGTAGCATTGATGTTTTCATTTTCACGGAAATTAAATAGGACAGGATAATGACTTCCTTTTATATATTTCAAAGTTTCTGACGACTCTTGTCGACCGGATATACTCGATTTGGTGAGATTATTATCTCCTATATGAAAGTTAGAAGTCAGATTATGTTGATCCAATTTGTCTCTGTTACCTACTCTGGCACACATCATAGGTCTTCTATCCCGAATTGGATTGAAACACGAACAGCATACGTTCAGCATTTCTAGGTTTCGGTAAATTTACATACTGAAGACATTATTGTTAGTAGAATATTCCAAAATTAATAATCCAACTAAGAATTCTCTTGTCCCCCATCAAGGCAGACGATACTTGTCTCAATTTCTTCAAATCCTGGACCACATGAGAACATTGGTATTCCTTTGTTCCAAAACTTTGTGTGTGCGATGTCTCAAGTCAATCATTTTCTCACGGAAATGAGGAACTAGAAGTTATACTGATATCAAGTAGATAAAAACACTATTCGGGATAGAGGTACGTCACCACCTCCTTGAATAACCGAACCTTATTGGAGATCTAAGTTTTGAAATAGCTATTCACTGACCTTCATTTTATTTTATTTATTAATAAATTAAATAGGCCGAGAAGTCAAAACTAGTAAAGTAAATGGTCCTATCTGAGGAATTTCCGATTGTTCTGCTCGCGGTTGAAACGATCGGTTCCCTTGTGCCTGCGACGCTGGAATTCCGGATTCGTCTAAGAAATCGAATTTTTACACGAACAGGAAATCTCTATGAACACTACTGGCTATTTAAGCGAATCTATCCATCATGAGAGGGAATAGCCACGCAGTCAGAGCGACCGTTGTATGTCTCTCGTCTGACTGTTTTTTTATTTTATTAAATAAATAATAGAGTATTCAAAAAATAAATCTTTAAAGAATTATGATTGCATAGCTAATTTCTAAAGGGCTATCGGCATTCATTTACCCCCAGTCCCTTCAAGAGAAAGAAACCGGTGGCTAACAAGAATATACCAATGACGGATGAGATCAGAAAGGTTGATCTCATCCTGAAGGGAAACAAAATATGGGCCAGGACACGAGAATGGATGTCCGCAATTTTGACGTCTCCTGTATAAAATCTCTATTAAATTTGTTAGCCCAAAATATCGACATATTTATAATTTGCATTTTTTCGTTATAAAAAATTAGGACGCAGTTTAATTGCCTTGACTCGTCAATTTTTTGCTTTAATGACAGAGAATCCAATTAATCTAAGGTCGAACCATTTTAGCTCAGATTTTGAATATATTTCCATTTCTTCGGTAATTTAATATTCAATATAAAGACAAGTTCAGCCAAATCTGACTTCGAAAAAATGGAAAATGAATCAGAGAAATCAGACCACACGTCTATAGATCAGGAAAATGAATCAGAGAAATCAGACCACACGTCTATAGATCAGGAAATTGGATCCGAGAAATCAGACCACACGTCTATAGATCAGGAAAGTGAATCCGAGAAATCAGACCACACGTCTATATATCAGGAAATTGGATCGATGAAATCAGACCATATGTTTATAGATCAGGAAAGTGAATCAGAGAATTCAGACCACATGTCTATAGAGCAGGAAATTGAATCCGTGAAACCAGACCACGTGCATATAGATCAGGAAATTGACTCCGTGAAACCAGACCACGTGTCTATGATCTGTCCAGAATTTAAGGAAATGCTCCAGTCTTTAGGTACCCCGAATATATCATTGTAGTTCGATTTAACAAGATCATTTATCCATCTTGGCGTGCAGGAGAGAAAGTTTACTACATTTCAGAAGAATTGAGAGGTCTTAAGAAGGAATTATTTTAGTGAACAAATTGTCTTTAGACGATGTGATCAAGCATTGCAAGATGTACGACAAAGATGACCTAATTAGCCTAGAAGCATTAAATAAGATTGTCATTTCCTTGTTCGCCTACATTCCAAAAGAAACTAATGCGGCCACTTCCGAGACAACGTTCACAAACAAGTTAATGAACTGGCTGCAACTCATCTGCGAAAAGTTATAGTTTTAAGCGTTCATAATAGTGATGGGAGTAAATTTAAGTTTAAATCAGTCATTCTAAATTTTTCCTTCCTGTGTGGGGGTTCAATGTTCATAAAATTAACAGGTACGCTTGTCCTATGAAATTCAAGAAATTGACACGGTCACAGTAAAACAACTAGGCTTTAACAGACAAAATTTCTCAGAGTTGGGAAGGCATTTATTGAAAATTATGGAGTTTATCGGCGAATCTGCCTACTTCAACAAGGCCTTACTCGATAAAACGGAAAAAAAGTTGTTTGGCACAGTATTTTGAAACCTAATTGTCTAGAAAAACTTTGTGAAAGATCAAATTTTCGAAAATTGGAGCAAGAAAAATGACGGACTAATCTCATGGCTGATGGTCAAGTCCAAACTGAGCAATGCCCAACTGAACAAAACTATTTCAATGAAAAATGCCGGATTTGTAAAAAGTCTCCGATCACTCACATAAAGTTTCCACTCGTGTTACTTCCATAGGTTTGTTTGCCTTTGTTGCATGAAGCTAGCGATGTGCAAGGAATGCTTCTACTACAAAGAAAAGTGGAAATCCCACTCTCAGAGCCACAAAGTGAGGGCCTACACCCAACTAGTTCATTATTGCTCATTATAAAGTCAAATTCCAATGAAAAAGTGACTAATATCCCCAAATTAATCAAAAACAACATAAAATACAAGAAAAGGAAGCATCAATTCAAATTCAAGGAAGAGTACCTGTTTTATATAATTAGTCACACACTGCCTATGTACTTTGAAAACGTGATAAACACATACAACTCAACTCTAAATGAGTACGACATGACAGATAAATACAAGATCAAGCAAGACACAGGCTATTTCACGGTAAGGTGTATGCCTGAGCAATTAGGATCATGAAACTCAACCAAAGTCAGACAACACAGTTACAGAAAGACACGTTCTGTCTGAAATTAATGGTCTCAACGTATAAATATAGGCTTAGGTGAGTTGAAGGACTTTGAACCTCCGAGTGACAAAGAATACAAACTTCTTTGGATTGGGTTTGCAGAAGGGGATAAACTTGAGAATAACATAGAAAATCTCGAAAATTTGTACAATCAGGTTGATAACAAAATGATTTTGACAGAACGATTTTGAATGTGAAATCGATCCATTCACTGCTATCTCGCTTACTTTGGGTCACAATTTATCATGCTTGATTGATAGCATGGCTTAAATTTTAGATTTATTAACACTGGATTATTATGGGGTTTTAATAAAATATATTTTTGAATATTTTGTTAAATTAGCTCAGCGATTGGAAAACCTTCTGAGGATTTGTAAGGAAATGCGCTCAAAAGCCAGCTCTTTTCTCTCTTATCCGTTTCCATAAGCGATCCAATGCGGTTAAGCAGGGTCAGTGATCTGCTTCCAACGAATCCTAATGTTTCGACGCCGACTGGTTCAAAAATGAACTGTCAACCGAGTTAACTGATTAAAATAAAAAAATTAAATTAAAATTATTCCAAAGACCAAGAGTAACCAAACTAACTTACTCCCTGATCCTGACTCATTCCAGTGTTCCAGAACTAGTCTCCAGATAACGAAACTGTCCCCCAGGGAAAAAATAGTTGGATCCTTTTGATGTCGGCCAGGCATTGGACGTCTTCCCAGTAGAGTGGATCAAACAAAGCCATCGGAAAAAAGGAAAATGAATTTTTGACCAACTAGCCACATAGCCACACGACTGAAGCAATCTTGATGAAAAATGTTATTTTTAATTAGTTGACCTGATAATTATCGATTTGTTGTTTTGGATTACTTCCGCTGTCAAATAGACGTAGTCACTTGGGAGTTGTTTCCGGTGCACAAGACTCCAGTGTTATAAAGCTTTTAACTAGGCGACGTACATCTTTAGGAAGTTTGTCGCAATGTAAGCTATCGTTTAAGAAACAAACTGTTTAGTCGATTTTTCGGAAGGTTGAGGTAGTGACCTGCCTCACCCTGGTTATCGTTTGACTCAACTTAGAACTATGAGATCATCTATCAGAAGTGACCTTTCTCTTTTTAGAAGACTTCCTATCAATAACGACAATAGTCAATCAACTACTACATTTGAACAATCAATAACGACACATTGGCAATCAATAACGACAGAAAAAAATTAATTTTTGCAACAATACTAGTTAAACACAAAAAATTATTCATTCATTGATAATTTCACCATTAACTGCACTCACAATACAGTAAAGTTCCTTAAATTGGCCCAAAATTGTTCCTGAACTATTTTTGGCCAATTTGGGAATTTGTAAAAATTTTATTTAAGAATAAAATATTATTTATTAACTATGGGGGAGAGCGGCTGCTGACAATACGGAGTAAGCGTTTCCGCGGACAACTGCGATCCCAATTCGCTGCCTCAGCCGGACCGCTTCCCGCATGTCTTTCTTACGGTGGGCCAATTTCTCCAGATTTCCTTTGGGAAAGAGGCTGTAATACTTCCAGCCGCACCAGACGTCTCGATTACGACCGGTACAAAACGGTAGCGGTCTCCAATTTCGCCATATTTTTAATCTTGATTTTCTCGGCCAGATCGGCTGCCGATCCAGCAGACTGTGCCGAGCTGAGTATCATCGAGTTTGAAAGAATCCACAACAGTGCAGTCCCATACAAGCGATTTTCCCTCAGTAAACGGAAAGATAGTTAACCCATCCGGTCGTTTCTCGTCTCCGTGGTCCAATCCCACGGCTCCAGTACTGCCGGGAAGCCTGAAGCTTCAAGAGCACGCATGGAATTGTTGTTCATAGCAGTATGGTGGGGTGCTCTGCCCGCACTCCTTTATCACGAGAGCGGATGCAGCCCTTTGGCATTGACGATCCCTCCACAACGACATTGATGTTCGACGCAAACATCAACTCCCAGGCGTTGTGCGATCCCAATCCGAATACAGTCATCGTCCAAAAAGGTCCCCAGGGAGGAACACGGGAGTGCATCCAGCCACGCTCCGCTCTCATGGTTGGCGGCGGACACAAGGCATGCAAGACGATGCTGGTTGGTTTCAGACTTTATCACGTCGAAGATATTCTTGGAGTAGATCTCATCCCAGTCACGTTGCCTCAAAGGATCGTTCGGCGTATCCAAACCAGTTTCACACCATTCGCGACGAGCTTCGTCGAACACTTTTTCCCAAGAAAGTTCGGTTGGAAGACGTAGGATATCTTGGATCAAAAGGCTTCCACTAGAGAGCGATGACACATATGCTGGAAAGGCGATCTCCAGCGCCGACCTGAGATCCGTTCCTCCGAGGCGTGTAGGAAGCTTGCATTGGTTCCAACTCGGCACATCAAAGTGGATGTTTAGAAACAATTCAGCTGATTTTCTCAATGTCCTATCCAGTGACAGGAGGATGTCACGATGTTTGAAGCAAGGAGAACAACGGAGAGCATATAGGAGTTTGGGCAAGCCGATGTTATTCATCAAAAGGAAGAACGCTGTATGGACATCGAGTAAGGAGAGTTTCTCCGTAGCTCTAGAGAGTCATTCTTTTGTTAATAGATGGCTCCGCAGTTCTTTTTCGTCAAGTGAGCACCCAAGAAAAAATATCCGCTCCTTAAGTAAGACAGTAATTCCAGGTAATACAGAGTTGAAAGACTCGACCACGTTAATAAAATCACTCTCAGAGTATGTGATGTTTATTATCTCCGATTTTTTTATATTTATCTCAAGTTTGAGGTTTCGTAATGCCGACACAGCCTGTGACAGAACGTCATGAACTTTACTCCACGGCCCTTCAATCGTAGCGTCATTAAGATACCAGAGGTTTAGTTCTGAGTTGATAGAGCGGACAATTTTATCGATGGCCAGAGCGAAGAAAAGTGGACCAAGTGGGTCCCCTTGTTGGACTCCAGTCTCCGAACAAATAATCTTGTCCCCGAAAACCAGTGAAGAGTTGGTTCCGTATGCGAGGTAGATGAGTGGAATAAGTTCCGGGGCTCGTTTGCTTGTAGTTTCGAAAATTTGATCCCTCCTAGGTGAATTGAAGGCATTGCAGATGTCCAACTTGACCCCAATGTGTGGGTTTTGTTCGTCTTTCTGTCCAAAAAACACCTCGCATCCGTTCCTTACACCAACCCCCAGTTGGAAAGGGGATAATTCTTCAGATATTCTCGGACAGACAATACTGCATGCGATTTTCGCTGTCAGTCCTCTGAAATAGTTGCCGACTGCAATGGGGCGACCCCACCTTCGGGTTTTTTGAAGGCCAGTAGATGATGTGCACTGAAAAGAAGCTCCCTTGCGTGAGGAGGAATATCTCCGTTCAAAATACGCATAACCAGTTTTGTAATTGATTTGACATGGTTGCAGCTAGCTTCTTCGGTAGCCCCGCCGTAAGATCCTTGATGTGACCTGGCGCAAGCTATCGATTCTCCACTGCTACTCGCCGCAAACGACGAAATGCCGCACTTCGCCTTCGGTGACGGTCGTCCTTGACAAATTTCCCGGAAGCACGAATGGACGGTAATTTCCAGAGGGACATGGATGTTTTCATCTGAGTAGTTCAAGCACCTCAGGCGTCGCATCCATGACAGAATCGTCGTTGGCAACGACGCTCAACGCCGCTCGGACGTCGCCTTCAAATAGTTTACGATTTACTCTCTCCAAGTTTGTCCGGAGGATTGAAATCAGGATGTTTTGGTTTCATGACTTGACTTGTAGCTGCGGGGATCCGGACGGGTCTTGGGATCGGGATCTTCCTGGCTTTCCTTAGATCCGACAAGAAGAGCAAGAGGTTGTCCATATCGTTGAGGTCTAGAAGTTCATTCGGTTAGACGTGCTCGTTTGGAATGATCCTCTGGGTTTTTCGATCTGCAGTTCCACAGGCAGAGCGAGCATGCAGCCCCCTGAGACATCTTTATGCATCCTTGGTGGAAAAAGTCACCAGAAAAGTCCATATAATAATAATAACAGCCTTTTCACGGAGCTGTAGTATTAGCTCCGCATAGGCAGGACACACACTTTATTTAAGTAAAGAACAGTTAATTTTAACTAATCGTAGAACCAAGGAATGATCTTCACTTCTATTTTCTTTTCTTGTGTGTAGGTCCTTTCTAGACAATCCAGTTCCGCAGTGAGAGTTCACTGATGACGACTCACGGAGTCACTCGTCAAACTTTTTTAGCATCGTAGATGCGTGGAACCTTCCATCAGGTAAACAGCAGCGAGATTCGAACCCGTAACCTAAGTCACTTTAGCCCGACACCTAACCACTATGCCACCCGGCAGAAAAGTCCATATTTGCGTGAATTAGCATATTTGGGAATTTAAAAAAAATTTATTTAAAAAACCATTAAAGTAAAATATTATTTTTATCAAAATAATCAGTTTATAAGCCCTGGACGGAATCAGTTTATAATAAAGCACGCCTTCTTTATAATGTTTGGAAATTTCTTTAAGTGATCTCAAATCCTTCTAGGTCAGGTTGTTTGTCAGTTATCATTTCCCCATGTAATTTATGCATTCGAAAACCATATCTTTTTTGAATCTTGTAAGAAATCCTTTAGAATTTTTGAAATCACTAATTGATAACTTTTTAGCAATATTTTGTGGTTTTTTGATATTAGTGAATCATTTAAAAAGCACATAACATAAACAAATTAAAAATACCCTTAGAATTCATCAAATCCATCCATTCAAATATCATGGTATCAAGTTCAGAAAATTTTAACGATTTTCATGTCTTTGTTGAAGGAATATAATTTTTACATGTTTTTAATATGGACTCTAGGAGTGAAGAATATTATTCACGGTTTTTCGTGAAATTCGAATATTAAATAAATCAGAAAATCTATGAGCGATTTTTTGGCACGATGTAGTATTATGTCACATGGGCCAAGCGTTACCTATGGGCAGCCTGTTACATTAACCTTGAACTAAGATTAACTTCAATTAATTTTATGAATGATTTATTAACCACAAAAAATTAAATTTAAGTAACTTTTTTTGTCTACTCATTAATACAGTCAATATTTCTCCTTTCGAATTTTTTATCTATCAAATTAAACTATTTAAAACTACCTCCACGCGATTATTCGATAAAATATTAATTATTTCTGCAACTGGATAATGTTGAGACTCAAACTTAGGCTGCCCATGCGTTACGCGCCGCCCATGTGACATATTATTCTCGTCTTTATATCTCAAAATTTCGAGTTTTTGGGAACAATTAAGCCTTGTATAATTCGAACACATGGTAAAAATTTAGTTTGAAATTTTTATTTTTTAATTTATTTATTAACCCCGGATACACCGAGAAAGAAGTTAAAGTAAACAACTAATTAAGTGTATCCAGTTTCCACTTCTACAGAAACAGAGTCCATCCGGAATCAACATAAAGGGTAAGACGTCCATTACATGCAGTTGTGGAAACCCCTCCAGTGGATTGGGGAAGAGCAAATGATCCTTTTTATGCCGGCCTGGCACTGGGCGTCACCTAGACAAGTGGATCACATGACGCCACTCTATTAGGAAGAGAGGAGAAACAGACAAGCAAGCAGAAAAATTAAACCAATTAACCACGCAGCACCACATGGAGCCACGCCAATTTTTTAATAAAATAATTAAAATAATTGAAAAAGATTAGTAAAAATAAATTTTATTTTTTTAAATAATGTGTGCCCAATTTTTAAGAATTGGCCAATTTCTTAGGAAAATTGGCTTTTTTGAAACCCTGAGGTGAACTTTTAGCCATAAATTGGCCAATTTAAGGGTTGACCAATTAGAGGGATTTCACTGTATATCCTTTCATCCTTCTGAAGTATCCTCCACAGTCTTCAGGAGTAATCAAAAATATGAGATAAGATGTTTTAGCTGTAAATCATCAATAGCAGCCCCTCTTATCACAGAATTCTTCCATTTTGAGAAACATTCTCAATTGAATTAAGGAATTGTGAGGAAGATATAGTATTTTGAGGTTGTCGGATTGGATTACTTCGTTGAGTCCATTTTAATAATGAATCCTAGCATTGTCCACGACGAAGTAGGGATCCACAATTTTTTTTAGTTTCACAGACACCCTTATGTTGAATAAGAAATTTTTAAAGATTTCCCCATTAACAACACCACCAACAGAATACTACGTCATTGCGGCCATTACTGAAATATTACTACGTACTATTGGCACAATAATACGCGCAGGAATACCTCTTTCAGATCTCCCAAAGCGGACACGGTGGGAGACATTGCAACCTACTTTGTCTATAAAGACTATTTGGCTATCCCCAACTTCAAATAAAATGTCTTGGAAATTTTCCCATATTCCAATCATGTCTCAATGGTGCTTTCACGGTTTCTTCTATAAGGAACAGTGTTGAGAGTTTTCATTGTGTATTGAAATTCCTTTAAACAGCTGTTGATGGTGCTTGTACTAACAGATATCTCCTCGCACAGTTTTATTTTCAACGCCCCCAAGGTCGTTGTTGCATCTTCATCAACCCACTGCGGTATTAAATTTTTTTGATCAGCAGTCAAGATTGTTCTATGATTTCCGCTACGCGTGCAACATTTAATCTTTCCATCTTCAGATATGAAGAAACAATTGTACATACAGTTTTACGAGGAAGACCCATAACTCGGGAGATCTCATTATTGCCAAGATTATTCTTAAAGTGGTTAATAACGAGCTCTCTGACTTCATTTGAGATTTACGCCTTTCCTGACAATTGTTTCTTTCATTTTCCAAGTTGTGTGGTTAGCAACGGTCATCAACCATTACTGCTCCAGTGAAACAAGGCGGTTAGCAACGGTCTTTGTTCAAATCGATGTCACCTTACGGAGATTAGCGTATCCTTGGAACCACCGTCCTACTTTGGTGTGTATCTTCAATTACTTCAGTAGGAAGACCACCAGAATTTGTTTTTGTATTTGTAAAGACAGTGAATTATTACAAATATTAAACAAAAATATTAATTTTAAGCGGAAAAAAGAGTTAGATGTCGAAAAAGAAGAGTAGGGTATCATGAGTTGAAGACTCCAAATTAATTGCTACGAGGATTTATGTTCACGACTCGTGATATTTCGGATCAATAAATTCATTTGACCCAATATTAGCAGTGGATGTCTTTGAAACTCATTTGTGAACGGGGGAACATTATAATGGAATGTTTCTGGTCTTGTAAAATAGTGCTGAAAGGTTTCTTCACCATATATGATGGGAAGGCACAATGAGGTCGAGAAATCTCTACATTTTCATCTCTGCAGAAGGTTTTGCTTCAAGAATTCCCGAAATAAAATGACTTTCAAGCACAGTCTGTTACCAATCTTGTAAATGCTTCCAAACTTGTAGTAAAGTTTGTTGTCCATCAGAGTACTGATTGCACATTGTCATTACTTAATTGCCCATTCTCTATAAATAATCAATTCTGTGTTGTGATAATCGGGAAATATAATTAGTCTTGCCTTTTTTGCATATTCATTTAAGTATACAAATCACTCCAACAAAAGTACTGTTAAGAACGTTTGGGGAGTCATTAGTGAGACAAGAAAGGTAGTAAAATGAATTTTTCAGGTAAAATATATTATCTTTCAATAAGTTCCTTTCGTTTTTGAATACAAATCCGCGTGCTTTGATGAATTGTTTTTCTAGAATCTTCAATTTTGGAAAACCAATTCGATTGTACTCAAACACGAAAGAAATTATTAGAAATTTATCGCTAAATCATATTTATAGTGAGAAAGTCGTAATTTATCGATATTCTTATTTCTAAAAATATATTTTTGATTATCATTAGTACCAATCTAAATATAGTAACCACCATCCTATATGTAGGGCTTTATGACTGACTTCCGTGAAGACAAAGAACGACACTTCCGACTATCTTGATTGAAGACTTATCGGTGGTTGGTATGAGATTAACTTCGGCGGACGACCTGGACAACCTAGATGAGCGCGCAAAAGAAGATCATGGTCAAGGCTGTCGGAGAAGATGATTCGGAATACACACAAGGGAGACTTATTAACTTTAAGTTTTCTCGGAACTCGGTTGGTATGGTATCATATACTGCGGCTTATAGTCCTCACAATAACTTAGCTGATGGCTCTGCCTTGGATTCCTTCCGGCGATTCTTGGCAGGAGAGGCCGTGAAGACCTGTAGCGTCGACCATCCTTCTGCGTCTACAGCGGTGAGCAGCCCAACCATCCACTTCGAGGTGGACACATACCGCTTATTCTCGCAAATTCGTCATCCAATAGCGCCCCAAGAAGTGCATGGGAGAGCTCTGAGCACTATTTTCGTTCGTCGATGCAGAAACAAAACCGGTCAAGTTTTGGTTTTCTCATCAATAGTTTTTGAACATTACAGTTTACCTCAGACTCGTTGTTTTCAGCGTTCTTAGGGAAAATCATACTTAGACGCGTTTAAATTTCTGAGCACCGTATGCTAATGGTTCAGTCGTTTATGTGGGGAAAGATCTGGCGTATGAGAGCGAAAGAACCGTTGATCAAAGACAGAAAAGCCGGAGAGTGAGTTCCAATGGTGAGTGGATCCCCATCTTTCCAAAGCGAAGCGATAATTTAGATTTGATTTATCCAGTTTCATCAAATGAAATATTAAGTGTTTCGTCTATAGCAACCCTTACCCTCACGTCGGTGGTTCTTATGGGGTCGGTGAAAAATGTCCCTTAAAATAGACAAAGAGATGGAAATCCTGAAATAGTGACAATAAGGAGTTTTTAAGTTAGATTAGAATATTTTTCGATTTCGGTGACTGAGATATTTGGGAGGTAAGTTGAAATCATAGACAGTGCTTGGCTAAGTCATCATATGTGCAAACAACGTTAATGACTTCCCATTTGGACGGATTTGGCTCCACTCCAAGTGCTGTGAGGGGAAGATGGCGGATTTGACTTCTGCCATTACAGCTTTTCAGTTTCCTTCAATCCAGATACTATAAATTTATTGGAATCTGATTGCTAAGGCAATAGAATAGATGCCCAAGGCGAAGAGTAGGGGGCCAAGAAAGAGCTGCCCTGTTGGGCTCCAGTCATGGATTTGGGAATGTATTGCCAGAACTATTTGAGAGGTTCACTATTTTTATTTTCGGGATCCTGGAGACAGTTATCTCTATGATTCAATCTCTGCAAATGCTACTGAAAGCATTGCGGATGCCCAGATCAACAGTTATAGTACTCTTAGTCTCTGGTGGAATGGGAATGAAATTTCGGATTCATTTAATTGCCCCTTCACATCCACGAGGAATCTGGACTTTATATTTTCTATGCTGCTCTAGCAGCAATCTTTGATGTCAGCCGTCTGATTACACTTTTTATATCGATTGATCTTAATCCACCACAAGACTTTCAGAAGACTGATGATGCAAACATGAGTTTGGGGAATAATCTGAAATCTCTAAAATTCGGTCAGTAAAAGCCTTCATTGAATTGATTAGGGTGTTCCCTACATCGACAGTAATAACAGAAGTAAGTTCCTTAATATCCCTGTGATGTATGCCGTCTAAACCAGAACTGATGCTTTCAGGGCAAGTTTTTGTCTCGTTTAGATATACCAAGTGTTTTGTACGATCTGTTCAACTATCTCTCTTTTTGTGAAAAAACTTGTCGTTCCTGGAGAGTGTCCCTTTAATGTCTCCGACCATGATCTTATTGTTCACTTCTGCACGTATATCTAGCTCGTTTTTCTTGTCCCTAGATAATGAGAGTGAATAATCGGTGATCGAAAAACTTTAAAATGTAGTCTCCAGGTTGACAATTTCGTATTTAAATGCAATTCCCTTGATTTGAGGTTCTCTTGATTCAATTAGGTTGGATGTGAACAGAGGACATGAGATGCAAAACAGAGAAGGTGGATCTAGGTATCTTGAGTATCGTTTTCGATTCCATGGTGATTACTTTGAAAACAAGAAGGATCCTAAGCGGATTATTCTCACGGACACAAGTTGATTCAAGTGTCGTAGACATTCATCACTGTCAGATAGGTCCATGACAGATCCGGAAGATGACTCCTCCCCATGGTTGTAATTCCCAAGGCATAAAGGTCACGACCAATTTGGTAGAGATTGTGCAGTCTTACGCGTTAGCTTGCAGCAGTCAAGGTATCCGAAATTTAAACAACAGAAGCATTAATACAGACTTTCTTGTTGCTCTCCACCATTTAATATATCTGTAAAGACTACTCAATAAGCCAACATTAAGAAAATAGCTCCAGGTAGGAGCTGGTCGCGATCACTTACTACAAAATTAAGCGTTTATTCGATTTTAAATTCGATTTACTATTTTTGATATATTTCATCTTACACGTGCAGCTTTAGACAGATGATTCTCCCCTATTCTTTCAATTTTCCCACGACGGAATTTGAAACTTTGATCATCCGAAACTTTCTTCGTTTGTTCAGCGGTTTTCTGATGTTTTTGAGTCTACCGTCCATGTACCGCCAGAACTCAATGTGAAGGAAAACTGGTATATCACATGTAGCGGCAATAAAAATATAATTTATTCTCTGATAACTAATCAAGATGTATTATGAAAATACAAAAAATATCTTCCGTTGATAGAGAGATCGGGTATACGGCTTTACAAGACTACATGAATAGAATTTATTTAACCCAAGACACCAGGAAAGATAGGTCAAAACTAACTATTGGGTGATCCCAGCTTCCAGCAACATCCGGACTTTCTTCAATTGGTCTTCTGATGATCCAACCGCACTAACGAAAGCGTCTTCTCTTGCTTCTACAAAGCAATTCGATAGGCGTGCACTTTTTTATTACCGACCGAAATTCCTCTGCATGGGCCACCTTTTCCCTTGAATGGGTTTCCTAGTTCCTTGCAGAAACGTATGAAACCCTGGCCATTTTTCAACGTTGCCTCATCAGAAACGAGGTCACCAATGGGGATGTCCGTGCGGTGCATAACTCTCCGCCTGAGGGAGTTCAAACGGTCCACTCTCGAAAGGGGAATTGTAAACCTCCAGGCGGAGCAGGCATATTCAATGGTCGGTATGATTACTTGTTGATGGACCTTGCTGATGCAGTCGGCCGGGGGAAAGGGCTCTTCTTTATTATCGCATTCAGAATGTTTCATTTCCGAGACATGAACAGAATGGACAATCGGTTTCGTCACTGTACCCTACTGTCTTGCTGACGTTCACAAAATGATCGTATTTCGTCTCGACCGCCTTCGATTTCCCTGCCATACAAAAATTGGACCCTCGTGAACACTGCTAGTTATTGAGCGAATCTCGCTCGAAAATAGCCACGCAGTCGAGGCAGCCGCTATATAACCGTTATTTATTTATTTTTTAAATCACAAGAGAATTTATTTTTAAAATTATAAATAACTAGGACGATAGAATGGCGAAGGCGTTAACTCTGATAATCGCTATTTCGAGCCTCTGCCAATGTGTGGGTTTTTGTTCGTATTTTTTTGTCCAAAAAACACCTCGCATCCGTTCCTTACCCCAACCCCCAGTTGGAAAGGGGATAATTCTTCAGAAATTCTCGGACAGACAATACTGCATGCGATTTTAGCTGTTAGTCTTCTGAAGTAATTCCCGGCTGCGATAGGGCAGACACCACCTTCGGGTTTTTTGAAGGCCAGTAGATGTGCGCTGAAAAGAAGCTCCCTTGCCTGAGGAGGAATGTCTCCGTTCAGAATACAGATGACGAGTCTTGTGATTGACTTGACATGGTTGCGGCTAGCCTCTGCAGTGCCCCCAGCCGTGAGATCTTTGATGTGACGTGAGAGCATCGTCAATTGCAGAGGCCAGGCATGTAGCTGCGGAGATCCGGACGGGTCTTGGGATCTTCCTGGCTTTCCTAAGATCCGACAAGAAGAGCAAGAGGTTGTCCATATCATTGAGGTCTAGAAGCTCATTCGGTTCTACGTGCTCGTTTGGAATGATCCTCTGGGTTTTCCGACCAGTGCCCATGCAGACACTGCAGTTCCACAGGCAGAGCGAGCATGCAGCCCGCTGAGACATCTTTATGCATCCTTGGTGGAAAAAGTCACCGCCAGACGAGCAGAGAAGTCCATATAATAATAACAGTTTTTTTTCACGGAGCTGTGGTATTAGCTCCGCATAGGCAGGACACACACTTTATTTAAGTAAAGAACAGTTAATTTTAACTAATCGTAGAACCAAGGAATGATCTTCACTTCTATTTTCTTTTCTTGTGTGTAGGTCCTTTCTAGACAATCCAGTTCCGCAGTGAGAGTTCACTGATGACGACGTCACTCGTCAAGCCTCTTTAGCATCGTAGATGCGTGGAACCTTCCATCAGGTAAACAGCAGCGAGATTCGAACCCGTAACCTAAGTCACTTTAGCCCGACACCTAACCACTATGCCACCCGGCAGAAAAGTCCATATTTGCGTGCATTAGCATATTTGGGAATTTAAAAAAAATTTATTTAAAAAACCATTAAAGTAAAATATTATTTTATCAAAATAATCAGTTTATAAGCCCTGGACGGAATCAGTTTATAATAAAGCACGCCTTCTTTATAATGTTTGGAAATTTCTTTAAGTGATCTCAAATCCTTCTAGGTCAGGTTGTTTGTCAGTTATCATTTCCCCATGTAATTTATGCATTCGAAAACCATATCTTTTTTGAATCTTGTAAGAAATCCTTTAGAATTTTTGAAATCACTAATTGATAACTTTTTAGCAATATTTTGTGGTTTTTTGATATTAGTGAATCATTTAAAAAGCACCTAACATAAACAAATTAAAAATACCCTTAGAATTCATCAAATCCATCCATTCTAATATCATGGTATCAAGTTCAGAAATTTTAACGTTTTCATGTCTTTGTTGAAGGAATATAATTTTTACATGTTTTTAATATGGACTCTAGGAGTGAAGAATATTATTCACGGTTTTTCGTGAAATTCGAATGTTAAATAAATCAGAAAATCTATGAGCGATTTTTTGGCACGATGTAGTATTATTCTCGTCTTTATATTTCAAAATTTCGAGTTTTTGGGAACAATTAAGCCTTGTATAATTGCAACGAGAAGCATTCGAACACATGGTAAAAATTTAGTTTGAAATTTTTATTTTTTAATTTATTAACCCCGGATACACCGAGAAAGAAGTTAAAGTAAACAACTAATTAAGTGTATCCAGTTTCCACTTCTACAGAAACAGAGTCCATCCGGAATCAGCATAAAGGGTAAGACGTCCATTACATGCAGTTGTGGAAACCCCTCCAGTGGAGTGGGGAAAATCAAATGATCCTTTTTCGTACCGGCCTGGGACTGGGCGTTACCTATGCAAATGGATCACATGACGCCACTCTATTAGTTAGAGAGAGGAGAACAGACAAGCAAGCAGAAAAATTAAACCAATTAACCACGCAGCACCACATGGAGCCACGCCAATTTTTTTTAATTAAAATAATTGAAAAAGATTAGTAAAAATAAATTTTATTTTTTTAAATAATGTGTGGCCAATTTTTAAGAATTGGCCAATTTCTTAGGAAAATTGGCTTTTTTGAAACCCTGAGGTGAACTTTTAGCCATAAATTGGCCAATTTAAGGGTTGACCAATTAGAGGGATTTCACTGTATATCCTTTCATCCTTCTGAAGTATCCTCCACAGTCTTCAGGAGTAATCAAAAATATGAGATAAGATGTTTTAGCTGTAAATCATCAATAGCAGCCCCTCTTATCACAGAATTCTTCCATTTTGAGAAACATTCTCAATTGAATTAAGGAATTGTGAGGAAGATATAGTATTTTGAGGTTGTCGGATTGGATTACTTCGTTGAGTCCATTTTAATAATGAATCCTAGCATTGTCCACGACGAAGTAGGGATCCACAATTTTTTTAGTTTCACAGACACCCTTATGTTGAATAAGAAATTTTAAAAGATTTCCCCATTAACAACACCACCAACAGAATACTACGTCATTGCGGCCATTACTGAAATATTACTACGTACTATTGGCACAATAATACGCGCAGGAATACCTCTTTCAGATCTCCCAAAGCGGACACGGTGGGAGACATTGCAACCTACTTTGTCTATAAAGACTATTTGGCTATCCCCAACTTCAAATAAAATGTCTTGGAAATTTACATTTGGACGGATTTGGCTCCACTCCAAGTGCTGTGAAAGGAAATGGCGGATTTGACTTCTGCCATTACAGCTTTTCAGTTTCCTCCAATCCAGATACTATAAATTTATTGGAATCTGATTGCTGAGGCAATAGAATCGATGCCCAAGGCGAAGAGTAGGAGGCCAAGAAAGAGTTGCCCTGTTGGGCTCCAGTCATGGATTTGGGAATGTATTGCCAGAACTATTTGAGAGGTTCACCATTTTTATTTTCGGGATCCTGGAAACATTTATCTCTATGATTCAATCTCTGCAAATGCTACTGAAACCATTGCGGATGTCCAGCTCAACAGTTATAGTACTCTGAGTCTCTGGTGGACTGGGAATGAAATTTCGGATTCATTGAATTGCCCCTTCACATCCACGAGGAATCTGGACTTTATATTTTCTATGCTCTCTAGCAGCAATCTTTGATGTCAGCCGTCTGATTACACTTTTTATATCGATTGATCTTAATCCACCACAAGACTTTCAGAAGACTGATGATGCAAACATGAGTTTGGGGAATAATCTGAAATCTCTAAAATTCGGTCAGTAAAAGCCTTCATTGAATTGATTAGGGTGTTCCCTACATCGACAGTAATAACAGAAGTAAGTTCCTTAATATCCCTGTGATGTATGCCGTCTAAACCAGAACTGATGCTTTCAGGGCAAGTTTTTGTCTCGTTTAGATATACCAAGTGTTTTGTACGATCTGTTCAACTATCTCTCTTTTTGTGAAAAAACTTGTCGTTCCTGGAGAGTGTCCCTTTAATATCTCCGACCATGATCTTATTGTTCACTTCTGCACGTAGATCTAGCTCGTTTTTCTTGTCCCTAGATAATGAGAGTGAATAATCGGTGATCGAAAAACTTTAAAATGTAGTCTCCAGGTTGACAATTTCGTATTTAAATGCAATTCCCTTGATTTGAGGTTCTCTTGATTCAATTAGGTTGGATGTGAACAAAGGACAAGAGATGCAAAACAGAGAAGGTAGATCTAGGTATCTTGAGTATCGTTTTCGATTTCCATAGTGATTACCTTTGAAAACAAGAAGGATCCTAAGCGGATTAGCCTCACGGACACAAGTTGATTCAAGTGTCGTAGACATTCATCACTGTCAGATAGATCCATGACAGATGCGGAAGATGACTCCTCCCCATGGTTGTAATTCCCAAGGCATAAAGGTCACGACCAATTTGGTAGAGATTGTGCAGTCTTACGCGTTAGCTTGCAGCAGTCAAGGTATCCGAAATTTAAACAACAGAAGCATTAAATACAGACTTTCTTGTTGCTCTCCACCATTTAATATATCTGTAAAGACTACTCAATAAGCCAACATTAAGAAAATAGCTCCAGGTAGGAGCTGGTCGCGATCACTTACTACAAAATTAAGCGTTTATTCGGATTTTAAATTCGATTTACTATTTTTGATATTACTTTCATCTTACACGTGCAGCTTTAGACAGATGATTCTCCCCTATTCTTTCAATTTTCCCACGACGGAATTTGAAACTTTGATCATCCGAAACTTTCTTCGTTTGTTCAGCGGTTTTCTGATGTTTTTGAGTCTACCGTCCATGTACCGCCAGAACTCAATGTGAAGGAAAACTGGTATATCACATGTAGCGGCAATAAAAATATAATTTATTCTCTGATAACTAATCAAGATGTATTATGAAAATACAAAAAATATCTTCCGTTGATAGAGAGATCGGGTATACGGCTTTACAAGACTACATGAATAGAATTTATTTAACCCCAAGACACCAGGAAAGATAGGTCAAAACTAACTAATTGGGTGATCCCAGCTTCCAGCAACATCCGGACTTTCTTCAATTGGTCTTCTGATGATCCAACCGCACTAACGAAAGCGTCTTCTCTTGCTTCTACAAAGCAATTCGATAGGCGTGCACTTTTTTATTACCGACCGAAATTCCTCTGCATGGGCCACCTTTTCCCTTGAATGGGTTTCCTAGTTCCTTGCAGAAACGTATGAAACCCTGGCCATTTTTCAACGTTGCCTCATCAGAAACGAGGTCACCAATGGGGATGTCCGTGCGGTGCATAACTCTCCGCCTGAGGGAGTTCAAACGGTCCACTCTCGAAAGGGGAATTGTAAACCTCCAGGCGGAGCAGGCATATTCAATGGTCGGTATGATTACTTGTTGATGGACCTTGCTGATGCAGTCGGCCGGGGGGAAAGGGCTCTTCTTTATTATCGCATTCAGAATGTTTCATTTCCGAGACATGAACAGAATGGACAATCGGTTTCGTCACTGTACCCTACTGTCTTGCTGACGTTCACAAAATGATCGTATTTCGTCTCGACCGCCTTCGATTTCCCTGCCATACAAAAATTGGACCCTCGTGAACACTGCTAGTTATTTGAGCGAATCTCGCTCGAAAATAGCCACGCAGTCGAGGCAGCCGCTATATAACCGTTTATTTATTAATTTTTTAAAATCACAAGAGAATTTATTTTTAAAATTATAAATAACTAGGACGATAGAATAGCGAAGGCGTTAACTCTGATAATCGCTATTTCGAGCCTCTGCCTCAACCAGAGTCCTTTCCGTGGCTCACATCTTTTTGAGTTTGCTTCCAATGCTGGAGAGAAAGGCGTCCTTCTTCGCTCCCTCGATTCCAATTGTCTCCACAGCAATGGGGGTTAAATGGTATTGCTCTCCTAGAGATTGGTATTTACGGATCTTCTTGGCCTCTGCCTGTTCGGCTACGTCTACAAAAGAGAGCGTCACCGTCAGCGATCAGGACCCTGAGAAGGTGTCCACACACATTGCTTCGAAGACGAGTGATTTTCCGTTGGAGAATGGGAATAACGTCATGCCATCCGGCCTCTTCCCTTAGTTTCTGTCTAACCACAAACGTTCCAATTGGGCCGGAAATCCCGCGACCTTGAATTCTCGAGAGAGGATGTATTTGAATACTGCATGACTCGGGGCTCGACTAGCACTTCGTCCGCAAGTGAGTGGATGTAAGCCTTTTGTATGAACGTCCCCACCGCAACGGCATTTGTTGCTCGGTGTTTCTTCCGGATTTCTACGCATTTCCGAATTGGGTGGGAATTTCTAACTTTTTTGGGGTAGTAAGTTTCCGGTTTTCCTCACTAATTCCTCAAATAGTTTAGGGTTTAGAGGTGTCTGGAAAAACCTTTACAGAGCCTTACTGGCAATTTTTTGGAATGTATTGATTTTTTCCATATTCGCGTCTGATCGTTTGGTTCCTCATGCAGCACACCCATAAGTTAGAGACGGTTGAATATACTGCACGTAGAGCAAGTCCAAATTTGAGTTGAAACACCCCTTATATTGTCCAAGGAGTGTTTTAACAAAATTTAGCTTTTGTTGTGCCGAGGAGATGACCGAATTGTTCTTGGGGATTGAGTTTCCATTTATGGTTACACATGGAGCGGAGTTTGTCAATCTTCTGTTTGTTGTGAAAATTGTTGTACAAGAGTTTACTCTCTTTTTGTAATTGTGCTCTATTTTTTATTTTATTAACTATCGATTTTAAATAAATAAATTTAAGTTGTTTAATAAATCTAAATTATTATTTAAAAAGAAATTGTTAATAATGAGTTAGTATGATTTTTAAAATCTAAAATACAAAACTAATACCAACCTTGGTTGAATGATGGTATTGTAATATTCCACATATTTTTTAAGAAAAGTCACTATATCTCTGAGTGAATTGGATTCACTGGGGAATTTAGGGGGTGTTATGAACGATAAAATTATTGGATTTAAGAAAATAGCCAACAAAACCACAAACTTAAACATTCGCAGAGTACTGATAATTCTATTATATATCGAAAATACACGACACTTTGTATTGAGGTTACTAAAATTATATACAAAACATGTAATTAATATGGATTTTTTAATGAGGTATCTTATTATTACCCTCAGTCCACTCAAGTGAAGAAATAACAAGGTTTCGTGGTCACTACCAAGAAAATATTTGGTAGTTGATTAGTAAAGGAGGTTGGATCTGTGGTAACTAATCCTGTGATCCTGACGGGTTCCAGTAGAACCTGATTCAAACACAGTGATCCAGTCATTTTCTGGGAAGCTGAGGTCGATGTCAGAACTCGTCGCCGAGGAGCGAAATAGTCTCCCGGTGGAATGAAGAGATAGATCCTTTTGAAT
Organism: Dicyema japonicum; assembly: GCA_011109175.1. Classification (NCBI taxonomy): domain Eukaryota; kingdom Metazoa; phylum Dicyemida; class Rhombozoa; family Dicyemidae; genus Dicyema; species Dicyema japonicum. The sequence goes on from RDEW01000006.1 coordinate 921,585, forward strand.
GCCGATCTATTTTTGGTGTCTCCACTAAAAGTAAAGAATATCCCATATTTACCATTAATGTTTCACGTGGTGCCTCACGTGCAACGTTAGTGTGTCCAATGTGGCTACTTGGGTAAAGATATCTTTTGCTTTTTTCTGTTCCTTCTATTTTTTGTTCTCCTAGAGTGGCTTCATGTGTTCCGCCTGTCTCAGGTGGCGCCCATTGGAAAAAAATCATTTCCTCCCCCATTCCATTGGAGGGGTTCTTATGACTACAAGGACTAGACGTTTTTTTCCCTTTCTGTTAATTCTGGGTGGACTTTTGTAACACTGGAGGATTTTCTGCTTTTATCGTGGGGACTTTCTCGGCGTATCCGGGATTAATAAATTAAATTAAAGCGTTCTATCAGCACCCTCAGTTTGGGACAGTAATCCACTCTTGAGCCTACACAAACACGCACTTGGTGGTGAACTACCGGATAGAACAGACATTTTATGCATATTGGCATTAGGCCTTTCTTTTCGGAAATCCAGTGTTTCATCATCTGTATGCTCTCTCAGTGTTCTTGCAATTGGTTCAAGAGATGATAGGGCTCTAGGAAACACATGCACTTCTGGCTCGATGTACTGTTTGTATATAGAATTCAGGACACGGTGGTTTTTCATCCTCCATAATCCTGAAAGACTTTCTGAAGGTTAGACTTTTCTGAAGGTCACTTCTTCTCACACTTGATTATCACGTTAAGAAGTGAAAGAAAATCTTACGTGCATGTCTAACTTGATTAAATAAATGGGATTTCAGTGTTACCAACATTTAGCTCCACCTCTGTTTGCTTAGTTTTCTGTAGGGGGTGAATAAAGTAGTGACTGATTTCTCAGGCTAATTGATAGGTTGTCCTCTAACCAAACACTTGGAATCTTGATGCGGTACTTAGGATTGATCCTGGGATGTGATTTGGAAAAAGTCGTGATGCCGATCTTAAATTGCCAAAACAAACACGTCTCCTCCTATCGCTAAGAAATTTATCTAGCCGAGTTTAAATTTTCAGATTTACATATTTTCCAAGTTAGGGTTCTCTTAGGATGAGTCGAACGCTTTATGGATATCCACGGAACAGAGGACACTCTACATAAGTCTGGGTATGTTTTGGAATTCAATGCGGATGAAATGACTTTCCCAAGGCAGCCGACCAAATCCTTACGAAATGACTCCAGAAGTTGAATGTCTCCAAGGCAATTGTTGTGATGAACTCGTACCCAGTAGAGGATTGCATATGACTCCGCTATATAATATCCTTGTACTTCTGGAGGTATGCACTCTGAGTCGTCGTTGGACAATATCAGCTCCTTACACGTGAAGACTCTAAGTATTTTATTGAGTCATTAAAAACATTGCTGGCTGTTAGCGAAACGAACTGCGAAGCGTAAGCCTGCGTAGGGCACGCAGGCTTTAGTGCGGTGTGAGCGAAGTAAACTGCAGAGCTGGTAGTTGATATAATTCAAACTATCGATTTAATTAATACAGCGTCCTCTCAAAGGAGGAGACCGTCGTGGCTTTTAGGTGTAGCCAGACATTAAAGTTTTTTAAGATAATAAAGTGATTTCCCACCCACTTATGCCTCCAGTTACACTCTCGCATAGCGTGCTTGTCACACTCTCGACGATGCTTTTTAGAGTAAAAGGGAGTCGATTCATGTTCCAACCTATACCAATGGCTCCTCCTCTTCGATTTGGTAGGGTCGTTAAATAGTAATTGTAGTATTAACAAAATAATCTTGTGTGAATATCACGTAATTATCATATTAAGACGAAATTTGATATTTCAAGATTTTATCGTCATTAAAATGTAAACTATTCCTATTTAACTGACAGTAAAGCTATTTAAACCACGTGTCAATAATTCCAAAACACAAACATAGAACCTGCCTGTGTGCTTCATGTAGTTGATTAAAACTTGAAAATTATGAGACTACTATAGAGAATTATTGACCTCCTTAATTTGGGTGCAACCCACTTACATGAGTAATATCTGGAAGTGCCTTGCTTTGAAACCATAAAGACATCAGTCATACCTTATTTGTGCCACATAAGTGAAGAATCGATTGTATACCAACAAAAAAGTATAGATGAGAAAATGAATACCAAATAGTGTACATAATAGGAAATAAAATAAATATAATTGTCACATTACAGTAAGAGCTAAAATTACGTTGAAGATCGATGAGAAGGGTCAACATCCTTACAATCAATTGATGATTTATCACCTATTAGTATAATTAATCATAAACCTGGTTCCCTTACTTGAGTAATTTCAACCTTAATGGGAATCTGCGGTATAGCAATAGGACGAATATTCCCTTGAGGAAATCTGTTAATCACACCAAATTCTGGTGTTTGTTTAACGTGGGCTATAGGAGGTCCAGTTGGATGCATATAATATCGAGGCATCTGATCATTCGGATTTATCATCTGACCTTGAACATATCCCCCAAGTTGGTGTTGATGTCGCATTTGAAATGCGTAGTTCCCCTGAGGAGTGGCTATCATCGGAATTGCTCCCTGGAACGGAGTGCCAGAGTACGGATTTTGAAATAGTTGGATATGCTGTCCATGTTGGAAGACATGTCCCTGGGGGATGATGTTGACTGGTCCAGAAATGGAAATATCACTTCCATGAGGTTTTTGATTAGCAGGTAAGATTGGACGAAATTGGTCATAATTCTCGGCAATAAAGACAGCAGGCGGCATCTGAGTCTGCTGTTGGGACGAAACCACATTGGTGTCGTAGAGATGTCCCATAAACTGTTGTGACTGACTCAAAATTGGAGACTGTTGGATAGGTTGGGGATCAACGATTGGGGAAGAACAAAACCCAGTATCCTTCCTCGACTAAATATAATAAATCAATCAAATAATTAGCAAAACCGCAATAATCGAACTACGCTAATTATCGATTAGTAGTCAAGGATATCGCATTCTACTAAACGCAACGTCAACAAAGAATTAAACAACCTTTTCTCTCAAAAAGAGACATTTCCTATGAATGCACGTCTGCTTTAGAACTTTTCTGTTTAAACAGTTCTTGCATTTCATACAATTCTCTTTAATCTGACATGGCATGCATTGACCGCAGCGTTTACGACGGTGCACTTTCGGAGTACTAAAGTCACCTCCGAATTGTCCTGATGACAACGAGGGAACGACGACAGGGGAACTGTTCGGAAATTGAGTATGATTCTCCATAACTTTCGCACTTTGATTGAAAACATCTTCAGAACTCAATGGGCCGTTCCGTGGAGGGAAAGTGGTTCCTGCGTTGGTGGGAAGTCTGGCGAAAACAATATTATGTCTTGGAATCTCAGAATTGTAAGACTTTTGTAAGGTCGATGGGTTCATTATCATTATGGGTCCCTGAATTGGGTTACCGGGGATCTGGTATGTTGGGTGAGGTTGCACAGCAGGGAGAGGGATCGCAGGACTTACGCCTGCTCCATTAGTGATCAAAAGAGGATCCGAACACTGAGTAGTGGTGGAAGGATTGATTTTGAAGGAAACTCTGCTGCCTTGGAAACTAAGTTCACTCTGCTTGTTGAGGAGACTTGAAGATTTAAGGACTTCCGAAGATTCCGGAAATGACTTTGCGTTGTAGTTACGGCTATAAGAACCAGATGACGTGGAATCTGAACGTTTCACCATCTTTGGAATGAGTGGGCGGTGGGAAACAATTATCTTCTCAGGGACATTCACCTCTTCCTCGATTTCGGCATATTTACAGGAATCTTCCAAAAGGGAATTCACTGCTTGTTCTATTTCGTCCGAGGATGAAATATGAGGTTCTTCTGGTTCTTCAATTTTCACGTCCTCTGGTTGTTCCGGTAGAGAGACGATAGGTACGGTCTTCAGTAGCTTTTCTGGGCTCTCTGGACTCTTTTTTCTGACACAATTCTTATTTTCGGACCTTTTTCTCCTGCTAGAACCATCTGTCGCAGAATTTGAAGAGGCAGGCTAAATGATAAAGCGATAATTTAGATAATTTAAATCATTTTGAGCACAAAATAGCATAAAATATCGCAAAAGAAAACCTTGTGGTGAAGAAAGTGGCAACGCCTAAGAATGCAAGTTTGTTTGAGGATTTTTCTGTTTATGCAATTCTTACATGTGTTGCAATTCTCCTTGATTTTGCATGCATCACAGTTTCCACATCTTTTACGGCGATTAACTTTGGTAAAATCAGCAGGCGCCTGTGGGATGATGGCTTGATTGATTGGGAGTCCTGGAAATTGGCCTTCCATCTCCCGTTTAAATTTGCCAGTGCTTTCAGGACTTGACATAATAATCTATAAATAATATCCACAAGTGTAAATTTAAAGAGATATTTTAATTAAAAAACATTAAAAACATACAAGTAAAAGTTATAACAAGAAAGCTTCTATAAAACGTCTATTCCAAATAGTATGTGGTTTAACTATTTGAATAAATAATTAAAAATTAATATTAATTAATATTTATTTATAAAATAAGTGTGTTATTTATATTTTTCTAATAAGCATCGATAACCTCACCCAAATATCTGTCATTCAATCGCAGTCAGGTTCAAACGAGGCCCAATTACTACAAAAAGGGAGCCCCGTCGGTTTTCTCCGTATACACTTCCGGAAACATTTTGGAAACCGTCTGAGTCATCATAATGCAGGAGAAAGATGTGGGAATGTAAAAATAGCAGTCATCTAAACTGTCGATCATTATTTCAGTGTTTTTGCGGTTTAGTATATTAAATTGGCTTTCTTCCTTCCGATCAGTGTTGCAATTTTAATTTATTCCAAATTGAATTCTTAGGCAATTACCCATTTTGCGGAAACCATTCATTTTCGTTGATTGACTCATCTCTGGTTATTTCTGTCTTTCTCGTACTCAGTCTGTCTAATGAAAGAAACTAATAGAAACGACAATAGGGAGTACGGCGTAGGGGAACTTCTAAGTATTCATATGCTTATAAGAACCCCTGAAGTGGTTTCAACCAACTACCAATTAGTTTAAAAGATCACTTTAATTGTTTGAACATAAGACCAGATATGACCCCATATAATTTGCCAGGAAAGTTAAAACTGACTTCCTGGTCATTCCGCATAATTAATTTGGTTTATAAAATTTGAAAAATTTTAATCTCAAAGCGGTTATAACGGTGTTACTGACCTCCAATTATTGCTTGGTCAACTCCTTTCCGCATGTTTGGTTTTTTCGACTTACATAAATAACTCAAAGTGATTAGAATCCTTTGTCCATGTTTTTCGTTGTGGTACCGTCATATCTGCTGTATTTAAGGAATCTGGAGTTAGGCAAGGCCACAAATATATTGGAAGGTTGTACCTTTCTACCTCAAATAACTTGCACTCCCTGTCTGCCATGATGAACGATGTTGCTTGCTCTTCAGAAAGAATGAGTATACCTTACGCATCAGTCTTCTAATAAATTTTAGTTTTTGTAATTATCTATGCGTTCTATTTTCGATTCAATGCCTTGATTGAGATCAGGTGGTCTTTGGAGACTTGCTTTTATTCCTTTATCCGAGTTATTCCAATTCGAACCCAGACATTGGTGTATTGGATGCTTCCTCATTTCAAAACTTCGAGTTTCCGACGTCTCCCAAATTCATTAAGAAAGGGAGGAGAGGTACATCCACCATGATGAGTAGAAAAGTGCGCTAAATCTATATCATAGTGCATCAGAGTAGCGTCACCAACTCAACCAATTAACTTGTTTGATAGCCTTTGACTGAAAATGTAAATTAGACAATGACTGTGCTTAAAGCGATCTTTTTCTTCAAAAGTCAATTTGATTGATCATACGAACTCTTTCCCCCAGAACTTTAAAGATGCTGAAGCAAATACGATTTTCACTGTAAAGATATAAACTAGCGGGGATGATGAAGTGTACAAGTGCAAAGTCCTAATGGCCCCAGGTTAGAATCTCGCTCTGCATTTCGGCTGAAGGTTCCACGCATTTTTGATGCTTTGGGTATGACGGTGACGCCATCATCACTGAATGCTTCACTGGAGAGTCAGATTCGTCTGAATAGGACTTGCACCCAAGAAAAAGAAGTTAAGGAACATTTCTTGGTTCCTTCCTCCCTTCCTTCCCGAATTGTCAAATTTGTTCCCCTTTATATGGAGACTTCCGGATCTTACTCCCCTTACATTCGAGTTTTTCGGACGTCTCGGAAACCGGATCACCTCGTGCACTGGAGATCTCCGCGAACGCCACTGGCTGTTCGAGCGAATTTCGCTCGTAATTCTCAGAGGGAACAGCCAGAGGGCGGCATCTGACTAACTAATGTTTTTCTCTTATGTTTTTTAATAATAAATTGGTTTCTATATTAACACAGACAACTCGAAAATAAATTATTATCATCGATCTCCCGGATTATTCGATAAATTCAATAAATCGTCTATTACATTCTCATTTAAGTGTTTTCTTATTGTCCATTAATGTTTAGTGTCTAGGGGGTTAAACACTTTGACTTTCTCCCATTTGCACTTCCACAAGTGGATCGGGAACAGGGATGAGCTTTACATGACTTATACCAATTAGAGTTATTTCGTTTCGGGTTTGTTGAATTGTACTTTTGTTTGATTCATATTGACATGTCAACTCGTATACAAACGTTGTGTCGATAATATTGACTGAACCGACTGCCCCTTCACCCTTCCGCCTCTTTAACCCCGCACGTCTGGAGAGGTGACACTTTACCACTTTGTTGTCCTTCGGACATGTTTCCCTGTTTACCATTTATACTGGAGTGGGCAAGTGATCAACAGATTTTTATTTTTCTTGCATATGGTTACATGGAGATCCTGTGATTGAGATTACATTTCTGTCTTGCAAAGGCCAATATAATTTCGCTCCTTTGACCGTTATTTCCATTCGCTAGCCATCTGCTAAATGTCTCCACATTGACATTAGGTTCCCCACACATTGCTTATGAATCGTTCTGAGAGACTCCATATTAATACTCAACTCTTTCCACAGAAGACAACTACGGCTTCTGGAATCTACAGGCCAAAACGGATGACCAACTACGAGTTTACAGAATCACTCAAACATCAAAGATTAGTAATAACGTGACTTTGGCGAAATGTCAGCTCTTTGGACATATCCTAGAGCTTCAGAAATGGTACCACAGACATTTAAGGAACAAAAGAGCATCAGTAAAGGTAATAAAAGTCAGTTCTCTCCCAAAGTCTTCCTGTCTAAAATATACATGGTTGAGATGCAACCTCAGAGTAATAAGCGGATGGGCTACTGTCGATCAATATCTGCATTTCAAAGGTACTCATGATGACGTGGACAAATTTACTGAATTCAGTTGTGAGTTATTTCTCATTCTCCAGGATAGACCTTCTTGAGAACATTTACTTCCTTTATCCTCTGACACTCCCAAATAACGGTATCCATCGACTCCAACCAACGCATATCAATAATTTCTTGGAATTCATTTCCAATTCAACAACCTTGAAGAATTCACTATCCTCTTTTCGGAAAGTATTTGGAGATCATCCACAAAACAAGTGATTGGTAGAATAAATAACCAAATTAGGATCTTCTCGATATTTTATTCTTCGGGAACTTAGAACTAAGTATTCAGTGGATCCATCACCAACAACTGTGAAGACAACGAATCACCCTACAAGATTCCATCCCCAGATTAACAGAACTATTATTTATTTGATCGAGGTGTACAAACCACCTCCTAAAGTAGGCACGCAGGATATTCATAACTTTTTTGCTTTTCCGTGGAAGGAGAGCTTGTCTGGAGTATCAACCAATTAACAAGTTCCAAGTGACTAGATATTTTCTTCTCGACCCTTTCACATACTCCGGGTCCTCTTGTTCCTTTTTAGATGTTACGGATAGATTGCGTATTGAGAGGCATAAGGAGATCAAGTCATCTCATTTGCTTCCGGATTATTTAAATACTATATATTCAACCCACTTAACTGGTTATAAGCAACCCCCTTCTATTTTAGGATTTTTTATTTTAGGAAAAGAATTTTGGGACCACCTATTTGGAATTTGATTTTTTCCAAAAACTTCTGAAATTGTAAATTCAACAGTTTCTTTAACGGGAGAAGCTTTATTATCTTCTTTTTGGCTGTCCTCAACTTGTCATTGGTTTGATCATCATCAACAATTCGAGCGGGTTTAGACTCTTAGAAAATCGAAGTTAAGCTTGTCGAGATTAAGGGTCCATCCATATCTTGAGATCTTCCAGGTATTTGCGTCATTGAACAGATAAAATGGGATACCTATTCTGTTGCTGATGAGCAAACAACTTGTCGATAAAGCAGACAGGAAAAGTAGTCGAGGTGGAATAGTTCCAATAGTTTTCCAGTGCCTTATCTAATCCAGAAGGACTGTCCTGCTTCCAAGACACATCGAAATTATTTATTTCAGCACGCCTATGGGATATGATTCCAGCTTTCACGGTCACAGAAACAGAGTACTTCTAATTTATTTATTATTTATTAACCCCGATACACCGAAAAGAAGTTAAAGTAAACAACAATTAAGTGTATCCAGTTTCCACTTCTACAGAAACAGAGTCCAAACCACTCCAGTGGAGTAAGGGAGAGCAAATGATCCTTTTTTCGTCCCCGCCTGGCACTGGGCGCCACCTAAACAGGTGGATCACATGACGCCACTCTAATAGGAGGAACAGAGAAGAAAACAGAAAACTTCAACCAATTAACCACACAGCACCACATGGCGCCACGCGGGTAATCTACCACATACAAGTTCATCCAGAACCAATGGAAAGGATAGAACACTAATACTTGCAGTTGTGGGACCCTCTTAATGGAGTGGGGAGAGCAAATGATCCTTTTTCACACCATCCTGGCACTGGGCGTCACTGAGACAAGAGGATCACACAAAACCACTATAGTAGGACGAGAAGAAAAAAAACAGAGAAAAAGAAAAAAAACCGTCGACCTATAGTAGCAAGTGGGGAAATCGATCAGACGAAATACATCCTAACCATCAAGTTACCTGGTTTAAATTACTAACAGAATTTCATTTATTATTTATCGATACATCGCCACGTGGTGCCATGTGGTTCTACGTTGATAATTAGTTGAAATTTTCTATTTGTTTTGTCTGTTTTTGTTTCCCTTCCTACTAGAGTGGCCTCATGTGATCCACCTGTCTCAGGTGGCGCCCAGTGCCAGGCTGGGACGAAAAAGGATCATTTGCTCTCCACCACTCTATTGGAGGGGTTTCCACGAGTAATGGACGTCTTTTACCTTTGATGCTGGTTCCGGATGGAGTATGTTTCTGTAGCACTGAAAACTGGATGCACTTAACTATTTTTTTACTAAGTAACCCCAGCCTAATCAAACGGTCAACTTTGATGTGGTAGACCGATAGCGTACAAGTTCAGGACATTCTAAAGGTGACTTGCTGTCAACTCAGATAGGTTTCAAATGAACAGAGTACATCTTTCGCATCATCCAGTTTACCTATGTCGGTAGAGAGGAGTGATGTCCACGTGGCAGGTTTGCCCGGATGAAGAGAGGATTTCATATTAATAATATTAAAATAATCGTAATATTAAGAGTTATTAGTAGCCCTGTCAATTTCCTGACTCCACTCTATCCACGAGCCATCATAGACAGGAAGCACACCAAATCCACACAAATAAGATGCAAATGAAAGTACACAAGCCGTTACACCTAAAAGTCATGTTGACAAACAACCAGATCCACAGGTGCACCACAAAGGGGAAGATAGATCAATTCCACTCCGCTTAAATTCCGACAGAATCTTCGAATTGCTGACAAAGCATTTATTCGAGGGGTCAATCAAATTTACAAAAGGCAAGTTGAATGAATTTGGAATGTGTCCCCGATTAAGCCCTAAATATAATTTTTTTTCGCACCAGGTCTGGGTTCAGGAACCTGTCCATAGAATCTCTCACTGGATCGAGCATCAACAAGCGCAACAGTTCCCGCTTTAGTGTTCTCTTTTACTTGACTCAAATTTTTAACATAATTCATATCGAATTTTGATTGGAAGGAAGAAAATGACTTTGGATGGCTTTCTAGATAGGAAACAGGGAGTCCCTCGGATTCCCACGCGGGCAGACCACCGTCAAGTACAGAAACATTGTCGTGACCGAATATATGAAACATCCACCAAACACGAGGAGATGAGAACAACCCAATTTGTGGCCAGTTGTCATATACAATGACGTGGGTGTCATTTCTTATCCCAAGTTTGGAGACGTATTCCTCAAAGTTGGAAGGAGATGGAAGCATGTGTGGCAATGAAGTGGTCGGATCACAGCACTCGTCTATATTGAAGGGGAGTGAACCTCTGATTGTAGGACCCAATGAATCCTGCAAGTAAACAAAGGGAATACAGGCTGCATTGAAGGAAGCTTAGCCTCAAGAATAGCAATATTTTCATTAGCCTTGTGGTTTTGTAACCATAACGGGGATACAAGCGGAGGAATCGTCCGACTAAATCGTCGCAGAAGAAAAACACTCAAAAGCATCAATATGTTTAAATAGCAACTAAATAACAATTATAAAATAAATTGCTAATTTTTATTGGAATCTTTTATGTAGCAAAAATTACCGTTAATGAGTGCGCTAGCAACAAAACAACTTTACCTCGGCTATGTCGACGAGCCAAATGATATTTTATTAATAGGTGAGAAACGATTAGTGCTGTCGCTCAAGTCGCCATTAGCTGTGAGGTTGATTCCCACTCTACTACCTATCTGGTCGAAGGGCCCCGTTTTGTGACTTCTACAATTCATAAAAGGCGTCGTGTGATCTACCTGTCTCAGGATACCCCAGTGCCTCTTGGCATCAAAAAAGAATCTCTCTTTGCTACTCCAATTGAAGGGTTCCCACAATGGTGGTATGGATGGAAGGTTCAATAAGATGCGCCATACTCCGACAGCGTGAATTGGATATGCCTTAACTCAAAAAATTTCCGCTATATCCGGAGCTATTAAATAAATATCCTACTAAATGTCACTTAAGTTTGTAATTTTTAACTTTCCCCAAACTTCCACTAGTCGAGAAAGAGTGCAGGATCACTGGGAATGACATGACTAAGCGTCGTGTTTACTTATGACTGCTACCTACCTACGTGTTGTCAAAGGTGTGTTAATAATCTAAAAATGTCCTGTAATAATAGACATCCAGTCTGGTCTTAGTTTGCTTATCCCACGATTCGCCCAATTACACAATTTGAATATTTTCCCACTAATCGATAACTGAGAAAAAAATGCATCTAACATACCGCAAAGCAGTCTTCAAAAATAATGAATCAGAGCTTACTAGGCAAGTCAGTAATAAACACAATACTTAACTCAAAATAGGAAATCCAATTATATAGTGTACACAAAACAAAAATTAACTTTACTGACACGACTGCGAAAATTTGGATCGAGAGAGAGGAGACAATAATGAAAATGCATCAACCTGTATCGAAAATGACTTAGTTTCATCCAAAAGAACGAAACGTCTGGAAGCACAGTCGTATCTACAGCTTAAAGAAAGACAAACTTGTAAAAGAAGCAACGACCATTTCATCGACCAAGTCGGGACCTAATCCTGAGATCTTTTTGGCAGAATTCCCAATGTATGCATACATAGCCTTGTACTTCATTCTTCCCCCACCCAACAACACCATGAACTGATGCACATCTCTCGAAGATTCCACATCCTTTTCAATCAATTTTGAAGACAACCATAATAGCTGACTTTTGCAGCTTTGCGTCCACATGTCCAGGCAAAAGAACGCTTTTTATAGCATTGAGGATCCGTAGCTTGTTGGTCCGTGGTTTAGGACATACTTTCAGGGGTACTATTTATAATCCGACAGAGTACCTTGATTTGTCAAAAACAGTTTAGCAGATGAAGTAGCAGATTTTCTAATTATTATTAATAATACCTTTTGAGCACCCCAAAGTTTTTCCTTTTTTCTTCAAACCGTCGCTTTACTGTCTCCGGGTTACTTTGATTATCGAAATTAATAAAGTATTCGGCATAACCTCAAATAATTATTCAATATTACTAGATTTAGGCCTTTCTGTGACTTTATCCCCAATCTCGTCTCCATTAGTTTCGTCAACCACTGTGTTAACAGATTCAGGCTTGTCCTCAGTACGATCACACTCGGTATCGTCTTTGGGGTCAGGTTTGCAAGCTATTTGAAGATTTTTATCCTCATCATTTTGAAGAACGGTCTCAACCTCGTTGTAGTCTTTGACGTCCTCTTGAGTCCCCTTGACAGGAATATTTTGATCATCATTGGGATAATGCACAACAGGGCTGTTTAGGATGTCACAACAATATATACCTTACAGGCAAACTCCAACATGACTTCTCACGTGGTTTAATGCACGTTCTAGATACATTACAGCTCTCTGCTGCAGGATTCAGAGGTTCAGGATTGTCTTCGTCACACGATTTTATATGGTCACAAACTAGGTGAGAATTATGATCGAATTCAAGATTAACGGTGGGAGGAGGTGAAGATAACCTTGCAGGTTGAGTCAATTCTGGCATTTTAGCGAGTTCGTAGTAAGACAGAGGTTCCCCCCAAGTGTGGATCGAATCCATCTTGGAGATATTAGAATGACGAACATTGGCAGAAGGATTTGAGTGATTTGATTCGCCACCTTCTGGATATTCAGAGTGGTTTATATTTTTCGGTAATCCCTCGGACAACACAGCTTCGTTTTGTTGGTAATACGACTTGGAAGACTCCTCTTCCTCCAAAATAGCAGACAATTCGTCCTCCGGGACATCCATTTCGATAGTTCCAAGTGTTTAGTAGACTCGAGAACATCTAGTTTGGACAAATCAAAATTTTCAGGCAGATCAGGGTCAGAAAACTCCTTTTCTTCAATGTTGCTGAGGGAAACTCGATCTAAGAGACTCTTTTCTTGTCCTGATTCGAGAACAGATTTGAAACAATTCCTTCCAGCATTAAATGAGGTCCTCTCAACTCCAAAAGAGTCTAACAGCTCTGAATAATTAGGCTTGTTAGCTCTTCTGGTGTATCCAATGACGTCCTGCACGTGAAAAAAAGCGAAGAATTCACCGACTGATTTAAGTGAGCAGGTTGGGAGACTGAGGGTACTCAGAGTTGTCAATGTCTGCAAAGTTAACTTCATCGAAAAGTCCATCTTCAATGATATTTTGTGAATTTTTCGAAAAATTTTCAAGTTTTGGTGTCACGAAGCTATAAGTTGCCGCGTAAATGAGGAGTATGTACAAACTGAGAGATCCATGTCTCACAAAAATATCCTCCGTGCTGAAACTCGGGATAATATCCGAAAACTGTTCCACGCAGAGTTCTCTGACAGATTCCAGAGAACGCACAATGTTTCCGCTCACAGTCCAGTTTTCTGGAATTTCTAGATTGTCGGAATAAGAGAAACCAATTTGGTCTGGAAATGCATAATAGAAGATTTTGATAAGGGCCTGGGATTTAGCCTCCAGGATAAACATGAATGTGTCGTAGTCATCGGTTTGGAGGTTATATTGATCCCCGGCTAATTTCTCAATGGTATTAACCCAGTTTTTGAGGAATTCCTCCACTTTTGTCAGTTCAAAGTCACTTTCAAGGCAAATAAATTTAGAAATTTGGAATTTTATCAGAGATTCTATCAGTTTGCAGTGCACAAACTATAAATCAAGCAGTAAGCTAACCAGATCGAGACAGTATAGCTCATAGGCAAAGCACCCCTTATCAACCGAAAAATTGATCAACCCTCTAGCTTCGAGTTCGGAAATAATCTGGAGATGACCTGAAATATTTATTCAAAACAACCGTGGTGTTGGATTTTGTCTATAAGTCCAAGGGATATGCCCACCTTACAATAAAGAGATGAGTCTTTAAGAACAGAGCAAAGTTCTGGACACTCAATTTTTGAGGATTCCTATATAATTATTTCAAACTCTTACAGAAGAGTCGGTAGTAACTACAAAGTTGTAGAACTTTGTGTCTTTGTAAGCAATGTGAAGGAGCCACCGCAAATACAGAGTTAGTTTTCTGTGATCAATGTCCGAATTCGATGATGCACAATATTGATCTTGCGTCATTTTATCTGAATTATTTTGATTTTGGCAAACTTATGTGACCACACAAAGAAATTATCGTCAAAAATTTAAAGCGGTTTTTTTGATATAATTTTTTAAAATAAATAATTAAAAAATTAATAAATTTTATTTGGAGATCGAAACTAACCAGCAAAGGGCGTTTAAACTTACGCAGCGATGGATTTCTGGTTAGGACAACTCTCTAACTCTTCTGGAATCCCTAAAGAACCGAAGGGTGTAGTCGTGTAACTATGAGAATCCTGTTCTTCGTCCTATACATGTTTACGTGGGATCGAGGATAACCATCGAGCCAAGATGAAGTCTCTGCTGGAGTGTTCGGAATCACGTGACAAGTTTAGCGTTACCGTAGTCTTTGGAATTTTCTTTTATTCATTCTTCCAGTGAAGATCATTCCTTTAAATTTTTCAAGAATTATATTGATATGTTATCTACAGGAGCACGAGGGCTTGCATCAATTCTTTAAACTATGGTGGTGAACATATAGACGGACTGAAGGTGTCTGATGAAGACTTCATCACTGCTTCCAACCAATCTGCGGCACTTCCATGTAGTTATCGTGAAGACATTTCATTGGGTGTGGTAAGAAAAGAGACAATTGAGTTACTTTTGAAGAGAGAGGATGATGACCTTTTTAAATTCTTTGTCCACCAAGTTTGATGCAAAGTTACTGACGCAACAGAAGTTGAAGTGTCTCATAAAGTTATCTGAAAGCATCCCCTTGTTATTGTGTAGTTACTCCAAGAAGATCTATAAAATATGCGCCAATGTCAAGAATGCGGATCACAAGTTGGTCCAGGAATTATATTTAAATCCTTGATTCTATGACCTGTTAGTATATTTTGTTTTAAACAAGTTTGTTGGTAATTAAAATTAATTTATTGCGGCCTTCAATCGACTAGGGCCAAACTTCCCTATCGTCTACCATTACTAAGGAACATCTAGAGCATTTTGAATAGTCACTGGGGGAAAGTATAGCGACTAAAATTGTCTCAATTTCCTACGAAACAAGATGACAGAGACAGACAAGTAGTTTAGGGGGATTATAGTTGTTATATAGGAAGATTCTGTACAGATATTAGCAGCCGATGGCGCTGTCATAAGTACCAGATAGAATTCCGATATTTCCCGCTCGAATCGCTGTCAATTCCAGATGAAGGTCTATTCAGTCGATCAACGATGCCGCCTGGCTTCCGCCTGGCTTAAAGAGTAACGCCATCATCAATGATATATCTCACTGCGGAACCGGATTGGCTAGAGGGACTCGCACAAAACTGAGAGAACTTAAGAACATTCTAATGACTTGGTCCCCTTCGATTAATTAATTTTTATTTGTTAAAATAAAACGTGCGTCCTGCCTTAAGTAGTGGGAACATTACTACTCTTCACATAAATCTTGTTATAAAAGTATCCAAATTTGGAAATTTAAAATGAACTTTTAAAGAAAGTCAAAAAACCATAATAATTAATTCACAAGTTTAAATTCTACTGAAATCCAGAGTTTTGAAAATGATCAAAATTATCTGTGAAAAGTATAAAATAAAAATACTTGAATTTTGACCAAAATCTCTATTTAAGTACATGTCTGGCCTGGAAGGAAGATACGAAAAACCCTCAGGAATGGCTATTTTATCGTCGCTGTCTTGTCTCTAAAGTAAATTCAGCTAGTTCAATAAATTTAGAAGTAAAGAAGTAGTACCCGAAAATTATCATCTAGACATTTCTTGAGGGTATTCAGTGCACTTTCACCTTCAACTAAAGGCTTTAGTCTGTCTGTAGCGTAAATATACAAGCTCTTTGTGGGACTGTATATGATGACGGCTACATCACTGCCTGTTAAAATAGCTAACTCGTCAGCCTAATGGTTCTTAGATTAAAATAACCTTTTTCATTATTCCCTGTTTCCTCTTACTCAAAGCTTGTCTTCTTTTAATTGTATCATAAATATATTCAATTTTTATCTTTGATTTTCCCTTAGCCATTATAAAGTAAGTTTGTTTTTAACTAGATTTAAATTAAAAAAATTTATTACATTTTTGATTATTAAAAAAAATAATATTATTTAACTTTTAGTAATTTATTATTAAATCGAAAAACTTTTAGAAAATAAAACAGTTTTGGTTCACTGGAGACGCATAGTGAAGCAAATATCGAAACGTGTAGCACAAAAACGACCTTAGTTAATATAACGTTCTTTGGTTCTGTGAAAGTCCTTTTAATAATATCATTTCGGCGTGGATGCTGTGAGGATTCAGTTATCAAAGACTGGATGTTTGAGCTCAGTTATTTATAATTAAGGGAATTGGGGTACACCAATTTGAAGATAAAAACTCTAAGTTATGACCCAAGTCAATCATCAGAGGTTAAACCTACAGACATACGAATTTTTTTTAATTTTCTGCTTGTAATTGTTGATGATTTCTCTTTTCCGTTTATTCTTCCAAATGTTCTTCTTAAGTCGTTACATCTGATCCACTTGCCTCAGATGTAACGAAAAGGAATCATTTGTTTCCCCACTTTGTGGAAAGGTTTCAACAACTGAGAGTAGTGGGTGTTTTCGTTTTCTTCCCTTTCTTCTTGTTTTAAGGGGGATTGCGCAATATCAGAAGGTCTCTCTTCTGTGGTTGTGAGAAGTAGATTATTTATGTTATTTTTAACTCCAGACTTACAATAATTACTCCAAGGAAGGAACCCAAAAAAGAATGTCTGTTTTTGCTAACCAACCCCATCCCTAATAGTAAATTACAGACCTCCCAAGAAATGTAGAGAAGCAGGTTCTCCCTCTTCATCGCACAACCAACCGTCGCCTTACTTCATTCTTGAGCGAAAGAGTTTTCAAAGTGCAATCTTTACCAGAGGATTTGTTCAAGGAGAAGGTAGGAAGATCCTTTTCAACTGTCGTACCAGAAGGACTTGTCATGGGTGGATCTGTTTGACGAGAATTGACTCCACTTTCATCAGACGATTCGAACCCACGACCATCAGATCCGATGTCATCAGACGTTAAGCTCAGCCAGATGCACTTATTTGTTTTTTCTTGGTATTTAGGATACAAACTCAAAATTCTGAACAAAGGAAGTGTCACAAATAGAACTCACAGAATTCGCGACAGACATCACTATGCCATGTTGTCATTACATTAAAACAACATACGCAAACCATAGTAGCTATAGTTTTGAAACAATCAAACCAAGCGGGTCCATCTTCCATTGGCGTGTGCACCTCTCCAAGTCGTCCAGATGTTTTCTATGTTCAGTTTTTTGGATATACTTGAAATCACCATCAAGTATCCATAGAAGTCCAACTCGTGGGCGTTCACAGAAGCGTAGCTCACTCTCAACGACATATTCATCCATGGCAATGTTTACGGGTGTTTTCATTTTTATTCTTGCTATGTGTCCTAAGAAACTTCATCTCAAATCAGAAACCTCGAGACTCAAAGGATCAGCAGAGAGAGCACTATATATCTCTAATGTTGATTCTATTAGGCCAATTCAGTTGACTTCAATAAAACAAGTCTATCCCGGGCTATTCAGCCTTAGACATCTCCCACGTTGAAGAACTGTACACTAGGACTGGTTTAACTATCGTATATCCTTATCAGAATGCTATATTTGATTGTCTTCTGTCAATCCAGTTCTTTTTAACTTTGTTCAGCCCATTGTAGCAAGGGTTATTCTTCAATGTCCTCACAGTCTCTCGATTGGGTATCAGAACTTCTTTCCATACTTCTAATATCCACTATTTCCGTTTTGGAAACAGTTACAATTTTTAAGTTTTTAGTAGACAGTTCCAATATTCGCCAACGGACGAAACCTGATCTGGGACGCGACGTGTGTTGATACTTATTCCCCTTCTAATTTGGTTGCTTCTGCTTCAGACCCAAGACATGCTTCAAAGCAGGCCGAGGAACGAAAGAGGAGGAAGTACCAGAGAATTTCGGAGGAGTATCTTTTTGTTCCATTCGCGGTGGAAACGTCAGGAATCCTTGGCCCCCAAGCAGATGAGTTGGTTCGTAAGATCGGCTCCATGATTCAAGCTGTGACCAAGGATCCGCGAGAGACTGGTTGGTTCCGAGAACGTATCTCGTTGGCTATTGTTAGGGGAAATAGCATGGCCATTCAGATGCCTTAATTTAATTTTTATTCATTTGATATTTTCTATTAAAAAAAAAAAGTTCCAATAGGCGAATAAAAATAATAATTCAGCCCGCCCGCCAAGGAGTAGTAATGTTTCCATTACTCATCTCAGTTTAAGGAGAACTCACATTTTATTTAATAAGTGAAGAACAGTCATACTAATCCGAGACACCGAGAATGTTCTTAACTTTTTGTTCTTGCGTGTGAGACCTTGAGACAATCCAATTCCGCAGTATTGAATCACTGATGACAATGTCACCCAAGAAGCATTGTAGATCGTCGAACCCGGAACCATATGGATTTGGTCCTTCACTTATTACACTGATCATCCGGCTGGGGGAATAAAAACTGATTTGTCTTCCGATAGTAAGGTCGTTAGCATAAATGGATTCAACTGTTACAATTGAACAATAAAAATGACATTTCGACTGCAGATTTTACGTCATAAAAACACTTGAAAAAAAATTATTAAAAACATAAATTCATAATCCCCAATATTTAAGGACTCTGTTGACATACTCGTTGCCAAACGGAAACCCACCTATCATAAATAAAATAACCCACTCTTTCCACATTCAGAGGGATTCATGTATAATATAACCATTCGATTATAAATTTTAGCAAATATGATTCTATACCCAGCACTCCACTTACTACAATCAACATAGGACTTTCGCCTAAAGATTAAAATAAGAGGACTTCTGGAAAGTGAGGATAGCACTAATGTCCTCGATCACTTGATCAGAAACATCCTCGTTTAGGGGGAACGAAAAGAACGAATCAACAAAGGAATCGTCAGAAACGTGATAAAAAATATTTGCCTTTAATTTTTTATCGGAATTGAGCAATCGGGGGGAATTTGATCTGAGAGAATCCAACGAGAGAAGACCAAAAAAGTCAATATTCTGTTCAATCCGGTCCACGATTTCCTTCGGGACAGTTTTCTTAAAAAAGAAAAATAGTTGATTCTCAATGCACTGAAATCTCACAAACCAACAAGGAATCAAATCATCAGTTCCAAGGTAAACGTTGACTATATTCTCCCCCTGGATCACTTTGACGTTGTCTTTAGTAATGTGAGGCAACTCGAATTCATCAAACTCCCTCAGATTAGGTTATTATGGAAGAAATCATAAAATGTCTTGGTATTTGAACTGTCAAGGGTGGAACTGCAAAATCAACCAAAACCAGTCAACATTACGAAATTCCTTCCATGTGTGAGCACCACTCCTTCCAATTCCGGTATTTTGCTGCTAACAAATTCAACGTTTATCAGCAAATCTAAAATGTGTTGATGAGTCAAGGAGGGGGATTCGACCCCAAAAAGGAGGTTCTCATTCGTTATCGTCCGTACTTTTTGTTCAAAATACTATAAATTAGCTTTCATAAAATAAATTATTGAATTTGGCACATTTAACCGCTAAACCTTAGAGAAGAACTCGTCCATAGGTGAAGTGTCCATGCTATTCAAGTAGTCATCTACGCACCCCTTAAAAAACTGTCAGGAATCATAGGTTAACATTAACCACAAAAAGACGGTAAATTCTTCTAATCAAAGATCTCAAGTACCACGTAATCGTGTTCCTATGCATGCTACCTTTCGATTTAGAAGTGACCTACAATAGTAAATTTATCCACTCAACCAAGACGACTGTGTGGGTTTTCACTGGCTTAAACACAACCATGCATTCCTTTTTTGTCCAAACACATTCGGCTTCTCCGTAAAGACTAGAATTTCCAGCCAAATCTCTATAGTAATCTAGTGTGAGTACTTTGAGAAGCTAATTAGTGTGTCTGTTAGATTTATTCGTCTTCTCTGAAGAGACGTGTCGCAATTAGGGTAGTAGAAATATTTCTAAACAATATTCCGTATTACTAGGTTTGGTGTACTCTTATATATGAAGAATGAGTTAACTATAATCTCAACCATAAACAATTAATATAATTTTCTTTAATGTTAAAAATTCAAAAAATTAATATTTTCCTTAATAAAAATTGTAAGAAAATTTAATTTTTCATTTTGGGTATCTGTGTTATGGTGGTTAGTGATCCGCTCTAGTCTCGACATGGGTTTGATTCCTCCACCCCTCTGGTTGAAGAATTCTGTTCTGTGCCTTCCTAAGAGGCGCCAGTTGACTCACTTGTCTCAAGAGAGTCTAATCCTCTTTTGGCATTCAATAGGGATCTATCTTCCCTCGAATAGTCCACCAGTGATCTCGCCGTTTTCTGGAACTGCTCCCACGAGGAACTCGACCGGATGTCCTTCACTATGGCTGTCTTGGAAACCACTGTATGAACGATCTTGCTTCCGAATGGATTTTCTGTTTTTGTAGATTCGTAAGAGAGCGTAGCATCATGTGTTTCATTTATAGTGGTGCTCAGTATCAACTGAACGCAAAAGGATCCATTTGACCTTCCATCCCTCACTGTTTACTTTGATGTAGTGACTTTTTTAATGTCCGGTCTTAATTAGGTATCACTGTTAATGACCAAACCACATAAAATAAAAAATAAATGGTCAGCAAGCAAGTCTTAAACAGAAAATAAAAAAACTTGCGCAATACTGATGTAGTAAGATCCCTGTTTGTGGTGAACACCAGGCTACATTAAGGTATAAATGATATTTTAGAGACCGAATCATAGCTGGAGACTTGAATTGCTTGCAAGCTAAGAAGAGATCGAGAAATTATTTTTCGGGATAAACTACAATAAACCCTCATTAATCCGAATTTTTGACGAGATATAGTGATTTTAGTCTGATTCCCGTCATTAGCCATTCTTGATCCAAAGTAGTCTTGTGTGTTGCCGGGTGGGTCAAAGGTAGCATTCCTGATCAACAAGTCATTGGATTGCAGTGGAATTTCGATGCTCCCTGCTGCATATCTCCCGTTCCGTGTTTTACCGACTATAGCATACTGATTTCCACTGATAAATGACAGAAACGCGATAAAATTGAGTCCATGTCTCCAGAAATGTGGAGTAACTGTGGTGGGCTCTTCGGGAAACATCGAAAAAGATTATCACTTCAAAAGCTAAGGTATATTTTGTGAAAAGCTCGGAATCAATGATCTTGAATTTAGTAAAGGCTAAACAGATTTAAAGGAAGATTCAATCTTAAACTAAAAGTTCTTCATGGAGAAGCTAACAGCTTAGCACAAGATGAAATTAATTTGAATAGACAAAATATGGGAATAGCCACGCAGTCGGGGAGCCGCCATATGACCATTTACTCTCTTAAATGATTAAGTTAGAAGTTGACCCTGAGTATTGCTAAACATGGATGAAACTGGACTCGTTTTTCAATCTTTCCTTTCTATAGCAATTTCATCTAAGGATAGAAAAGGCATAAAGCAATCAAAAGTGAGGATCACTATAGCTCTTTGTGGTAATGCAACTGTAACAATAAAAATTAAACCTTTTGTTATTGGGAATAGTAAAAGACCAAGATGTTTAAAAGATTTCGATTTTCGAAAAATATTGTACTATGCAAATAAAATCCTTGGACGATAACATAACTTTTAATATTATCAACAGTCATCTTAGTGATGAATTAAAATGTTACGGAATAAGTTTTTTTACTGATTGATAATGCTCCCCGGTTAACGAATTTCTTAAAACATTGAAATTATTTTGGATTATATGGAGGCCCTTGATTTGGGAAAAGAAATTTTGTGAATTTATGAAGCCCATCATTATGGTGTCTCACGCATGGAAGAAAGTAAAAGAAGACAATAAAAGTTGTTTCAAAAAGACAGGGACAATCAAATGTTTTAGTCACCCTTTTTGTGAACAAAATAATCATCATTTTTTGTGAAGATTATAACGTCGACGTGGAAATTATTGAAAAAGGCATATTTTCTCTTCGGTTGCACGTCATGACTTGTTCCCCCATTTGGCATTTCCACATAACGTAGGATCTTCGATGACGGTTTTCTGAGGAGTTTAAGTACAAACAAAGGTTGATTGCATATTTATAGATGTTTTTGTGCAAATAAGTACTTCATCTTCCAATAGTTAGAAATAAAGTTAAGGCTCACTTACAAGCAAGTCATGGAGACACGTCGGAATCAGTCATCCGAACAAGCGAAAGTAATTTGTGCCAATGTAAGAACTGCAGGGATTATAAGGATCACAAAAGTCTGTATGGAGATCCAAAAGGCGAAAAGTGTCCATTCAAAAAATGGTCGAACAAAAATAAAATCCGAACTTGCTGAAACTCCCATTAGAGTCTAAATCGGATATTATTGTTTTATAAAAATCTGACGTAAATAATTACGATGAGGAACTACCATCGTCTAAGGGGTTGACCCTAAAGGCACTATTTGTAGAGATTAATAGAACATGATTTAGCAAGTGGAGAAACTTTATATGGCGGTTGAAAGATTTTTCAACCTTTGTGAAACAAGGACTGCGGATATCAAATGGAAATACTTGAGATGAAGGATCCCTAAGGGTTCCATTCTCCTCCTCTTCTTTTAATATTCTTTATGAGTGCCTCCAGGAGTTCTGGAAGAGAAGACCTGGCCAACCGAAGACTCGGTGGCTATCCACGGTGGAAGACGTCAAGGGAATGCCTATATCAAGGCTACTCCAAATTGCAACGGATCGGGAGAGTGAAGGAAACTCGTTCATGAGATCTCCAAGGGACGGACACGACTTAACTAGACAACATAACACCTCCGGGAGTTCTAGATTCGTTCAGACAATTTTCTCTTAACCCTTTGGAGATCATTCTACTTTCACATGTCATGAATGCGAAAAGTTGTTTTTAGTAAAAACAAAAAACGGAAAGATCACCCTGTTACTAGAAAAGTCGAAGAGAAAAGAGGTTTCAAACAAGAATACAAGAAAAAACTGGTAAAAATGAATTTTAAATTTACAGAACATGTTGCTGGGAACACTGAAAACCTCGTCTTTGTGAGCGGAAATGTATGTCACAGTACAATGAGAATAGGCGATATAAAAATGAAACTTGCTCAAACCAAATCAGAAACAACATCACATGTGTAAAACAAGTATATTTTAACAAACAAAAAATTATAAAGATCACGACACCTCTACTACTAACCGCTTACGACGAAAAAGTCCCAGCAATGTTTACTTCAATTCTGTAGCACCTTTGTTTGTTGCAATAAGTATTTCATCTTTTTCTTTACGAGCAATAAAATCGGATTTTCAATTCCCTCTTTAGAACAAATATTTTTAATGATTTTAGAAAAACCTTAAAAACATTTTGTTGTGGCCAAAGGTTATGGAATTCGTTTCTTTAACATTTCTAATCTTTCTCAAATATTGTAGCGTGGCGTTATGTGGTCCACCAATTCAAAAAATTCAGAGGCTTCTAATGCCCTCCGAAAAGGAACATTAGACCCCTTCCTCCAGGGGGTCATTATCGACCCCCTGGGGATGTGCTTCAAAAAGTCCAAACATTCCCGGCGAAAACCCTCAGCCCACTGTGGAGAAAGAAATTTACTGCTCTTTAATTGAACATCAACGGAATTAAACAAGGTCAGGGAACTTCGTTCAATTCTGGCAAACCAGAAGATCGACGTGGCCATGATTCAAGAAACTAAACTCTGCATGAATGATCCCACTCCTTCATTCCCTGGATACGAGGCTATCAGGATGGACCGTAAAAAGAGAAGAGGGGGTGGACTACTTACTCTATTCAAAAAGAACCTGAAATGCAGAGACATTATTTCGGAAGTGAGGAAACTTGTTGGAAATGACGAGGTTACTGAGGCGTTGCTTGGGACAACGAAAGGAAGTATGTGCCTCGTGAATATCTACTTGCCTCCTCTCGGATCCTGCCCAAAGGACTATGTTATTCCAAACCTATCAAGATTGGCTATCTACGAGGAGATCATCATATATGGAGATTTAAACGCAAATCACTCATTATGGTTGTCAACCCAACAGACCGACACGAGAGGAAAGCTATTGTCATTAAAATCGGACTCCGTAAAGATACTGAACGATCCAGCGAAAAATACAAGGACCCGATATAGAGAGACGGATCAGCCTACCTCACCGGATATAACACTCTGCTCATCGTCGCTTTCATCAAAAATTGATTGGTCAGTCCTCTACGAAACAAGAAGCGACCATAATCCAATTGTGATGAAGGTCATGAGAGAAGTCAGAGTGAGGAGAACAATTGCTAGTTATAACTACAAAGCTGCTAATTGGGAATTGTATAGCGCAATCTCCGATGATAGACTGTAGAATTGTTACTTAGCTTCAAATCGCTAGAAAAAGCAATCAAATACTTTACTTGCACAATCCTAGAAGCAAGATCATTGGCTATTACCAAGCATCGTCTAAATTCCTCTAATGGTCGAGGGAAGTCGGAATTGATCAAAGAAAGAAATCACCTCAAAAAATCTAATTGGATCACATTAGAAACGAAATTCCGGATCAGAGCTCTACACAAAAATAAAGGCCAGAAAGTTCAAGACCCAAAAATTGAAGTGGAATCGGATTCTTACAAAGGTAAATCGCAACTGTAGTACCGGAGAAGTGTGGAAAGCCATCCGAAATGTTGCAAAAGAAGAAGAAACTTCCCCCGATGATCACTTTACTTAACGAGACGTTAACAATTTAATAAAATTCTACACAAAAATTTCGTACAAGGAACAAAGGAAGTCGGAAGTGCTTCTCTCTTCATGGAGAAAACTGAAGAAGAATTCTAACCCAGTTTACTTCTCGGATGAAGACGTGAAGAATGCGTTGAACCACATCTACTTCCTTGCTTTTTTATGCCAGTTACACAATTTCGTTTTATCCAATTAAAAGATGAATGATATCTTTTTTATTTACATGAATTGAATAATCTTCAAGTAATTCATCTTCGTATGTATTCTGAGTATTATAAAAATCAAATTTTCTTGGTTTGCTAATTTCTCTTCTTGTCTACAAATATTTATTGTGAATTAACCATGTCAGCAAATTGAGTAATTCCCAATTCATATGAAAATATTCCTTGTTTTGATAGTAAATTGTGTTTGTCAGTCAATCTCAAGTTTTCAGTAAAAATAGCCATTCTAACTTGGAGTTCTACACCTGAATATGATTTATCTGTAAAAAGTGAAAATAAACTTAACTATATTTTTCCATAAAATTATTCCATTGGATTTCATAATATTCATCCACTTTAATGGAATGATTGTTTGATTCGTATTTGAAATGAATTTTAGATGATATAACATAATTGAACAATAACAGAAAAACATGGATAATTAGGCCGATCATTTTAATTAATTCTGTCTATTTTTATTTAAATACTTTTATAATATTAATATATAATATATAAATAATACATCACTAAAAGTGCAACTCCCAACATTACACAGCCACGACGTGTCTTATGAGAAAAACATACATCACCCCTCTCCAATTTATATTCCCCAAACTACTTCTCCCATAGAGTAGTTGCTCAGAAATTTTAAGTTTAAAAAAGATTTGGTGAAGTTCACGTGGCTTAGCTGTGATTACAGGAATCTCGTACTTTGCCGCCCTGCATATGGTGAATTTTTATTATTTTACGTAATTGTAACAAAGATTATTTGTTTTTTCTTATAAGCCAATTTGGACTCTTTCCAGTGATTATATTCATCGTTTCAATATCATCAATAGTGGAGTCATACCACAATAATATGTTAAAATGTATGTTATGTTATGTTGTCCAATTAAGTGGTTTCCGACCTTTGGAGATCTCATGAACGAGTTTCCTCCACTTTCCCCGATCCGTTGCAATTTGGAGTAGCCTTGATATAGGTAGGAAGTCGGAAGTGCTTCTCTCTTCATGGACTTCCTGTGTTCCCTAACCCTAACCCTTCTCTCTACTTTTCTAGACCTGTCGAAGTGCTTCTCTCTTCATGGAGAAAACTGAAGAAGAATTCTAACCCAGTTTACTTCTCGGATGAAGACGTGAAGAATGCGCTGCGTTTTACAAGAACAACGTACTCTGCCGGTCCCGACAACATTCCAGTAGTGTTATTGAAGAACCTTGGAGATATTGGAGTCGGTCTACAACTATTCAATTAATTGTAATGTAATACCGTTGTTATGGAAGCAAGCCAACATCCGACTATACTGAAACCTGGAAACCTAAGGAAGATCCGGCGTCATTTAGACCTGTGTCATTGTTATGTTCCATATCGAATATCCTGGAAAGGCTTGTGCTTGGGAAGAATCTTCAGAAAAGGATTTTAACACGGATTTAAGAGCGATTGTTCTACATCAACGTACCTACAGAAATTAACCAACTTTATTAGAGATGGATTTTCAAACAACCAAGGCATTTGAAACAGTCTTATGTTCCATTGATATTAACAAGGCCTTTGATTCTATTTCGAGAAAATATTATCAAAGAAAATTTTCCAGTTTGATTCTATTTCGAGAAAATATTATCAAAAACGTGTATGCCTCGGAGGACTGAAATCAGTCTCACGTCTTCTCCCAAACGGTGTCCCCCAAGGATCTCCTTTATCCCCCGCCTTATTCAATTTATACCTGGCAGACCTCCCGCCACCGGAGTCCAATAACGATGTTCTACTCACATATGCGGACGACATTGTTTTGGCCTCGCGTGATCGGGATATCCAAAATGCTACAGAAAGATTACAAATTAACCTGGATCGACTCAACGCCTAGTCATCAAACTAAACTCCGGCATGCGGGAAGGTGGCCTTGCAAATACAGTCAGCCGCCCAGTACGAGCTTGTGTGGGCACGATGGAGGAGAACTGGGAAAGAATGAAGATTGTGGTGGAACGCATCGGGATCACGTGATAGTTAGTTTGGTTTTACCGTGGTCTTGGGTGTTAAATAAATAAATACCTCTTCAAAAATGCTCCTTCACTCTGGATTTTCCCGGTTCTTTCATTTTGATAGTTGTCCATAAAAAACAATAAAACACCGTCATAACCTGAATGAAAATTTAAAAGATCCCGGCCACTTTCAGAGTCTTTGCATGGTCGAAATTGATGGAATTGCCGTTCAGGAGTAACTCCTCTCGATGGTTGTTGACTAATAGTTTTTTTTTTAATATAATTTGAGATTATATCTTTTGCAACCAGAGATAGTGAACCACATGACGCACTTTAACAATTTAAGCTCCTTGAAGCCAAAAGGGAAGAGGAGGACAAGTGAAGAGATGACCCTTTTTCTGGTCTTAAAGGAAACACGATGGGCATAGTGGAAATGACGATTGTCCATTCCTACACAGATATGTGTTAACAACAATGTAGAGGCGCAAAGTTGACTCGAACTTTCCGTGGTAGAGAAGTTTCGCTTCCGTCAACGCTCCAGATGTTTGTTTATACAAAGTCTTCTGATGGCTTGGGTGGATATCCAGTCATGAATAAGATTGCTCAGTCTTTGGGATGGTTTGTAAAATCCGAATTTGATCACCAATAGTATGAATAATTTTCATTTTGTTTGTGGAGAACTAAAGTCGGTGAGCTGGATTATCTAGCGTTTTAAACTTATTAAGGAATTGTAGAGTTAGATCTTTAAATGGTCCCTGGTTGGAAGAATTTTTGATTCCCAACGTGGTGTGGATTTTAGACACCCAGTAAGTACTCTTAGTGAAGATTTTTGAGTTGATGTATTTTTTGACGTTATTTATTGATAGACTGCGACCCATGGCAGGAACAGCGTATTTCATTTTGTTCTGATAAATTTTATATATACAATTTCATGAGTTATGAAAAGTATAATCCTATAAACTCTAATCTTTCGATTAAGTTGTACACGAATCCTTTTTGATAGAATATAGAATTAAATGATTTGACGAGTGACCATTTCATCAGTGAACATGTCACAACGGAACCGGATCGTCTACAAAAGACACCCAACAGAAATAAAGAAAAAGGGAAGAGAATTCCTAAGTTATTCTCACGTTAGACACTAGCTACCATATTCATTTTATTGTTACCTCCAGGATCACTGGATCAAAGAGAAAAAAATAAAAGTTCTCAACTATGTGATCTCAGACCGACAAGAGAAAGGACGAGTCAGGTGGGGGCGAGAATCCTGAACAACTCTTTTCATTGGACATGGCGGCTCAAAATTTCTGTATGATTGTAGATATTTTGATAGTTTATGAAATAGAGGGCAGGTCGGTAAATTAGCCTCCTTTAAGAGTTTCCGTTGTAATTCGATTAAGAGATTTTCAATGGGCTGGATTTTGTGATCTAGTCCAATTAACCTTATTGCGGTCTCCTCGATTGCGGACAGTTTAATGAGGAGGATCGTGAAATCTGCATTCCCATGAAGGACTGCATACATCATCGTTGGTCGAATAAATTATTCATAAATCGTGGCAAGCCACCAGTTTAGTCTTTAAGTGTTTTTGAGAGCACTTTTAAAATTCTCATTTTCCTCAGAGAATTTACTATGTTCTCAATATGTCAAATAAAGGTGAGTCCCTGATCAAAATTATTCCCAGAATATTCGGTGATTTGTTAATAGGAATGGCCTCGTTCTTTATAAATATTTTTGGTTCGATACAGAGCTGCCGTTTGTAAGTGGTAAACAGCGTGACTGAAGATGTGTTGTTGCTGATGTGTCGAGTCTCCGCTTCGAGAGCCATAGTTCCAGCTTGTCAAGCATTTGTTGAGCGGACTGAGTCGCTGATTGAATGCTTCTGTATTTAAAAGCAAGAATGATATCGTCGGCATAAAAAAGGATTAGATGTCTTTATGTAGAGATTGAAAAGGGCTGGCGATAGTGGTGATCCTTGAAAGACTCCATTTGGTATGAGACGGGATTTTGACTTTAATGTTATTCCAAATCACTTGTCCACGTCTCCACTTAAGAAGGAGTTTTCTTAAGACTGCGTCGAAAGCCTTTGTTATATCAACAAAGACCAAGACTGTTCGTTGGTGTGGTTTAGTGGAATTGAATCCTTCCGTAATGAACTGGCACAGGGACGTTAGGTATGTTGCTGTGGAGTGTTTAGCCCCGAATCCACGTTGGAAAGGACAGAGTGGGATGTAGTTTTTGATATTTTCAAGAACTAATCTTTCGAGTATTCCGGAAAGTGAACATAGGATCGAGATTGGTATGTAGAAAGAGGGGTCATATTCGGATTTTCCTAAGATTAGTTTGATGTACAATCTCTTCCAGACATCCTAAATAATGTTCATATTTATTGATATTGTGAATATGTAAGCAATTAAATCTAGAGCAAGGGGTCCTAGATGCTTTAGTTCCGTTGTAGAAATATTGTCTAGACATCGGGCTTTGGAGTTTTGGTCCTTTGATATTGCCCACTGGACGTCCTACGCCGTAAAAATGGTCCACTCGTATGATCCTTTCGGTTTTAATCTGTTAAAAGTACTTGGTGTTCTTTGGAGTGGTTTTTATGTGCTATGGAAGCATAGTATTTCATTAAGGTGTTTGATTGTAATGATATCCCCTTTTGCGGTTCATCAAAATACCTTTTGATAGACTTGATTTTGTTCCAGAACTTCTGTACTGACGGATTTTCTGTTAGAGCTTTTGATAGTTCTGTCCAGCGTTTGATTTTGTTCCAGAACTTCTGTACTGACGGATTTTCTGTTAGGGCTTTTGATAATTCTGTCTAGCGTTTCTCGTTTGTTTTACTGATATATTTGTTAATCTTTTTGTTTAGTGTAAGAATTCTTATTATATCCTCTTTCGGAGGTATGTTCTTTTTCTTTAATAGTTTCTTTCTTTGACTAAATATTTGGCTGTTGAATTGAATCGCCTGTTTGTCGGTTGTCTTCCCATTGGAATAAATAATTTTCTAGCTTCGTGAATGAACAAAGAGAACTGCTTTATGATGTTGTTTAGTGATGAGACAGCATGTAGTTTTGATAACTTGATCTGCATATCAATTTAGCTCGCAAATCTTGTCCAGTCAGCAAGGTTATACTTTATCAAAGTAGGGAGTGACATTCGATAATTTGATCTTGGATTATGATCACTCATAGTTTCGTATTTCAAGCTCCATGAAATTGAAGAAGCCAGAAGGAGAGACACGATTGAAACGTCAGGGATGATGGTTTATCATTTTGTCTTAAGGGGGTTCTTTTGTGACAGTTAGGTCGTTTAGGATGCAAAAGGTTCCCAAGTCTTCGATTAGCACGTCTCCCCGCCTGTTTGACGTCTGACCTCTCTGCCAGAGCGGGTGTTTTGTATTTAGGTCACCGCAAAGAAGTTCTTTAGTGAGCTGATCGACGAAAGTTTTGGGCAAGTGGCTGATGATGAAGGAAGTAGATGTTAATTGATCAGAGTAAGACGTAACCTTGGGAGTTGGATTTTTGTGGCCAGAATTTGATACTTTCATGATTTTGGAGGCGGTTGTAGACGTATTTGGTGATATCTTCATAAGGGATCCCGTTTCGTATGATACTTAGTAAGCCTCCCCCAAGTTTTCCACATCTATCTCTGCGAATAACTGAATATCCAGGGAATTTTGGAGTTGTATTTGCACTTCTGAGTCTGGAATTTTGTAATCGAAGGACGTCAATTCTATATTTTTCCATAAGGTTTCTGAGTTCGATAATCTTACATTTGATCCCGTTTATATTTATTTGCAAGATCTTTAGGGGTCCGGAGTTCGTTTTGACGTCCCCACACCGAGACAGTCCGTCCTTGTCAATCCATCCTTGTAGGATAGGGGCAGTGTAACTCTTTTCTTTAAAATGTCTCCTGTTTGGTGAGTTACGTGACATTCAACCAACCACAAAGTACGTTTTTTTATTGTAAGTTTGTATAATAATAATAACAGCCTTTTTCACGGAGCCGTGGTATTCGCTCCGCATATGCAGGACACACACTTTATTTAAGTAAAGAACAGTTAATTTTAAGTAATCGTAGAACCAAGGAATGATCTTCACTTCTATTTTCTTTCTCTTTTTTGTGGGTCCTTTCTAGAAAATCCAGTTCCGCAGTAAGAGTCTACTGATGACGGCGTCACTCGTCAAGCCTAAGTAAGTTTGTATTATATTCGTGAATATATTAATATTCGAAAAATATTTAAATAAAAATAGACAGAATTAATTAAAATGTCAGGCCTAATTTTCCTAGTTTGTCAGTTATTTTTTAATAATTTAATTTCATCTAATATTCATTTCAAATACGAATCAAACAATGATTCCATTAAAGTCGACGAATATTATGAAATCCAATGGAATAATTTTTTAGAAAAATATAGTTAGTTTATTTTAACTTTTTACATATAAATCATATTCAGGTGTAGAACTCCAAGTTAGAAAGGCTATTTTCACTGAAAACTTAAGATTGATTGACAAACACAATTTACTATCAAATCAAGGAATATTTTCCTATGAACTGGGAATTAATCAGTTTGCTGACATGGTTAATTCACAATATATTTTTGTAGACAAGAAGAGAATTTATCAAACCAAACAAATTTGATTTTTATAATACTCAGAATGCATACGAAGATGAATTACTTGAAGATTATTCAACTCATGTAAATAGAAAAGGATATCATCCATCTTTTAATATGGGTAAAACGAAATTGTGTAACCGCCATAAAAGATCAAGGAAGTAAATGTGGGTCATGTTATGCATTTGGTGCAGTAAACTACTGTTTAATTCATCTAGTTGGCTACACTGGAGTCACATTTTGCAATCAAACACAATAAACTTATATCTATGAGCGAACAAAACATGATTGATTGTGCAAACGATGGAGGATGCGATGGAGGGTATGTAGAACATGTTTATAATTACGTACAAAAAAATGGAGGAATTAATTCTGTAAAACGATATCCATATAAAGGAAAAGTACTTTTTTTAATAATCGTATAGAAGGGTAATTGCAAATATGATGGTCAGCCAGATATTAAATTTAACTTTCCTAGTTATAAAAAAATTAAAAATGGTGACGAAAAAATGCTTATGTATGTTCTCGTAAAATTTGGTCCTGTTGCTGTTATTGTTGATTTAAACTTTATACTCTAGGTAAATATAAATTAAAATTTTTAGGAGTATATCATATTAAAAATTGTTTAGATTTAAAATATGAGCATAGAGTTCTGTTGTCGGTTATGGGGTTTCTAAAGGAGAAAAGTATTGGCTCTTGAAAAATGGATGGGGCCAATCATGGGGTATACACGGATACATGAAAATGGCGGGAGATGAATAACTGTCATTTTCCACGAGATCCTATTTATCCCATAATCGAATAAATTAATCGTTTAATTTGATAAATTTGGTTTTATGGTATGTTAGCTATTATTCGGTTCATAAAATTCACTGTCAATCATCGTCAAAAATAATATATTACATCAAAGTTAACTAAGACCAATTATTAACAATTAAAAAGTGATAATTAACTATTATGTCAAGTTGTCTTGAATTTTTTCAGTCGTCGTGAATGAACTTTCTTAATAGACCCAGCACTATTTTTGACTTTGACAAAATTATTAGACAATTTCTCGACAATAGTTACTATACGGATGTTCAAATTTTTTTCATCGACTAAAAGGATTCGTCCCATAATCTTTTTGAATACGAACATTTAAGCAATTAAAAAAATACAATATCTCCACCATCTAACTCATATTTTGATCGATGGACTCCATCTTCCTATTCATTCTTCTATGATATGAAGACTGCAAATTCACCCCTTCAAAGTTAAATTGGTACTCATCATCTTTACTAATAAATAACAATAAAAAATTTTTATTATAAATGTCGGGATTTTCTACAACTTTTAATTCTTCCATATTAAAACTTTTTGGATTTTCCTGGACATGATTCCACAACAGTGTTGAATTGAGGAATACTACAATTCTTTTTGGAATCAGTCAGAGACAACTAGCTCAGAAATGACATGTAATAAATATTATTTTCCACATTAGGTATACGATGAGTATGGAAGCAAAGTATAGGAATTACCCGTTAGGGGGCAAATTCCGGAACGTGCTTACATACGACCCCATACCTGTTAAGGAGCGAATTCCGGAACATTTTTAATTAAAATTAAATAAAAGCTTTCAGTTTATCATAAGGAAGTTTTCAGCCTTCTATACTTCCGAGCAGCTGATACATTCAAATCTTATCCCTCCAGGATCCAGTTTATAATGTTGTACTCTTCAGTATTTTTTGGTAACTTTATTAGGCATAAGGACAACGTGATTAGCGAGTTAGTTTTTTGATTTTATTGTCTAAAATTATGGTATGCCAACAAAAATTATTGTAAATCTTTTATAAAATACTTTTAATAATAATAACACCAGAGACCACGGTTACACAAACTAACTAATCAAGTGATCCTAGCACGCTCTAGCAGGGAACTCACCTTGGCCCGAAGCTCCTCCCTCGTTCCCACACAAACACGTATCGGTCGAGTGACTGGACCTTCGCAGTCATGACAGCGTGTTCTGTGGTTCATTCTTATCAAGGCTTCAAGAGGCATTGGTGGTGGAGTTCTCCAGAGATCCGCGTTCCGTGATTTTGGAGGCTCTTCTCCGGCTAGCCTCGATTTTCAAGACATTCGTCCAAGAGATGAGTGGACTCCATATACCACATGCATAAGAGATACATGGTTCAATGAATTGTTTATATACAGTACTCAAAACAGAATGCTTTCCGATCTCCCATAAGCCTTTGAGGCATTTCAGAACATTAATTTTCTTTTCGCATTTCGTAATTACGTTTTCAGTATGGGGAGAGAATGACGTATGCATGTCAAAAGTCACCCAAGGATCCTTTGGGATTTTCTGAAACGAATAGCTTCATTGTTTGCCTTCAGTTCGACCGTCCGTCTTCCCAGTCTCTTGTATGTAGTAAATAGGGTTGTGATGGACTTTTCGCTGCTAGTAGTTAGGCGATTGTTCCTTCCTTGGATTAATTAGCTGTAAATGTTTGTGTTGAGATTAGTAAGGACCTTCGCAAACGGTACTGCCTATTTGAACGGGCAATTCTGAGGAGGAATAGCAACGCAGTTACACTGCTGCTTTCTAATTCTAATTTTTGATCAATAAAGTTTTTCAATTCAATTTATAATTACTTTAATCCTCGGATTCATATTTTCACACGTTCTGGTGATCGCGAACACCATTGGGTATTTGATCGTAATTTTGAAAGGGAATAGTCATACAATCAGTTATTAATTCTTAATTTGCTCTGTTCAATTGATTTAATTCTTATTAAGGATTTCTCCAAACATGTCTTCTATATATTGAAGAAAATTTTGTCATTATAAGTGGTTTTACAAAAATCTGTTTTAAATCCATTATATACGGATCCACTTCCGAGTTCTACACAGAGCCAAGTATACTTGTCGGTCTCTGCCTGCCTGTGACGTTCTTGTTGCCACCGGTTTTTTTCACTCGAAGGGGTAAATGAAAGTCCGGTATTATTTAAGTGTTTAGTGTGTAAAAAGTGAACTCCAATAAAAAATGTCACAGTCCATACATGCGAGACTCCGTACATGCGAGATTCATCACAAAATACAAAAAAAATTTTCTTAGTAAAACTTTTATTGGAAAAAATTATTAATAATATTAAAATTACATATAGTACACATTTTTATTAAAATCCTTGAATAATTTAGGAGAAGAAAAAAACGAAAAATTGCTCTTAAAAAATATAATAATAATAATATAAGCCTTTCACGAGAGCCATAGTATTTATAGCTCCGCATAGGCAGGACACACAACTTTATTTAAGTAAATAACAGTTAATTTTAACTAATCGTAGAACCAAGGAATGATCTTCACTTCTTTTTTTCTTTTTCTTGTGTGAGTGTCCTTTCTAGACAATCCAGTTCCGCAGTGAGTATCCACTGATGACGGCGTCACTCGTCAAATTCTTTCTGCATCGTAGATGCGTGAACCTTCCACCAAGTGAACAGCAGCGAGATTGAATCCGTAGCCTAGCCACTAAGCCCGACACCTAACCACTATGCAACCCGGCTATAATAAAAAATATAATAAAGTCAGGTGAAAAAATGAAAAAAACGCCCAAGATGGAAATTCGATGAACTAATGTTTTTGCAAAACCACATAACTTGCTGGATTGAGATCCGAAAACAGGAAGCGTAGATAAATTCCAATTAATGATCTAAATAACTTCAGAAAACACGTGCGAAACACAACGGAGTCAAATCAGGTTAGCACGTGACTTACTGTACAGTTTGAGTGGAATTCTCAAAGTTAGTCGTCGTCAACTAATTGCATAAGCACTGTGCGCTTTATTACGGAAGTTCTCAGATCTCCAAAGGTTAGCAGTTTTATTTTTGTCCTCGGTGGGTCATCGTTGAGGACAGATTTTTTCTGTGTTTGTCCTTCAATCGAACAATAAAATATTACTCCCAATTCAGTCGAAATGTGAAAATAAGTAAAAACTGGTTTTGTTAGCCTTGACTTAAATTTAACCTCAGATTGCATATTTTTGGAGCAAACTGTCTAAAATATTGAAAATTAATGTACCCAATCTAGTTTGGCTTTCCACAAGAATGAATTTCTTCGAAATGCATGACGTTTTTGTGACGACATAGCATCAAATAGAAAAAATTAGTTAGGCTGGCCTGTCAAACCTGAGAGAACTAATAATTCATCAAGCGGATTGCTAAGTTCTTCTATATTTTGTACCGGACGAAATTTGAATCCAAATTAGTGGTGTCTCATTCGCTCCCTCGTTCCGTAAGATCGGATATACATTGTATTCCGAGTCAATCATTTTGTCCATCTCACAAGAGGAGGGGGAAGAAAACTCGAAGATAAAAGAGTTTCGTGCAATAGAGGTCCATCACCACCATCAATATTCTGACTGTCTAATTTCTAATATGTGCTGCAGACGTTTTTTATAACAAAATATCATTTTCTCTCACCACTCTATTAGAGGAGTTCGCACAGGAACAAGTCCTCCATTCTTT
The DNA here is from genome assembly GCA_011109175.1 of Dicyema japonicum. Taxonomy (NCBI): domain Eukaryota; kingdom Metazoa; phylum Dicyemida; class Rhombozoa; family Dicyemidae; genus Dicyema; species Dicyema japonicum. The sequence goes on from RDEW01000006.1 coordinate 957,727, forward strand.
ATTAGCATTTTTGTCGGTTCTGATGGACTCATTTTTTCAAAATGATTTCAACAACTTCTTGTAAAAGAATGGAATAAGTAATTCCTATCAGAACATCAATGTGAGTACGGACTAAGTTACCCCTATGATTGCGAACCCATTGTTCTGAAAACCATCGTACCGCACTAGCCTCTCCCTTCCATGATCTCGCAAGATGTCTGATCATTTCGAAAAGAATAATCAGTCGGTATTTTGCCTTTTTATTCTTCAGAGACCTACCAGCCGATTCTGGGCTCATCGAGGATCTCAGAGATTGATGTTGGAGAAATTGCCCTTGCATTATCTGTAGATGCGGTTTTATTAAATATTTTAAGTTAAGCCACATTATTCAGAATTTGTTTCCGTCACCGTGGTTTCCTCCAAATGTCTGTAACATATGGGAGCTGTAACTGCAATATATAATAGTCTTCTTAGAAAATGAATAATGTTCAATGTGTGAATGAACCCCCAGTCCTTTCAAGCGAAGTAAATTAGTGGTTAACAAAAAAGTAACAGCTAATGAAGGGTCATCTTATAAATAGAGTAGTATTCACTTTGTGATTGAACCACTAAAAATATGAAATTAAGAGTTGGTCAGTCTTTTTAAAAACTGAACGACACCCGTGAATAGTCCTGTTTGAAATTGACTTGTATCCACTTTTGCCTCTGGAAGCAGTTTCGATAGGACGGACGCTAATCTACCCTTCTAAGAGCAATCACCAAATACACCAAAAACCAGTCAAGATATGAGATAAATTTAGAGAGCTAGCCAAGATATTCGTCAAATTCGAATAAGACCTCCCCGTGAACATTCTTTCCTTTAACACGGTGATCCCGGGTGTAATAACACGGTGATCCCGCCTCTTAAAACAAAATGTCGATTTTGTAATTGCTTATAAATTTTTGAATTATGATTTAATCTCGAAATCAATTAAGTTACATTTTCTTAAGAAAAACTATTAACTTAGAATTTATCGATCCCATTCGCTAAAATCAGGTAACGGTTAATTGGTCATACGTAATTCTAATGTACTATAGCTCTAGTACACTTAATTTCCTCAATATGGATGTAACCTCTATTTTTACCTTGGACACATGAGACATAGAACGAGTAAACATTCGCATACAAAAAGTATCTGATCTACCGATATTTTAATTTATTTTTTTATTTTAAACTAATAATCACCATCAAATTAAAGGGAAAACGTGACCGTCAGGTGATCAAGGCCTACTAGCAACCATCTCACCTTCGCCCCGAGATCCGACGCACTTCCTGCATGCATGTGTTACTTTTGGGAATTTTGGAGGTGTCAATAGGGATCCCGTTCTCCTCATAAGTGCCTCTAAAGGAGTTGATCTTAGTGGAGAGGTGGAGAACCTTTGTAGAGTCCTAATGACTGTTGCTTGAAAGGCAGTGACTTTTTTTAGATCAGTTAGTTATAAAAAATAATATTAAAGTTATTTTTTGAATTATTTATTTAAAATAATAAAATTTAATAAATATAGCAACGATAATGACCTCAGATCCTTTTCTCGTTTTGGGTGTTTCTGAGAATGCCAGTGATGAGGAAATAAAGAAGGCCCACAGAAAATTAGTGAAAAAGTACCATCCTGATCACAACAAGGCGAAAGATGCTACAGAAATAACTAAAAAGATAAACAAAGCTTACGAAGAAATAAAGGATATGGAATCGAGAAATAAACACAGGAGGAAAGAAAACACTCATAAAAAAGATGCCAATTATTATGACAATGAGAACTTTAATTTTGAAAACTTTTATAAGAAAAACAGGAATTACAAATCTGGGCGATTTTCCGAATATTTTGAGGGTTTTTTCAAAACAAGTCTTTTTGACGTTTTCGATACTGATGATTTGCCACCATTCACCTCATTCTACGACAGTTCTGCTGATAAAGTCTTCAACAGCTTTTTCAGCAGGCCAATTCAAAAACTCAAGAATAATTATTAATTTTACTAACAATTAATTTTGATTATAATTATTTTTAATAAACAACAATTTGATTTCCTGTTAATTTTTTGATGAATAATTTAATAAATTGTAGTTCAAACACTTTATTGCTGATTCCTTTTACATTTAATTTTAGAATAATCAATGTAGAGTCGGTACCCGTATTAGGTTCTACATCACCAGCTAGAAGTTGCAAAGAGAAAACGGGGGAAATTGTAGGCCATCCTTCTGAAGGTAATAGACGGGTAGGGGATGTCGAACGGTTTTTTTTCATGCAGAACTTGCATTGAATGCCACCGAAACAACAGGTGAATCGCATGACGCCACGTTTTAAGTCTTTCTTATGAAGAACTCTAGTCACCTGGAGGAAGTGCAACCAGGTATGGAGAAAGCTAAAGGCAAAAATAGTCGAACATGGCACAAACGGAACCATAAACACTATTTACTGGTAACGAGGACGTTCACTTACTAATTTAACTAATAAATAAATTATGTTAAGACTTCTGCAATCAAATGCTCTATTATATTTCTCCATTGTGACCACTACCGAACGAAATTGCCTCTCTAACTCTTGCAGAGGAATCCGATTGGAGATGGGAAAACCTAATTATTCGACGTTATTTTTGTCTTTTTTCCGTGTGATCCCCGAGTTATAAATCAGCAAGCCTCTTCCGCATATTCCACAGCCGTTGATATGGTCTGTCGGTAAAGTTTTGGGATGGGTTCGTCCATATTGCGTTGAGTTCTCTCAACGAGTGGACTTAAACATTTAGTTTCCGTAGGACCTTTGTGATGGTTTACTTGGCATGAGTCGTTAGCTTCTTCAATCTGTCGTCCTTCACTCAGAGAATCGTAAGAGCTCATTGCTGATACGCACAATAGGCTAATGAAGATTCTGTATTTTTCTTTACATCTCAGGTTCTAAGTGATTAGTTCCATGTTGATATTGTTGCCGATACTGAAAGGCGGTTGGCTGTACCACATACTATTCGGCTTTAGTTGAGCCTTGGAAGTTGACGATAAGATAATCTGATATTGTAGTTTACAGGCCAATTAACGATATGTGTGAACTAAGGGACCATATGGTGGCTCATACGTTTCAAGTGAATTGAAGAATTTGTCTGAACCGTAAGCCTGTGAGCTCTTAAAAATAACTTATGTTTGTCTGAGAATATTTCCTGATACGAACCTCTTTACGGTATATGGAAATAAACTTTGATGCCCAGGTCTCTCAGAAATTCTTGAAGATGAGTAGGTTGGGATATTCTGAAGATCCAACCTGTCTCATTTGCATCCTCTATCTCCAAATTTACTCGTTTAGTGTTTTTCGTGAATTTGGACAGGAACTTTCCTTATTGAGGCGACTGACCAGATACTGTTATCTCGGCTTTTGTTAAGCTTCTGATGTTTGCCAGAGATCCGGTCGGGATGGTGGCACATTTTCGAATGCTTCCTTCGTCTCATGAAGTCGGGTGTATGTGCCTGAGGTTGCAGTGATGATTTCCTTATCTATGGAGTGTGATGATGACAAGAATCCAATCCAAATTCCATTCAAAGCCGAAGCCAAACCAGTCTACTTATCCGTAATTCATGGGTCTGTTGACTTCTGATAGCATGTGTGGCCACGTGGAAACACTCTTATGCTTAGAATGATAGGGTCCCGTTCACTTTATATAATAAGTCCAGCTAACAAAGGAGACCATATGGGTAGATCGGAAGATGTGAAGACGCCGTTCTTCTTAATGGGGTTCTTGTATAGCATTTGAGGTCATTGAAGAAAACAAGATCATCGAGAGTATTTGGGATAGGTTACTTTATTTGTCAGGTGTGAGGTTAGCCAAAGTGGATGTCTGAGGTAGCCTTTATTTATTAAACCGTAACTAAAAATAACGGACGTTCTCAGAGATCCAAAGGGTTGACTCCGTGTGCGAAAGACACTGAAACGGGTCTAGAAATGAGAAAAGGTGATCAGTCTCGTGGTCATTTAGTGTACATGAAGGGCAGAGTGGAGGAATTATAATTTAGGGAGTACAGAGAAAAGTAAATTCATAGTACTTTTGATGATTTATAATGTTTTGGGTCAACCATTCGTATAACAGTGAAAACAACAAACATAACAGTGAAAACAACAAAGGGAAACTTAAGACAAACATTGAACTGTTTGTACTCCAGGGTAAAAAGGGAATAAATGATTTTGCTAAGAATTAGTCAACCAACTAGGATTTATTCATTCACTCATAATCTTTATTTATAAGATTGAATGTCGATAAAAAGCCTAGATTAAGAATTCCCCAGAAAGAGCAAGGGATTTATTGGAATTGCTTAACGCAAACATGAAGGCAGCCAGAAGGCCACCTGGTTAAAGAGGGCACATGGAGACTTTGGCCGTCATATACAAGAAAACATCTGCTCGTAACTACGAGATGGGGACTCACACAAATTCGGCCTCCTACCGTTTAGTGATGTTATATTATTATTAATCCAGGATACAACGAGGAAGTTAACAGTAAACGACTAAATAAGTGTATCCAGTTTCCACTGTCACAGAAACATAGTCCATCAACGTCACACAAATCCGTCCGGAACCCACATAAAAAATAAAAGACGTCCATTCCTTGCATTTATGGAAACCCCTCAAGTGGAGAGGAGGAAAGAAAATGATCTTTTTTTTGTGTCAGCTTGGCAGTGGGCGCCACCTTGTTAGGTGGATCACATGACGCCACTCTAGTGATTTTTTATTTTATTTTTTATTTAACACCCAAGACCACGGTAAAACCAAAACTAACTATCACGTGATCCCGATGCGTTCCGCCAAAATCCTCATTCTTTCCCGGTACTCCTCCCTCGTACTCACACAAGCTCGTACTGGGCGGCTGACTGTATTTGCAGGGCCACCTTCCCGCATGCCGGAGTGACTCCCAGAATTTTCTGATGTTTGCTCAAATAGGTTTCGGTATTATCACATTAGCTCCACCGTCTTTCATAGTCTTTTATCGAAAGTGAATAATGTGGTGACTGATTTCTCCAGGCTAATTCATAAGTGGTTATTCTATAACCAAACGTTAAGACGACCCAGGCGTTAATACAATCTTTATGTTGCAACGTGAATATCTTTATCATGTGAAGCCAAAAGAATGTCATCTTCATAAGTCAGTAGGATGTCGTTCTCGTTTCTTGGAATGGGACGATCGGCCGTAAATAGGTTGAACAGTAAAGGGGAGAGGGGTGATCCTTGGGTGACGCCATTCGGTAGAAGTAGAGATGTTGTCCCTTACAACCAACATCAGAGGTCCTCTAGAGCCTGTTCTACGGCTGAGGTCAAAACGGGCAGTGGCTGTGATGAATAGATGGAGTATTTATCTGAACTATAATAGGCACCGGATAGGCGAGGTAAAACTCAAGAAGGGGATCCTTCAGAGGGATAGCATGTCTCCGCTGCTTTTTGTTCTCTGTGTGGAGCCATTGAGTCGCCGCCTCAATGACCGGTTTGAGCAAATACCAGTTCATTGTGAGGGGGTTTGTTTCAGTACAAATCACATTCTTTTTATCGATGACCTGAAGATGTATGCTCGAACAGCCGAAGAGCTCTACTCCATGGGGGTCTGTGCCAGGGAATTTTTGAGAGTATAGGAGTAGATTTGAATTATTCAAAGTCTGCGACTAACACGAAAGTATGTGCTAGCTAGTAAGATTACTAGAGGAACACGAAGGATATAAGTATCTTGGTGTTACCGAATCTCCAAAGTCCCTTATAATGCCTGAGACAAAGCGACAAATTACTGAAGGCATCCGTAAAAGAGCAGCGTTATTGTGTAATACGTCTCTAAATGCAATGAATTTGTTCCTAGCATTAAATAAGTATGCTGTCTCGCTGCTTAACTACTACATAGGTGTTGTGGAGTTTGAGCACAAAGAGTATGATGTGATAGATGTTATGATCCGTAGAATACTCAGAAAGAACCATGTCCATGTGCTGGCAGCCAATAAGGAGAGACTATATTTACCCCGTGATAAATTCGGCCATGAACTGTGTGAAGTAGTCCAACTAAGTGAGCGTATCCTAATGCGAATGCTTGATACCCTGATAGCTGGGTCAAGTCTGTCTGCTAGGAAGTAATAACGACCGAGAAAACACGGGTAACCCACCTAGGCACTATCAGACCTTTTTTGTCTGCTAAGTATGGTGTTGATGATGGTGGGCTAGTAAATGTGAAGGCGTCGATCGAATTACAATATAATAATTTGATAGAAAAGATCAACTTAAAAAGCCTTCATAAGGTCCTCTTAGAGCATTGGACAACCCACATGTCGACCTTAAGTCGTCGACAATATGGCTATAATACGGTGACAACTCACCTTGATCGAAGGCTTGTAAACGTATATGCAAGACGGCATTATTTTTTGGGGTCGATCAACAAATACATGTCCCCACTGTAAGTCAAGGAGCATGTCGGTTGATCATTTAGCCACTCGATGTGGGTCCATGCTCTACTACGACTATGTGTGGAGGCATAACGAGGTAGTAAGGAGTCTTCATCTTCTACTATGCAATAAGTATGGTATTCGCCACACCAGAAAGTTGCGGACTCATAAGGTGCAATCTGTAGTAGAGAACACCAGGGTCCAAATTAAGGTAGACAGTGTTATCCGTACCTCGGTGCTAGTCAAGCACAATAAACCGGACATTGTGGTACACGATAAGGAGTCTGGCCAAGTCCTTATCATAGAAGTTGGCATCACGTCTCAAGACCGTTTGCAGACTGTAGAGGTGGAGAAAAAAAGGAAGTATGACTTTTTTGCAATCGAGATGGGACAGATGTTTGGTTGCAAGGTCCTCGTTATTCCTATAGTAATGAAGTGAGAAGGATTTGCAACAAAGTACCACAAGGGTTATCTGAAGCAGTTGCGGGTAGATAGGAAGCTCCAGACCTATCTACAGTCCACTGTGTTAAAGCGGACCCTAGAGAGCCTGACACTGGAGTACAGGAGGCAGAGCCCTGAGATGTCATATGGGCAGAAAGTTCAATTGGACAAGGCGTTCTCGTAGTTGTTTCAGCAACCAGAATCGAACCTGCCTGAGGAGGCTGGCGAATAGGCAGGCTAGGAAGGTTGTTTATTATTAAAACACCCCACTTTATTTAACAAACAATAAAAAGTTAATATATTTAATCAACAAACCGGTCATTGAGGCGGCGACTCAATGGCTCCAAACAGAGAACAAAGAGTAGCGGAGACATGCTATCTCCCTGAAGGATCCCCCTCTTGAGTTTTACCTCGCCTATCCGGTGCCTATTATAGTTCAGATGAAAACTCCACCTATTCATCACAGCCACTACAAAGCTGATGAACCACACAGGCATACACAGACTGTGTAGGCACTCGACAAGGTAAGAATGATCAACTGAATCGTAAGCCTTCTTCACATCCACCCACATAGACAAAAGTGAGTTTCCGTGAGACACAGAAAGGCATTTGTTGATCAAAGCCTGCTCTTTTGCCCCCTGACAATTTCGCACAGTACCCAACTGATTCTCGGAGAGAATCCCATTTGCTTCTACAAAGCTCCTGACCTCATTAGCCACCAATTTGGTCATCAGTTTATACAGGGTTGGCATGCAGGTTATCGGTCGATAATCTGCAGCAGACTGGGGGTTGTCCAGCTTTGGGATCAAATAAGTTGTCCCTGTGCATGCCCAATCAGGAATCGTTTCCGGGTTAGTGATGCTTTTCTGTAATACACGACACATAGACTCGTGTAATGAAGTGCATCTTTTGATAAAGAAATTATAAACTTTATCGACCCCGGTCGTTTTCCAATCAGGGAGATGTCTCACTACCGCCTCAAATTTCTTGCGAAAATCGAAAATTCCGCAAGATTCCGCCAAGAAAGGAGCGGCGCTGTACGGGACATTCCACGCATTTCCTCTGCGTGGTTTAGCCTCCCACATACTACCCCATGTGGAAAGCATTTCCTCGTCCTGCTGGGAACATACCTATGGCCATTTTCGTACCATAGGACTCGTTAAAATCAATTTTTATAAGATTTAAAAAAGATGACTTTTTTATTTAAGGATGTCGAGGACCTTGGTAAAATGTTCCACTTACGCATAAAACCTCTAAAATCAATTTTTATAAGATTTAAAAAAGATGACTTTTTTACCTAAGATGTCGAGGACCTTGGTAAAATGTTCTACTTACCCATAAAACCTCTTAAAATCAATTTTTATAAGATTTAAAAAAGATGACTTTTTTACCTAAAAATGTCGTTTCGCTAAAATCTCGTGATGTTTATTGATGAACTTATCCAAAACCTGAAAAAATTAATTGGAGGCCATTTTGAATGGACACGGTATCTCCAGATTTGACTTTATGTTCTGGTTGAATGTTTCGTGGCAAAGAGACATTTCGGAAAGTGATCTGAGCTTAATATATCTTAGTCTCATTCATTGAGGTTGTAAAAGATGTTTTCTATCCGTTTTTATGTATTTCTTATTTATCGACATAATTAAAAAGCACAACAGAATTTATGTCTAAGCGAGTAAGATTATTAGATTTATGTTATGTTATCCAAATTAAGTTGTGGCCGACCCTTGGAGATCTCATGAGCCAATTTTCTAAAAAACATTTAGCTATTTGATTTAGCCTACATCTTTTTTAATAAAAAAATCACCACCAAACACTAATTAATAGAAAAAGGCTTCTCTCACGTGATCCCGGCTTCTCTCAGTAACATTCTCATCTTTCACTGGTAATGCTCTTTGGAATCGACTCATTTTCGATAACATCATTTTCCATTTTGGGTGAATATGCCGCCCGATTTTCTCACAAGGGGGTTGCCCGTATTGGTAGTACTGTTATTCGAGAGATTATTTGGTCATATAGGATTGAGCTGAGTTGATCTCATTCATGTTTGTTCTGGCAGGTTTTATTCCCCAAACTGCACATCTAAAACTTATAGTTGGCTTGATGAATTGAATGTAGGACGTTTGAGACGAACGCCTTCAAAAAATTAAGCTTTCGAGCCGAAGCAATGATTACGTTTGACACATGTGTGTTAAAGGTCATGAGGATGCCGAATGTTACACCCAGAATGTAGTTCACTATTCAAAAATATTTTGGTGGAATAACTTGATGCTCTTATATTCGACGAAAAAAGAAAAGTAGATAACTTTTCCGTAGAATTTGTGTTCAACCATTCATGTAGTCTGTTCAGAGTAGTTTGCACACATAAATCCATGCAAACATAAATTATGTCATCGAAAAACCAAGGGTATTCAAATCTTCGTCCGAACGAATGGATTTAGTGCTAGAATAGGTTAAAAAGCTACGGTGACAAGGAAACCTTGTGGCATGTCATTTAGAAGAAATATCTAGACCGATTGGAACGATTTTGTTACTTTCCTCCTTTTCTTAGAGAACGATTAATCCATACTTGTCGTATCATTGCCCAGACTATGTTTGGTCATAAACATGAACAAAAAATAATGAATATACCTTTGTCAGATGACACTGTTTCTCGTCGACGTTTGTTCACGAGCTTTAAATCTCCGACGAGTGTTTCAGGTAGTGTAATACGCCGGCGTCAACGAAAGCACGGTCCCTATCTCATGAAGTAGTCCTCCGTTGCTATATTTGCTTGAGCGCCCAAGTCCATATGCAAGATATGTCCAAATAGCCTCCAGCGCACATCAGCAAGTTCGAGACTCAGTGGACCCGTGCAACATCTCTTGTACAGCGATTCCTTTTTATTCTTGCTGGCCAGTTCAGTCCTAGTATGGATCTAAGTTGTCTTTGATGGAAAGAGTCTAGTCCTAGTTGTTCGGTTTAGGACGTTCCCCAGGTCTATGAATTGTACATTAGGATCGGCTTGACAAAGGTTTCATACAGTCTTAATCGAAGTGATGTGCAGGATCGTCGTTTACCAATCCATTCTATCTTTAACTTGTTAATCGTTACCAAAGCGAGGGCCTTCCTTCTGGCAATATCTTGACTGTCTCCAAGTAAAGAGCCAAGTCTGTTTGTTTTTCGTCATGTTTCACTTGATCTGCTTTCCATTCTCCTGATTTCCACAATGTCAGTTTTTGCGATTTGTTATCTGACACAAAGTCGACGTCGTCCGCATAGGCAATTTCGACGATGTTGCCATCATAGAATTTCCGAAGATCTCGTTATGACGCCTCCAGATATGTGACAAATAGCAGGGGCGAGAGGGAATCTCCCTGGGGAGTACAAACATTGGACGTAAATTCACGGGAATATGTCTTTCCGACCCGCACTCTGAGATTCGTGTTAGAGAGCAACACTCTGATCGTGCTGACAGAATTAGGGTCCACGAAGGACCGTGTCAAAGGCCCAAGAGAAATGCACTTTCTAATCTCTGGTTGATAGCGCAGCGCCACTTGTGGCTCCACACTACATTCGCAGAGGATCTTCCTGTCCTGAATCCACTGTGAATAAGGGATAGATAGTTGTCCACTTGTTCTCTGATTCGGTTCAGCGTAACTTATGCCAGATGTATCAGTAAGGTGTTTTGCAGGATTATTGGACGTAGGTTCTCAACAGGGCCAGCATGCTTGCTATATTTTTGTATTGATATTAATAGTCCGGATCCAAGAGCGGGGTATTCTTTTTTTATAAACATGGAGCCAACTTGTCTGTTAGTGCAACTGGCCCGTATTTGTTTCCTGTCCGGATTAGACGTATTTTCCAGTTGTAATCTTAGTTCCCTTTGTTCTTTAATAAGGGGGGAGATCTGGATGTATACATTTTTAAACAGTGCTAAGGACCAGGTTCCGATACTCCCATTTGCTGCCGAAACGATCGTTTTCAGTCAAAGTTATCGTTGTGAACTTGGATGAGACTATCTTGTGATCACTGTCGATATTGCACCTCCGTAAGATCTCGAGTCACGTAGGAGTGATTTTTCTTTGACTTGGCAGATTATGTAGAAATTTGGTTGGAAATGTTGATAGAGCCTTTGGGGGGTAAGAATCGTTGCCCATTCCATGTCGTTTTATGTCGTGCGGAATGTTGGAAACCAGTATTTCATAGGAACAGATCAAATGCTTGGCAAAACTCTGCCAAAATGGTTCCGGGGAAGTTTCTGATTCTTCTTCCGTGCTGGCCAATGAAGCATTCATTTCCTCAACGGGTTCCCACTTTCGCATTTCAGTCCCCTGCAATAATTATAAGTATGATGAACAGAGGTTTGTAAAATGCCCTTCCCAATTTCTCGTAAAACAGGTCAAGTTCTTCTGGATTTTTTAGGATACATCCACTGTGTGGTGCGTAGACGTTGATAATTAATCTTAGTCTCATCGAATTTCTACTTGATGACTTCTCTCATTCAGGATTAACCTGTTTTCATTATCCAAGCATTGACCCAGTCCAAATTAATTTATAGATTAGGTCGTCAATATTTTTATTGATTGTTCTTACAAGAGTTGATCGATTTGATACTCCATATTTTTTGAAAGATAGATTATTTCTGGAGGGAAGTACAGGCCACAACAAAGATGAAACCATAAGGAATTAATTTAATTTCGGCAGCGATTGGACAGTTTGTGAATAACCAGACAGGTACTTCAAAGGAACGTATAGATGCACGAGAAATGCCCATGGTAAGGGAAATAAGACCTACAACCGACGTATAAGAAAACTTTTTTTATTGTCAATTGAACAGGTGCTCTAAACAATCTGAGTATAACTGTGGATAGTTTTAAATGAAAATGATTAAAGAAATCAGTAAATTAATTCATTAATTTTTTTCTTAAAATTATGGTTTTGGCTATTTTTTTAAATTTCGTGGATAATGTATTGATGAATTCTCACAGTGATGTGAAAGTGTTCTCAGTTAGACCCTGTATATGTATTTAGAAAAATTTAACAAAAAATAATTAAAAAATTTCAAATATAATAAAATATTATCTAAGAAAAAAAGTAAATTTGTGAACAGAATAATAATCAGCTACAATGAAACCAAATTTATCAAATTAAATAATCAATTTATTCGATTATAGGATAAATAGGATTTTTTGGAAAATGACAGTTATTAATCTCCCGCGCCATTTTCATGTATCCTTGTATACCCCATGATTGGCCCCATCCATTTTTCAAGAGCCAATACTTTTCTCCTTTAGAAACCCCATAACCGACAACAGAAACTCCATGGTCAAATTTTAAATATAAACAATTTTTAATATGATATACTCCTAAAAACTTTAATTGATATTTACCTCGAAAATATTTTTGAAACTTAACGCGAGAACTATCAACATTAACAGTAACAGGACCAAATTTGTTGAGAACATGCATAAGCATTTTTTCGTCACCATCTTTAAATTTTTTATAACCAGTCAAGGTAAATTTAATATCTGGTTGACTAGCATATTTGCATTTACCCTCCTATACGATTATTAAAAAGGTACTTTTTCTTTATATGGATATCGTTTTACAGAATTAATTCCTCCTTTTTTTTGTACGTATTTATACACAAGTTCAGCACACCCTCCATTGCATCCTCTATTCTCTGAACAATCAATTATGTTTTGTTCGCTCATAGATATAAGTTTATTGTGTTTGATTGCAAAATGCGACTCCAATGTGGCCAACTAAATGCATTAAACAGTAGTTTACTGCACCAAATGCATAACATGACCCACATATACTTCCTTGATCTTTTATGCCAGTTACACAATTTCGTTTTATCCAATTAAAAGATGGATGATATCTTTTTTTATTTACATGAATTGAATAATCTTCAAGTAATTCATCTTCGTATGTATTCTGAGTATTATAAAAATCAAATTTTCTTGGTTTGCTAATTTCTCTTCTTGTCTACAAATATTTATTGTGAATTAACCATGTCAGCAAATTGAGTAATTCCCAATTCATATGAAAATATTCCTTGTTTTGATAGTAAATTGTGTTTGTCAGTCAATCTCAAGTTTTCAGTAAAAATAGCCATTCTAACTTGGAGTTCTACACCTGAATATGATTTATCTGTAAAAAGTGAAAATAAACTTAACTATATTTTTCCATAAAATTATTCCATTGGATTTCATAATATTCATCCACTTTAATGGAATGATTGTTTGATTCGTATTTGAAATGAATTTTAGATGATATAACATAATTGAACAATAACAGAAAAACATGGATAATTAGGCCGATCATTTTAATTAATTCTGTCTATTTTTATTTAAATACTTTTATAATATTAATATATAAAATAATACATCACTAAAAGTGCAACTCCCAACATTACACAGCCACGACGTGTCTTATGAGAAAAACATACATCACCCCTCTCCAATTTATATTCCCCAAACTACTTCTCCCATAGAGTAGTTGCTCAGAAATTTTAAGTTTAAAAAAGATTTGGTGAAGTTCACGTGCTTAGCTGTGATTACAGGAATCTCGTACTTTGCCGCCCTGCATATGGTGAATTTTTATTATTTTACGTAATTGTAACAAAGATTATTTGTTTTTTCTTATAAGCCAATTTGGACTCTTTCCAGTGATTATATTCATCGTTTCAATATCATCAATAGTGGAGTCATACCACAATAATATGTCTAAATATATGTTATGTTGTCTAATTAAGTGGTTTCCGACCTTTGGAGATCTCATGAACGAGTTTCCTCCACTTTCCCCGATCCGTTGCAATTTGGAGTAGCCTTGATATAGGTAGGAAGTCGGAAGTGCTTCTCTCTTCATGGACTTCCTGTGTTCCCTAACCCTAACCCTAACCCTTCTCTCTACTTTTCTAGACCTGTCGAAGTGCTTCTCTCTTCATGGAGAAAACTGAAGAAGAATTCTAACCCAGTTTACTTCTCGGATGAAGACGTGAAGAATGCGCTGCGTTTTACAAGAACAACGTACTCTGCCGGTCCCGACAACATTCCAGTAGTGTTATTGAAGAACCTTAGAGATATTGGAGTCGGTCTTACAACTATTCAATTAATTGTAATGTAATACCGTTGTTATGGAAGCAAGCCAACATCCGAACTATACTGAAACCTGGAAACCTAAGGAAGATCCGGCATCATTTAGACCTGTGTCATTGTTATGTTCCATATCGAAATCCTGGAAAGGCTTGTGCTTGGAAGAATAAGGCTTTCTCAGAAAAGGATTTTTAACACGGATTTAAGAGCGATTGTTCTACATCAACGTACCTACAGAAATTAACCAACTTTATTAGAGATGGATTTTCAAACAACCAAGGCATTTGAAAACAGTCTTATGTTCCATTGATATTAACAAGGCCTTTGATTCAATTTCGAGAAAATATTATCAAAGAAAATTTTCCAGTCGAGATCCCGGGGAAGTTTAAACTTTCGATAAAAATTCTTAAACGAAGGACGTGTATGCCTCGGAAGGACTGAAATCAGTCTCACGTATTCTCCCAAACGGTGTCCCCCAAGGATCTCCTTTATCCCCGCCTTATTCAATTTATACCTGGCAGACCTCCCGACACCGGAATCCAATAACGATGTTCTACTCTCATATGCGGACGACATTGTTTTGGCCTCGCGTGATCGGGATATCCAAAATGCTACAGAAAGATTACAAATTAACCTGGACCGACTCAACGCCTGGTTAATGAAGAACCGACTCACGATAAATTCCAGAAAGTCGGTCACGTCTATGTTTACTTCGGTCAAAAGGTTGGAGAAGATGACTGTCGAGTTAAAATTGGACAACATTGAAATCCCCTTCACCAAATGTCAGAAGATCCTGGGCGTGACACTGGATGCACACATATGTTTGTCACCACACGTGGCAAACATTGTTCTAAAGTGCGAGAAGAGGATCAATGTATTATAATTGTTATCTGGAATATGGAAGACAGGTACCCACCCAGTCTTGATGAACATTTACAAGCAATACATCGAACCATGCTTCTTGTACGCGTGTGCTTCGTGGGGACCTTCATTATCATGGACGAACACTAAGAAAATTGAGGACGTTCAAAAGAAGGCTTTCAGAATGACGGAGCGGTGGTCTTGTGGGAGACACAGAACCGGACCGACTACTCTGGAGGCCCTCATTAAACAAAACTCCGGCATGCGGGAAAATGGCCCTGCAAATACAGTCAGCCGCCCTGTACGAGCTTATGTGGGTACGAGGGAGGCACACCGGGAAAGAATGAGGATTTTGGCGGAGCGCATCTGGATCACGTGATAGTTAGTTTTGATTTTACCGTGGTTTTGGGTGTTAATTAAATAAATAAAAATTACATTTCTGAAGCTTTTCATTTATCTGAAATTATTAATTTTTTCCATAATATTAGTTTTTGGTTGAGCTGGTGACGTGGCTCTTGAACTCAATGTCTGGAAAACACAGTATCAAGCATTGGACTTCTCACGTTTAACGTCAGGGGACTCTCTAGCGTTTGGAAACGGAAGGAACTGGTCGAGGATCTTTCAAAATACAAGATTTCAATCGCCTGCCTTCAGGAGACTAAACTAATAAACGGGATCGAAGAACAACATGGGAACTTTCGACTAATCTTCCTTCCAGGTGGAAACAAGCACTATGGGCTAGGATTTGCCGTCAGGAATGATCTATCCAAGAGAGTCTGCCAATATTACAGTGTGAATGATAGAATCGGGGTGTTGCAATTGAAACTGGATGACCTCAACCCGTCGAAGAAATATCTAACTATAATAAACGTTTACGCCCCTCACAGTGGATGGCTTAATAAAAACCCTGATGAGATTGATGACTTTTACATCAGTCTTTCTGCCGTTTTCTCCATGTATGCTCTCTCAACACTAGTAATGATCGCAGGAGACCTAAATGCGAAAGCTGGCACCCAGGTTACGACCGATGAGACATTCATGGGAAGGCATGGTAGGGGGAAAAGAAATCTCCCGGGAACTCTACTAGCTAACTTCTGTCAAACGAACAACCTATTTTTATGCAATACAGCCTTCATGCATCCAGCCAGACATAAATCTACGTGGTCGGGACACAGAACAAACCCAGAAGGGCGAGTGATGAATATGTACAACCAGATCGACTATATCATATGCAGGCAAAAAGATCGAGGAATTATACTTGATGCACGAGCTTATGGTGGATCGATTATCGACAGCGACCACAAAATGGTTATTGCTAGACTTTCTCTAAAGAGATTTATGGTACTACAAAGAACGAAATGGAAGCACATTGAAACCACAGAACCCAACTATAGACGTTATAATTTGGAATCCTTAATCAGTCAATCAGAAGGGGCCCTAGCATTCAAAGAATATCTGGATGCAGAACTAGAAAACATGCCTACAGATTTGCCGCCCGGAAAATCCTGGGATTTTGTAAAGCAGTCAATACATAAAGGAGCCAATCTGCATCTATTGAAAGAAAATGAGAAAATCCCATCGCACAATGAAATTTACACGGTGAAGGACCTTGCCAATAAACAGAAGACCATATGGATGCTATATCAAAATACTGACGATTCGAACGTAAAATCAAAATTGCGGCTAGAAAGAAAAACTATCAAAGCAAAAATAAGAAAAACTATACGCCAGCATAACAGAAATAGAGCACTGGACCAGATTAAGAAGATAGAATCTCTCAAGGACAACGCTAGATTCTACGAGGCTGTGAAACAGATGAAAGGAAAGAGACCCCATCAACCGATAATGATAAGAGATGACAAAGGAACGCAGATTGTAGACCAAATGGAAGTGGCTGAAATTATCGCTGCCCACTTTGGAAAACTTTTTGACCCAAGGAACGACACTATCAACCTAGAACGAGGAAATCACACCATATGAAGTTGAACTTGTGAGTTCCAAGTTAAAAAACAACAGGATTCCTGGCCCCGACGGACTCGGTGGTGAATTCTTGAAATATGGAACTTAAAAGCTGTATGAATGCATCGCTAGGATTCTGAATGAAATGTACTATTACGGTCACACGCTGACCCTGGGAGAGGGAATTTTGATACCTGTACAGAAGGCGAATAAACCAAGATCTAAGGTGGAGAACCTCCGTCCGGTCATATTAATGAATTCACTTCGGAAAATTCTGGCGAAAATAACATTACAAAGGATGGAAGGACGCCTAGATACTTTTCTGTCGCCATACCACAGCGGATTCCGAAAAGGAAGATCTACTTCAGATGTTTTGTGGTCCCACAAGTGGAGATCTGAGGCCGTTCAAAAGTTCAAAATGTCTACAACCATCCTCGGAATCGACATTTCGAGGGCCTTCGACTCTGTCGACAGACGGAGGCTAATACTGGTTTTGGAAAGTTTCCTAGACGCTTCCACTGTCAGAATGGCCACCACCCTCCTAGCTGATACTTGGCTCACTGTAAGAGTCGGGGGAGCCTTGTCTCGCCGATTTGAGACGACTGTTGGCACTCCACAGGGAGACCCATTATCACCTATACTTTTTGTCATATACCTTGAAGCTGCTTTACGGGAGTCAAAACCGATAATGGGTGAAAAGACAAACATTATTGCGTATGCTGACGACGTAGACTTTATTTCAAATGACAAAATACCGCTCACCCGCTTGATGGAAGAAGTGTCTGGAAGACTAGCCGAATGGTTCCTAACAGTAAATCCGGACAAGACTGACGTAACTGAACTCAAGAGGGAAGAAACAAGGACGGAGGAGTACTGGCGCAAATGCAAAAAGCTTGGCTCCCTCCTAGGAGACCATGAAGAAATTACGAGAAGGAAAACCCTAGCACAAACTGCCCTCTCCAGATTAAAGAACATCTGGCTTCACAAAAAGGGCCTTGACATTATAACAAAAACTCGATTATACAACTCGCTAGTGAAACCCATACTACTATATAACGCTGGTACCTGGGCCTGCTCAAGAAATGAACTGAAGAGGCTTAATGCGTTTCATAGAGACCAACTACGGCATATGATGTTCGAAAGAAGTGATACGAGGATGTCATCTAATCTTCTTTATAAGAGGACGAAGACCTCAGAAATTTCTAATGAGATTCTGGATACACGATGGAGGCTTTTCGGCCATATTCTGCGACTGGACCTAGATGCCCCCGCGAACGTAGCCATGGAGGATTACTTCATGTTGGAGGCCCCCCGTTTCCGTGGTCGCCCAAGGACGACACTGGCAGTCGTTCTCGACGAGGACCTCAAAGAAATGGGACGGCATCTTGGAAGTGGAGAGGATCTTGACTGGTTGCGCACTGCGGCTTTGAATAGGAGGAAGTGGATGAAACTAACCAGTGATTTGCTAACTCGTGTTGCACATGCTTTGTCAAGTCCTATGACATAGCGATAAGTGCTTATAATAATAATAATAGTCATCAGTGGAACTGGATTGTCTAGAAGGACCCACACACAAGAAAAAGAAAAAAAGAAGTGAAGATTATTCCTTGGTTCTACAATTAGTTAAAGTTTGCTGTTCTTTACTTAAATAAAATGTGTGTCCTGCCTATGCGGAGCTATAAATATTATGGTTCTCGTGAAAAGGCTGTTATTATTATTATTGTTAGGTCCGTGAAGCAGTATTAAAATAGAACATATTTTCGTGCTAATTTCCCCTCCTATTTAAATTAATTTTCCATTTAGTATTTTGCTCATAAGAAGCCTTATTATTCGGCCAGCTTACTGAAAGTAGATATATGCAACGGTATGTTTGATATCATTTTTTCAAAGAACACAAACCAAAAAATTAAAAATATCATATTTTTTTGACCCGCCTTATATGTATAGTGTAAATTTCTTTATCTTAATTATCTTGAATTGTGATCATTTCTCTTTCGGTATTCGTTACTGTATATTTTTTCGTTGAAATTTGGTCGTATAAGGGGTATTTTCCATTAGCGTTCCCGTCGCGGCGCATTAAAATTTTATCACCGTCTTCAATTTGTCGTATTTCCATATTCTACGGTTTTTCATGAACTACGTTTTGCATTATAAATAATAAATGCTAATAAACTATATAATTTATAACGTCCAAATTGATTTAGATTATGTTGAGCCTAATATAAGTATACAACTACACTGTATTTTTGTTTTAATTCAGCTCCTTGATGTTTGCTCATTCTCTCCAGTCAATAAAATCATCATGTCCCGTTTCACGGAAAATCTTAATTTTTTCAATTGCTTCTCGTGTTAATCTTTCTAGTACCATATTTTATAATTATTATAATTATTTAAGCCAAAGAAATACCGTCTCTACCACTAACTAACTCTCATTAATCGTGCCAATTTTTCTCGATGCTCCAACCGCGACCCCACACATTTTCTATACGGACGGGGTCTTTTACCCCACCTCTTCTGAAATTGCCTCCATTTGCCTCTATGATAGACTCGAGTGTTCTGGGGGCAATTTCTTCATTTTGTATATTTTTTCAGTAATTTTATTGCTCTTGAATGGATGTCTTGAATATTAATTAGGTTAGTTGCCGACAGGTTAGATCCTCATGCAGCACATGCATAGCCTACTGTTGGCTCGATATACTGCTTGTAGAGGGTCCTGATACTTGGCGGATAAATTCCTCCACAGTTCCAAAGGAAGGCTTTTACACAATTGATCTTCTTTGCACAGGTTAACATGATGGATTCCACATGGGCTGAAAAGCAGAGGAAAGTATCAAAGTTACTCCAGTATCTTCGGCGAATTCTTTTGTATAATTGATATTTTCAAAAAAAACTATATAATAAGTTTTATTTTTAATTATTAATAAATTTCTTCCAATGAAATGTTTTCTGAAAAAAATATTTTTTAGTATTTTGAGCATTGACCTCACAGCTCTAGACTGTGACAAAAAATATTACTGAAATAACTGGACTTCGCAAAAATTTCTATCGCTATATTCGTCCATGCTGAACCAAATAGAAAACATGTTTTTCAAAATCGAAAAAGTAATGATCTAAAACTTACAAATAAAGAAACTTTTTTATTGTCAATTGAACAGGCTCTCAAACAATCTGAGTGTAACTGTGAATCGTTTTAAATGAAAATGATTAAAGAAATCAGTTAAATTAATTCATTAATTTTTTTCTTAAAATTATTGTTTTGGCTATTTTTTTAAATTTCGCGTATAAATGTATTGATGAATTCTCACAGTGATGTGAAAGTTTTCTCAGTTAGACACTGTATATGTATTTAGAAAAATTTAAAAAAAAATATTTAAAAAAATTTCAAATATAAAAAATATTATCTAAGAAAACGTGAAATTTGTGAACCGAATAATAATCTATGAAACCAAATTTATCAAATTAAATTGTCAATTTATTCGATTATAGGATAAATAGATCTTTTGGAAAATGACAGTTATTAATCTCCCGCGCAATTTTCATGTATCCGTGTATACCCCATGATTTGCCCCATCCATTTTTCAAGAGCCAATACTTTTCTCCTTTAGAAACCCATAACCGACAACAGAAACTCCATGGTCATATTTTTTAAATTTAAACAATTTTTAATATGATATATTCCTAAAACTTTAATTGATATTTACTAGAATATTGTTGAAACATAAAGCGAGAACCATCAACATTAACAGTAACAGGACCAAATTTGATGAGAACATGCATAAGCATTTTTTCGTCACCATCTTTAAATTTTATATAACCAGTCAAGTTAAATTTAATATCTGGTTGACCATCATATTTGCATTTACCCTCCTATACGATTATTAAAAAAATACTTTTCCTTTATATGGATATCGTTTTACAGAATTAATTCCTCCATTTTTTTGTACGTAATCATACACAAGTTCTACACACCCTCCAACACATCCTTTATCTACTGAACAATCGACCATGTTTTGTTCGCTCATAGATATAAGTTTATTGTGTTTGATTGCAAAATGCGACTCCAATGTGGCCAACTAAATGCATTAAACAATAATTTACTGCACAAAATGCATAACATGAACCACATCTACTTCCTTGCTTTTTTATGCCAGTTACACAATTTCGTTTTATCCAATTAAAAGATGAATGATATCTTTTTTTATTTACATGAATTGAATAATCTTCAAGTAATTCATCTTCGTATGTATTCTGAGTATTATAAAAATCAAATTTTCTTGGTTTGCTAATTTCTCTTCTTGTCTACAAATATTTATTGTGAATTAACCATGTCAGCAAAGTGAGTAATTCCCAATTCATAGGAATATATTCCTTGTTTTGATAGTAAATTGTGTTTGTCAATCAATCTCAAGTTTTCAGTAAAAATAGCCTTTCTAACTTGGAGTTCTACACCTGAATATGATTTATCTGTAAAAAGTGAAAATAAACTTAACTATATTTTTCCATAAAATTATTCCATTGGATTTCATAATATTCATCCACGTTAATGGAATGATTGTTTGATTCGTATTTGAAATAAATTTTAGATGATATAACATAATTGAACAATAACAGAAAAACTTGGATAATTAGGCCGATCATTTTAATTATTTCTGTCTATTTTTTATTTAAATGTTTTTTAAATATTAATATATCTATAATATAAAATAATACATCACTAAAAGTACAACTCCCAACATTACACAGCCACGACGTGTCTTATGAAAAGGACATACATCATACCTCTCCAATTTTTATTCCCCAAACCACCCCTTCTACAGAGAAGTTGTGTTGGATCGCAAGAAGGCGCACGAGGAGATGAGAAATCTAATTGAGGCCTTCGAGATCACTCAATTAATTTAATAATTAAATTAATTATTGGTGTTTTTGGATTAATAAAAATAATAATAACAGATCTGGATGTTGATTGTGACTTCCAGAATTTTCTGATGTTTGCTCAAATAGGTTTCGGTATTATCCAAATTAGCTCCACCGTCTTTCATAGTCTTTATCGAAAGTGAATAATGTGGTGACTGATTTCTCCAGGCTAATTCATAAGTGGTTATTCTATAACCAAACGTTAAGACGACCCAGGCGTTAATACAATCTTTATGTTGAAACCTGAATATCTTTATCATGTGAAGCCAAAAGAATGTCATCTTCATAAGTCAGTAGGATGTCGTTTTCGTTTCTTGGAATGGACGATCGGCCGTAAATAGGTTGAACAGTAAAGGGGAGAGGGTGATCCTTGGGTGACGCCATTCGGTAGAAGTAGAGATGTTGTCCCTTACAACCAACATCAGAGGTCCTCTAGAGCCTGTTCTACGGCTGAGGTCAAAACGGGCAAAGTAGGCGGTCTTATAAAGGATTTTTTGTTTTTTCCCACACGCGGTTGTAGAATCTTGGAGATCCTAAAAAAAAAGTATTAAATGTTGGAGTATGAATTTATTCAAGGAACTAAAATGAATATATAAAAAATTAATAAAATAAAGATTTTTGAATTTAAAAAATATTTGTTAAAAAACTATAAGTGTAATCAAAAACTTGAATTATGAAAACCCAAAAATTTATTAACCATAAAAACAAATGTCATCCAATTAAACAATCAAATTATTCAATTATAGGATAAATGGGATTTAAAGGAAATACACAATCATTCATCCCACGTGCCAATTTTATGTAGCCGTTTATACCCCGGTCTTTGCCCACGCATTTTTTATGAGCCTATACTTCTCCCCTTTATAAATTTTCGAAGACATAATGAAGTGGTAAAGTACATCCATCTCATATTTGTCGAGTTTATGGAATCAAATAAAGCAGGAAATTGAAAGGACATTCGGTTCAGTCAATATTGACGAATCAAAATGTCGAAATTAGAGTTGACACGTCGATTTTGACAGAAACAAAATTACAATACAATAAACCTGACATTTTTATGTATGACAAAACAAAGAAGGAAGTAACTTTAATCGAAGTGGGCACTACCTCACAAGACCGACTAAAACAAGTTGAAGTTGAGAAACTTCACAAATATGACTTGCTTGCAAATGAATTTTCGCTACTCTATGAATGCCAAGTGAATATTTTCCAGCGGGTTTGACATGGGATGGAGTTGTCTCAGATGCTTAAAAAATCATATGGATAAATTATCTATTGAAGAATCAACGAGGATTTACATCCAATCGGTTGTTCTGAAGAGAACGCTCGAAAGTATGCTCATTGAACATAAGTATGGGATTAAGGTATACGTTGAAGAGTACGCCTCTGCTACTCCCCAACTTGTAGAACTGGCATTCCGTCCACAGTCCACTGGACCCTAACAGAGATATTTCAACTGAATATGATGTGGAGATATGGAGTAACAGGGAGTTTATGGCACACTCTTCTTCTAAGAGAAGAAGGATTACTAGCATTCTGGACTAAAATCCGTTTAATTAGTTAATCTACTCATTAATTTTTTTATAAAAATATTATTTATAACTATGGAACGTTTTTTTATAAAAATATATTTATTACAAAATACTACAATATGGCCAACTAAATGCATTAAACAATAGTTTACTGCACCAAATGCATAACATGTAACAGGAGGTTATGGCAAACTCTATATCGACTGAATCTGATGGGAGTGACAGGGACTCTTTTGGCACACTCTTCTTCTAAGATTATTATTATTAACTCAAGAACACTAATAGTTAATTTAATTACTAAATTAATTTTTTTTAAGAATAACAATTTATTGAAGAATAAAACCAAATAACAATTTATTGAAAAATAAAACTAAATTAATTAAGTGATCTCGAAGGCCTCAATCAGAATTCTCATTTTCTCCTCGTGCGCCTTCTGGGATCCAACACAACTTCTCTGTGGGCGGAGTGGTTTCGGGAATAGGAATTGGAGAGGAGTGATGTATACCCTTCTCATAAGACACGTCGTGGCTGTGTATTGTTGAGAGTGGCACTGCTTGCACAGGGTAGCAAATCCCTTTCCATTTTGTCGGATAAGGTCTTCAAGTTATGAGGGTATTAGTTTTTCTAGTTTCCCGAGATTACTAATAGTAGTGGCTGTTAAGGTCTGAATGTTGAGGATTTTTTGTTTGTTCGTCCAGGACAGATTGATTCCCCATGACGTAGAGGCATAGCTGACAGATGAATGAATTGTTTGTACAATAATTTCAAAGCTGGGAAAGGAGTTTTAATGCCACCGAAAATAGTTTTGATTAAGATTCTGGAGTTACGATGTTTATTAACGATGCACAAGATTGACATCTGCCTTATCCAGGAGTGAAAACTTTCTACAAAGAGTACAACCCCACTTTTTCCTAGATACATCTCTATCAGAAAAGACCGTATTGGACGCGGTGGCGGCTTACTCACCATTATTAAAACGGTTTATCCTTCCACGATGTGAGCTCGCAAGTGAATGATTTAATTCTACACGACAAGACCGCGGAATAAATTTCTATTGATCTTATTAATGAGTCAGAACTCCTTATTCTAATCAACATTTACATTCCACCACCGGGATCCTGTCCTAATAACTATTTTCCGAAGCTCGACAAACTACAAGAAATTCGAAATGTGTTACCATGTGGGGATTTCAACGCCAAACATCCGCAATGGCTTAGTACCCAGTCGGCAGACAAGAGGGGGAGTCTAATTATCGACTCTCTCGAAAAAATGGTGATTCTGAATCACCCGAATATCTTCACAAGGACACCTATCCGAAGAAATGACAACCCAACCCCCAACATATTTATTGCTTCCTCTAGGATTGCCCCGAAGATTTCATGGAACGTCTCCTACGATTTTCATAATGATCATACTTTGATTATATTAAAACTGAACCGATTCAATAACTCACGTAGAATTAAAGCAACCTTCAAGGTCTACAAGAAAGCTGACTGGTCGAATTTAAAGCTCTTCATTGACCACAACCTAATAGATTTTGATCCCACCTCATTTTGCTTTATCGACAAAGCAGTGGGCCATCTAAACCATTTTTCTAGCTAAAAAGTTTTTACCACGTGCAGTTTACAAATCCTACAAGCCTACTCTGGACTCGGAGACTCGTCTTTTCGTCAAACAAAGAAACTCCCTGAAGATGAATCATCTGCAAACCTCTTCTGATTTGGAAATATAGAATGCTTAAATCAGAGAATTACTAAGCTCATCAGAGAAAAGAAGATAGGCGTGGAACCGCCTATTATCATCTATTGGACATATGAAATCCACGAGTCTTTCATGGAAAACTCGAATCAAGCTAAACTTATCAGATGAATCTGAATCTTTTTTGCTCCAAATACTGTGCAAGCTAACAACCTAATGAAATATTACGCATCCATAAGTCACAAGGACTTCTCGAAATCCCATTCTTGTCACCTTCGGAATTTAATGCCTAAACCAATTTCGTGGATCAATTTATTTACGCATGCCGAGGTCACAAGCTATAAGATCGATGAAGAGATCTTATACATGTGGTCCTGACTGCATTCCGGGAATTTTGCTAAAACGACTTGGTAATGTTGCAATCAATTCGATTACGTCAATTTTTAATTTGTCTTCTAACATGAACGTTATCCCATGCAAATGGAAGAACTCACTTATAATACCCATCCTAAACTAGGAAAACCGAAGACCATACCTTCTTCCTACCGTCCAATTTCATTAACGTGCGCATTATCGCGCCTAATGGAGAAACTCGTACTCTGGAAAATTACACCCCATTTGCTCGACTGCCACTTTCAACATGGTTTCAAATGTGAGTGATCAACTACGACACATTTGACTTACTGTCTCAATTTATATCAGAAGGGTTCAACGTACCGAAACGCCATTAACGGACAATAGTTGTTTCCTGGATATCCAGAAGGCGTTCGATTCTATCTCGAGAACATTACCACGAAAAGGTTTTTGACACCACCATTTAGCAGGATTTGAAAAGATCCACAGCCAATTTTCTCTCCGGAAGAAGAGGACGTGTCTGTATAGCCACGCAAGATCGAGGTCCCGTCTCCTACCAAATGGCGTCCCTCAATGATCGCCCTTCTCTCCGGCGTTATTCAACTTATTCCTCAACGATTTACCCTGCCCTGGAGGACCAGATCAATGCTTCTTACTTATGCTGACGATCTAATCATCGCTAGCAGGAACAAATACGTGGGTACAGCAAAATCAGAGCTTCAGTCACATATTTGACGACCTGGGAGCCTGGTTGAAGTTGAATTGTCTCTCCAAATCCAGGGATAAATCAAAGTATACAATCTTCACCACGGACAGAAAAGAAAAACATACACTCGATTTGAACATTTATGGAGACTCCTTACCATTACAGATTCGTACAACTATCCTGGGAGTGACATTTGACCCTTTGATGATATTTTTCAACATGTGAAACGTTATGACAAAAGGTCTCAGGAAACTAAATATAATCAAACCGCTCAGGAATGCGCCCTCGTCTTGTTCAATCAAACCGACGATTTGAGTATGCTTGTGCCTCATGGGCCTATGGAGCTTCGATATCAAATTCATTCAAGATCAATTCCCTAATTGGCAAACTGGCACGTCTAACGAATCTACACCCGATCTTTCCCCCAATGCTTGACCACACCGCAATCAAAATTAATGGCTCCGGCTTCATCGGTCTGTGTGGCCAAGAAACAAGCCGTTTCTTCTATCCAAGGCTAGAGGCCTCAAATACACGAAATTTGGGGAAAAAACCCACCCCTCTTCAAACTCTAATGAAAGATGATCGTCGACTATTCAAGAGAGCGGTGGGTACTCTTGAGGAACATAGGAAAAATCTCTCGATCCTGTTGAGGCGTACCGGGATCACTTAATTAGTTGGTTTACTCCTCTTTCTTGGCGTTCCCTTTTCGGGGTTATTAAATAAATAATATATATTTATTAACCAAAAATATTTTTATTGACGGAAACAAGTGAAATATGTGAAAATAAATTAATTCTATATATTACAAATTATGTTATATTGGCTCGTGGGGTCCGTCCATATCTTGGACAAATATGAGGAAAATTGAGGAAATGCAAAAGAGGGCTTACTGAGTAACGGAGCGTTGGATTTGTATAGATCATCGACCCGGACCTACGCCTCTGAGGCCCTTATGAGACTTGACTCCAGATCACGGGACGTTGGCCCTGAAAATTCAGGCAGCCGTCCTGTACGTTCATGCGCGGGCACAGAGGAAGAACAACGGGCAAAGATGAGATCTCTGTTAGAGTGATGCCGTCATCAGTGGACATTCACTGCGGAACTGGATTGTCTAAAAAGGACCCACACACAAGAAAAAAAGAAGTGAAGATCATTCCTTGGTTCTACGATTAGTTAAAGTTAACTGTTCTTTACTTAAATAAAGTGTGTGTCCTGCCTATGCGGAGGTATAATACTATGACTAGGGCAACCAGAAAGTTGTTCTTAAAAATGTAAAAAATTGACCTTAAAAGTCAACTAAATTGCTCTAAAAAATGAATTTTCGAATTCTACATATCTAAATATATCAATTCTACATATCTACAGTTCTACACTAAAGTTCTACAGAATAAATGGTTAAGAAAACAATCACCAAGAGACCTGTATTAAAATCAGTAAAAAGCACTAAAGTGAAGATCTCTTCTCGTCCTCCGGGAAGTGCTACTGCTGAATCATTCTCTCCAGAGAACAAGACTCCGCATAAGGCTGAATTTGTTAAACCACCGAATGTCATTACAAAATACGATCCCAGGATATATCTAAATATACGGATGAACTAATGAAACCCGATCATTCAGAGAACAAGACTATATTAATTACAGTGAATTCTACTATGAATGCAATTAAAATCGCAAATGTTTTACAATACTATGACCAATATGGATCTATGAAAATGAATCACAGAGGACCGGGCTCTTTCCGACTGGATTTCCTGGATAACTCCCATTTAGCCACCTTTATAGAAGCGGTGAATGAGACCTGCCCCTTTGGTAATGACAATCACCATTTCAAGACAATCTCAACAAAACCGTCTGAGATTGTCCTCAGGAACCTCCCCTTCTGGGTAAAGGAGGACGACCTCTTGGACTACCTTCAGGAGATGGCTCCCTCAGTCACGAAGGTTACCCGAATGTCAAGAGGATCACAGCCTATGCCTATGGCAAAGGCCTCAGTTAGTAGTAATGCGGAGGCCACATCGTTGATACGTTGTGGATTTTACATTGGATCAAACAAGATCGAGTGTGAGTGGATGAAGAGGCCCCCTCCCATCTGCTACAACTGTGAACGCATCGGCCACATCGCGGCACAGTGTAAGGAAAAGAAGAGATGCATCAAGTGTGGAGGGGAGCACGATCTTCTTATGTGTGAATATCCATCGAACGTGAAGACCAAATGTATCAATTGTGGAGGTGCAGGACACAATGCCCGCTATAGAGGATGTCCGGCAATGAGAGATGCATCGAAGAAAATAATTTCCAGACAAACAGTGTCTAGAAAAGAAGGAATCAAGCCAATTCAAGAAATGAAGCGGACCAATACTTCACATACTCCAGATTGGCCGATGGAGAGGAGAGCTAAAAGGAAAAATTTGCAGAGAAAAATAGAAGTTTGCGAGATGGTCAAACAGACGGAAGAGATTATGAAAACTGATAGTTCTCACATTCGTGATGGATCGGTGGATCTGGGCGCCAAACGTAAACATGAACAGAGCAAAACAGGAATCCCCGAGTCGGTATCTCGGGAGCTGAATGGTATTGTCTCTCGTCTGAACAATTTATGCAAAATGCTGAAAGTGGATTTTTGGAGTCTGGTGAACCTGGCTGTGGAAAGCGCAGGCCACCAACCAAACCGTTGAAAAGTAAATTGAAAGTAGTGCTGGTGAATGCCCGCTCCCTGGTGAAAAGGCATGATGAACTAGTGCTACTTGTGAGGATTGCCAAGGTGGATTTCTTGGTAGTCAACGAGACGAAAATCAAACAAGGAAAAAAATATAGTATGGAAGGATATAACTCGGTGGGCATTCCATGGAAAGATGGAGCAGTGGCTGGAACTAGAACTTCAATCTTTTTTCGAAATGGTTTGCAAATACGGAATGATTGCATCGTACTGGCCGATGAGTCGGAATTTGTGTCCGTGGATATTCTATGTGGAGGGAAATGGATAAGCGTAGGAAAGCTATGTTCTAAGGACTTGGCCCGATCTTCTGCGAAAATTGTTTAATTTTTCGAAACTAACCCGATGTCGATTTTGGTAGGAAACCTCAACGCTAAGAATACGAGCTATGGATGCTGCAAAAATAATGGGGACGGGCGACTCCTATCAGATATTGCTAGCGAAATTGGAGTTGAGGTCTTGACGTCTAAAGAACCTAACCATTTCTCATACAACGGAGCTGACATGTTGGGATTGGCTCTAGTGTCTCCACAGCTCCTGGATTATGTGGACGGACCTCGTTGCTTTGAGACATTGGGAGTGATCATATTCCGCCGGAAATATCTATAAACTTGGAACCAAACATTGCAGAAAATATTTTCCTATACTATGATACTTCGTCGATAGACTGGGTACATTATCGTCATTATTTGTCTCAGAACTTGCTATCGAAGACTATCACTTGTTCTACACCAAATGAGCTGGACGTTTTTGACAGGGTATTATCCAGCACTATGCTGACGTATCTTCAATTATATGGAAGGAAGGTTTACTCGAAGAGCTTTCTGAAGAGCGAAGATTCTTGCCCGCCTATAATACGGGATCTTATTCGCGAGAGGAATACTCTGAAGGCGAAGCACAGACGATGTATTGATATGTGGGACAGGAAAATCTTGAAATACAGAATTGATGTGATCCAAACAATGTTACAAGAAGCTTGGAGAGTAAACGCCGAAAATAAATTGAAGAGTGCAGCCTCTAAGGTTAACTGGAAAAACCCTTGTTTTTGGAAAATGTACAGAAGGCTAACGAATGGGAGTTTAAAAGCAAAAAACATTGAGCTGGCCGATCAAAATGGAAGGACAATCCCATTGGAAAAAGTTCCTTCGGTATTCAGAAGTCAACTAGAGAATATACAGCAGAGCTTTTCAAAAAATAATTCTCGCGGCACACTAATCGTAAAAAAAATAATCCACGGCCCAAATTAAAAAATAAAAAAATTAAATTTTTAAAATGTGTAAAACTAAGTACAAAAATTAATAATTTAATGCCCAAATTTTTATTAATAAAAAAATGAATTCATTATTATTGTTTTTGCATATATTTTCAATATCAGGTCGAATGGTTGACAAAGCCACTCGCATTTCAGCACAAATCGGACGAGAAACAGTATTATTTGAAAAAGGTATCTACATTATTATTTGTTCATATTTATGACCAAACATAGTCCGAGCAATAATACGACAAGCAGGGATTATCAAGTTTTCGCCAATAATGTGAGGTTTTAGTTGTTTTGCTATCACTTCTGAGATCAGGTAAACATTTCAATGATTCTTTTGTGTTTAAAAAAGTTTCACTGAACATCAGATCTACGATTCATAGTAAAAACTAAATAATACTTAAGTTGTTTTTTTTCAAATGGATAAAATAATCCACAGATTTTTCGGAATAGTCCGGATGCTTGGAAGTAAAATGTCTCTTTAGTTTGCTAGGAACCATAGCATCACTTGCCAAAACTTCCATGCAAATTAGACATTGAGGTAGTTTATTTTTATCTTTGCATATAAATCCAAATGACAAATAAGAATCTTTATATGAACGACGAACTGATTTACCCATAAGCACGTTGATGCGCACGTTATTGAAAAATTAATAATAATGGTTAACCAATGTAAATGTCATTTAATGTATACACTCAATCCCATAAATGTTGACCCAATTCCCATAAATGTTGACCCAATTCCCATAAATGTTGTCCCAATTCCCATAAATGATGTCCAAGTTATATATATAAATAATACACAAGTAAATCTATATTTTAAAAATTTTAATTTTTTAGATTGTTATCAACTAATACAGATATGAGAAGTCGCAAGGTTTTTATGAACGAAAGTCTATTTATCACTTCGATCAGTAAAAGAGTTTGAATAGGTGTATACAAAGTGTTACAAACATTTTATTTACCCCCTTATTCAAACTGACTTGAACCCAATTGAAAACTTTTTTTATTGTGTGAAATCTCGCCTAAATGTAATTAGACCAAGAGTAACTGTAAGAGGAGAATTGCTAACAAATATCGGATTTGTTATGAGTGGTCTCGAAACCGAGATTTGTCCTCATATTACAGTTTTTGGAAAGGGAAAATGGAATTAATAACAGATTAATTGAATAAAATACTTTTTTCCTAAATTATTTATTAGTATAATATATATAATTTGGACACCATTTATGGGAATTGGGTCATCATTTATGGGATTTGGGTCATCATTTATGGGAATTGGGACAACATTTATGGGAATTGGGTCAACATTTATGGGAATTGGGTCAACATTTATGGATTCAGTGTAATAAAAAATAATTATTTTAATTTTAGTAATTATTTTAATTCGTTTATCTTTTTAAATTAATTAGGTCAAAAATGTATACAAATTTATTCAAATTTGTATTTGGCAGGCGGCACACTAGAAAT
Source organism: Dicyema japonicum (assembly GCA_011109175.1). NCBI lineage: Eukaryota > Metazoa > Dicyemida > Rhombozoa > Dicyemidae > Dicyema > Dicyema japonicum. The sequence continues at coordinate 989,124 of RDEW01000006.1, forward strand.
TGTCTTGCGGCACACCGTTTGACACCCTGTATATTATACAGGGTGTCGATCCTATTAGTGTTATAAATGAAAAATTTTCAGATGAGTTGCCTAATTTCATGGATTACTCTATGGAAGATCCGTGTTGTTTGGCAGAAAAAGTCTCAATGGCAGAAGTTAGAACAGCAATTCGTGAATGCAAGAACAAGGCACCCGGATTTGATGGGATTCCTATGATTATGTTCAAAGAAGGTTCTGATGAACTATTGTCTGTTCTACGAGAGATGAACGACTCGAGTTTCAGGCTCGGACACGTGCCTCCTTTATGGAAACGATCTATTGTTAAGATGATCCTCAAGCCAGGAAAAGCAAGGAAGGATCCCCTCAGTTATAGGCCGATAAGTCTCATATGTTCTACATAAAAGATTATGGAACGTATTGTATTTAAGAGACTGAATCGGTATATAGAGGGGAGCAACTTTCTACGACCTAATCAATTTGGTTTCCGTCCGAGAAGATCATGTGGAGATTGTATCCACTCACTAAACTACGAAATTATAAATACACTGGAGAAGAAAAGCCAGTTGAGCCTTATTTGTCTCGACATATCAAAGGCATTTGACAGTGTATGGCACGAGGCGTTATTTCGTCAACTAGTTCGGTCTAAAATAACCAGAGAAATGTTCCTATGGCTGAAAGACTATCTAACTGGGAGGATATCCCACGTGGTAGTTGGTGGAAGTTATTCGGATGGAATATCATTTAAAAGAGGAGTCCCACAGGGATCTATTCTTAGCCCTTTGCTATTTAACATATTTATGGAAGATTTTCCGTCTCCGCAGAACGCCAGAACCAAGCTAATGATTTACGCGGACGACATTCTAATCCTGGATTCATCTTTGAAGGCATACATCTCAGAGCGGCGACTAGGTGTTTTTATCGACAAAGTCCAGGGTTGATGCGATCAGAGAGGCATGAAACTCTCGACGGAAAAAATCCAGTTATTTGAGGATAAGCAGGTCGGGTAGACATCAGGAAGAGCCCTACACTATCTGTATACCGAGAGTTTCGTAATTGAAATACCTAAGGATTTCAGTCGATGGAAGAGGATCATACATGAAGGACATTGAAGGGCAAAGGAAAAAGGCTTTGCAGGAACTGTACTGCACTAAAAGACTGAAGCTAGACGTCAATTCCATGCTCTTTATCTTCCGGAATGTGATTCTTCCCAGACTGATCTACGGAAGCGAGGGATGGTTCTACACCCCCTCGAGAGAAAGGATTCTCGCCCGACTGGAGAGAACACGGCAAGCGGCAATAAAACTAGCCCTCGGTAAGAAATTACAAGAAGCCCTGACGGAGGAAGAAAACAAACTTGTCAGGCCGATCAAGGAAGACATCCGAATCAGGACGTCAAAGTAAATAGACATAGGATGGATTGTCAGAAAAAGGGTACTGGGATGAAGAGTCAAGGCCTAACAGCAGACTTATTAGTACCTAATTCGTAACATGTTGTTGTTGATCTTTCATTTCATTTCTAAAAAATAAAAAGTTGCCCTAAGATATAGAAATTTATTTATTAGAACACAACATTAAATAATATTTAACATTTTCAGGTAGGAAATTTCTATCTTTGGTTAAAATTTAATAAAGAATTGAAAATGATCTCTCTACTTCACACGATGTTGCCGGACAATCCAGTAATAATGAGTGATCAAATGTTGAAATTGGTAGTTTAGATGACTCCATTATTTCTAAAATGTCGTTTCTTAATATCCGTTTGCTTATGTAGTCTCCAATTTTACAGGAATCTTTTTTTAAATTTTTCACAAAATGATATGCTTTTGAAATAGTAAATTTATTTGATTCAATTTTCATTAAAATATCTGTAAATGATATTCCCGGCTTATGTCTTTTAAATTCGTATGAAGTAATTGATTCATCACGGATTCTTTTGTAAAATATTTTTAAGCATGCCTGCGAAGCTTAGTCGCCACCTGAAACAGAAGATTTCCAATTCTTTAATAAAAGAAAATACGTCAGAAAGAAAAACTTGTCAATTATACAATATTGGAAAAGGAACTGTCTCACGAATTAAAAAGAAATCGGAAAAGGGATTCAGAAACACAAATATTCTCTGATGAACTCTCATCTAAGAAGTTTGAATCAGATCTTTCTATTAGAATTGATGGATAAGTATTCGAAGTCTTAAACATTTGAGAGAGGATGGTATTTCTTCAGGATTTCTCCTCAAAACTATTGCAAAAAATTGCAGCTAATCTTGGCTTCAATGATTTCAAAGCATCAAATGGATGGATCGATTTAAAAAGCGCCATGAATATTGTTCAAAGTAATTTCGGGTGAAAAGAACTCGTGACAGAAATAAAGTCGAAGATTTTTTTAACGATTACGACAATTTATTTGATAAATACGAGAAAAAAGATTTTTTAACTGCGACGAAACCTCTCTTTTTGTTTAAAAAAATTCATGTAAATCATTTGTCTCTTCGAATGAATGATGATTGTTTTGGTAAAAAAGCAAAGAACGAGTTTTTCTTTATGCTCCAGTCTTGAAGGTGAAAAATTAAAGCCCCATGTTATCGGGAAATTTAAATTACCAAGATGCTTAAAAAATATACAAACTGAGGATTATGGGGTATATTTTATTAAATTATTTTTAGGTTTTGTACACAGCGTCAAAAAATGCTTGGATGACGACTGATATTTTTGATAAATGGCTACAAAAAATAAACTTTGAATTGGTACAAAAAAAAGCAGAAAAATTTTTTTTATGGATAATGCACCCTGCCACTAATTTCAAAAATATTCAAACTTATCATTTCTTAAATTTCCTAAATATCTTTATTCAATACTTGCCCTGAAGGGCTCAAAGAATACTATGAATTCAGAATAAAAATTTCAAAGATTCTAAGAAATAAGTATAATACTGGGTTCAAAATAACTGATTATTTCTCATAAAATAAATTAAATCCTCTTTTTTATCGAAACAACATACTTTTTGTTATTAAAAATACAAATAATAATTTTAAAATGTAAGAATTATATACCCTCTATATTTGGGCACCTTCTATATTTGGGGCACTTTTCTATTGGGGTAGGGACGTAATGTATGAAGCAGCATCAGAAATAAGTAAATAAAAATTTTTCCTATCAACATTGAGTTTGCGGATGACGTCATCAATAATTTGACATATAAAGGGATGTATTAATTGCAATACAATCAATTAAAAAAATATTTTTGTGGATTCTTTAATGTTCCAAAAAGACAATTAACATACTTATCTTTGGCAACATCAGTTTCGTCAATTATTAAAACAATTTGTTCACTTGAAATTGTGTTAATAATTTGTGAAACCATCCTTTCAGCAAGAATGTCTCTACATTTGGTTTCTGAAGGAACAGAATGTCCATATTTATTTAAAAGCGAAATATCGTAACTTGTGAAGTGGAATATTTGCTGATAAAAATGCATTTGCAAGATCCATGGCAAAACAATCAGTAGTGACCTCATTTTTAATATGAGTATCCAAAGTATTATTCGTATTTGAGATTCTCAGAATTTGCTTTTTGGAATTCCGATGCTTTTCAATAAGCCATTGCTTGTTAGCGGTCACGTAAGAATTGCAAAATTTTCAGAATAATTTTTTATCCAATGAAGATGAAAACTCTTTAGGATATTTATTAACAATAGAAGAAATTTGTTTTTAGGTATTATAGAAAAACAGACAACAAGAACCATGTGCAGTTTGAAATTATATCAATATTAAAAAATTGCTATAATATTTTATAATTCACGTGATTAGTTATTTGTGTAACCGTTGGTGTTATTATTATAATTTTTTTTATTATTAATAAATAAAAAGTTGCTNCATGTGCAGTTTGAAATTATATCAATATTAAAAAATTGCTATAATATTTTATAATTCACGTGATTAGTTATTTGTGTAACCGTTGGTGTTATTATTATAATTTTTTTATCATTAATAAATAAAAAGTTGCTTATTCAAATAAAAGTTGACGGTAATAGTAAAAAATTGACTTTGTTGCATTTATAACTTTTTATATAAACATTTTTTATTAAAATAATTTGATTAATAGAATTTTAACACTATAATTGAACAAAGAACTCAAGTTGACTTTGTTGACTTTTGGTTGCCCTAATTATGACTCTCGTGAAAAGGCTGTATTATTATTATACAAATTATATTTGTTTCAATATTACACTGGAGTATAGGAGGCAGAGCCCTGAGATGCCATATGGGCAGAGGGTTCAATTGGACAAGGCGCTCTCGGAGTTGTTTCAGCAACCAGAATCGAACCTGCCTGAGAAGGCTGGCGAACAGGCAGGCGAGGAAGGTTGTTGATTATTAAATATATTAACTTTTTTATTGTTTGTTAAATAAAATTATCTTTGTTTCAATATTATAGTTTCATTTTTTAAATAATGTATATAAGTAAAAATAAATATTTTTCACTTTTTTGGGCACTCGAATGCTCCACCCTGGGTCCGACTGTATTTACTTTAAAAAGTCTCACAACTTTTCACTAAGGACATTTGCTAACATATATTAATCATCCATGACAGGTTGATGTGATTCACCACCCAAGGGACTCTAGAAACTTAAAAACTATTTGATTTATCCCATTTGGTTGTAGTAGTCCTTGTTTTCCATTGGATCCATCAAAAGTCTTTATCGACAAACTATCCCACCAAATGCAGAATTCTTCTACTAGGAAGGTCGCGGTTTAGGAATCAAACATCCAATCACGACTTGAGCGACAAACTAAAAACTATGCTACCTGGTCTGCCTTGAGAACAAACTGTAAATATCACGAATCGAGTACACAATCTGGAATTATCGATTCTCCGAAACGTTTACCGGCTGCACAGAAATGAGGTATTTCTAAAATTCCAATTAGAAATTAAATGACAAAATTCCAAAGAGCATCAAACTAACTAGTGGCGTGATCCCAGCACTCTCCAAAAGAGACTTTAGTTTGACAGATGTCCTTTCCTCGAGCCCACCCAGGTATCCATCGGCCGTATAACTTTTTCTCACGGATTAAGCAACGACACGTTTCTCGGTTCTCACGGATTAAGGTTTTCAGAGGCATTAGAGACTAGGACTTTCCACAAGTCCATCGTTTTGTAATTTTAGAAGCCCTTTTTGGCTAGTTTGATTTTGATTTTCATAGAATTTGTCCAAGAGATTAACGTGTCTCAAGAATCACACGCAAATGAGATGGATGGTTCGACGTACTGCTTGTATAAGGTGTTCAAGACTGGATGGTTCCTTTCTTCCATATCCTTGAGATGCTTTCAGAACATTATCATTTTTCTCGCATTTGATGATCACTTTTTCGACAACATATGTGAATGTCGAATATGACTCCCAAAATTTTCTGGTGTTTGTTAAAATGGATTTTGGTATATCCACTTTTACCTCCATCGTCCGTCTGCTTAATCTTTTATCAAAAGTGAATGATTTAATGACAGATTTCTCCGAGCTAATTGATAGGTGGTTATCCTATAACCAAAGGTTAAGACGGTCCAGGCGTTACTTGATGCTACAACTTGAATATTTTGATCATGAAGCCAAAAGAATGTCATCTTCATAAGTTATTTGGATGTCGTACTACTTTTCTGGAATGGGACGATCGGTCGTAAATAGGTTGAACAACAAAGGGGATAGGGGTGATCCTTGGGTGACACCATTACGTAGATGTAGTAATGTTGCCCCTTATAACCTACATCAGAGTGCTTTTGCAGATAAAAGGCCGAGAGGTCAAAACGGGTAAATTAGGCTGTCATACCGAAGGTTTTTGTTTGTTCCGCTCGCAGTTGTGGGCACTGCTTGATATTTGAGCGAATCTCGTCGCCATCCTGATAGGGAATAGTCAATCAGTCATGGCTGTTGTATGACAATTTGTTTATTATTTTGTTTTATCATTAAATTTCAACAAAATAATGGAATTTTATTAAAGAAGAAAAAGAGAGTAAACGGTTATATAGCATCTGCCCTGATTGCGTGGATATTCCCTCTCAGGATAACGAGGATTCGCTAAAATAACCAGCAGCGCTCAAGAGGGTCTCCTGTTTGTGTAGCGATCCGATTCCCTAGAAGATTCAAGAATTCCAGCGTCGCGGGCGCAAAGGAACCAGACGTCTCAACGGCGAGTGGAACAAACAAAAAATCCTTGGGTAGGACCGCGTACTTTTCTCGTTTCATCTTCTCAGCCTTCTCAGTGGCAGAACAGGCTCCAGAGGCACTCTGGAAAAGGTTGCAAGAGGCAAACGTGTCGGTGCAGGTAACGTCTTAGACAAGAGGTTTCCCGGCTTCAAAAAGGAAGATTGTCATCCCATCTGGTTATCTACCGTCCGCCTGCAAAGGCCGACAGGTTCGAGCATGGAGGGGTGTCCGGCGGCGTCCAAAGCTCGCCTAACGACTTCGTTCAAGGCCACATAAAAAATTTAAAAAATTCTAAATTTTAAAGTTCCTATAGTCTAGGACCTAGACGTTTAAAATTACACTTATGTTTTAAGCTGCCAATTTAGTCTTTCAAGTTTGTTTGAACCTGAACGGAATTGAAGACAAAGCGACTATATATAGCTTACCTTCAATTTTGGGGCACTTTTTGGTTGAGGGAAAGCCGCATTGAATTTTCTTTAATTACCTCCATTTTGGAAAAAGTCATCACAACAAATCATAAACTCTCCCAGACCAATCATCTTGATATAGATTAGGATTATTATTAAGAACATTCGAAAATAACTAATTGACAATTTTACTGTTCCCCTTTGCTTCAGACTCATCGAAAAGATTAAGGACTGTGTCAGCTTACCAGAAGTACTCCACTAGCTTAAACTTTCCCCAATTTTCGACTGGTGGTCTCTTAGTTACTTCAGTCCATGGAGATAGTGAGAGAATCATACAAAAAGATCAAATTCATCGGTGCTTTCATTGCAGAATAATAGTGTCCCCAATTGCACCCTTTTATTTCTGTCAATCGTTATATTATCCAAAAAGTCAGTTTTGACGACAGTGGAGTATTATTATAAAAGGCACTCCCTTGAAAACATAAAGTTAATAAGTTTCCCTTGTACCGTATTCCAAATCATCCTCTTCGTCAGCCTCGACCATGATCTTCTGTTGCGGGCTAGTTATCTTCATGTAGTATTATCCCATATAACTAACATTTAGTGGCGTTAGTAATGTTTATTATTTTTATTGATGGATCAATAGAGTATCCATTGTACAATTGTTTGTATTAATAAAATGTCTTAAATTTAATTCGCTTAAACGGTCCGTTGCTGTCCGGTTCTGTCTGGCCCAAAATCGTGGAATCCTCTGTGGAAGAATGTGAGGACTAGGGTAGTGACCAGAGGATTGTAGGTGAAATGTAGTTGCTAGGTGAGTGTAGTCGATTATTTCAAAGTGGACCTGATTGAATTGGCAAATTAACATTTTCCTAATTAATCCTCATTCAGTTATGAATCAAGTACGTTGAAAGAATCTCAAATCAATACTGGATACACAAGTGATGATAATTGATGGACATGATGGGACACGATTAATTCCGAAATTTAAAGTTGTCTATTATGCACGTGGTATAATTTCATCGTAAGAATTTTAGCAATGTGAATACAATCAGATAAAATTGATTACTTTCACAAAATTCCCACATGAAATTATTTTCCCGCTGTTTCCGAGCTCAAAATTTACTAAAATTGTAATTTTAAAACCTGAAAATTAGAAATTTACAATTTTAAATTCAATTATATTTTCTGGATTTGTATAAACCCCGGAATCTATCATCTCCACAGCCAAACTAAAAAGCTAAACAGTTGAACAATTTTATATAGATTTTACACGACGTTGCCATGCGTGAACAATAGCGCCTTTGAATTGTTCTTAACTGTCATTCACTCAGACAAACTAATTGTTTATCGCATAATGTGGGATTTGTAAGGTCTTCGATTAAATAGTTTATTAATTAGGTAATTGGGGCACATGAACAATTCAAATTCATACTCTAAACAGCCAATTAATCGACAAGCTTTTGATATTCAAGACAAAAGCATCAATGCATTCCAAATGGGGTATGAATATGGTCAATCGTCTTACTCTGCTAACCAGTTCGACCAGAGAACACTCTTCCCTCTAAATGCGACCTTTCAAGGGTCTCCTAGTAAAAGTAATGAAAAATTTAACTCCTTCTCCGCCTATAATGGAAAGTCTTTTAATTATTCTATGGGAAATGACTCAATAGAGAATTGTAATGACACAGAAAATGTCGACAATTGCTCCGAAAGAGTGAAGAGACCGATGAATGCCTTTATGGTTTGGTCTCGGGGACAAAGAAGAAAGATTTCCCAAGAGAACCCTAAATTACACAACTCTGAGATATCACGACAACTTGGAAACGAATGGAAGAGCTTATCAGAAGACGAAAAGAGACCATTCATTGATGAGGCAAAGAGACTGAGGGCCATCCACATAAGAGAACACCCAAACTATAAATACCGACCCAGGAGAAAGTCAAAGAATCGTGACAAAAAGGATAAATTCCTTGGTGAATTCAAGCAGTCATTGCCCCAGTTGTCAGTCGTATACGGAGATAAATACTCTCCCAATACGATGAGTCCTTACTTTTCACTTTCATCACAGAATTATAATGTCCCCCAATTGTACCCTTCTGTCAATCCGTACTACCCAAACTACAGCACAATTGACTACAGTAGTTACTCAGGCTGTGATAAATCAACTGCAATCAACAATTGGGCGAATTATCCCTTAAATAGGCACATTATTCAGTGTCCTTCCTTCATAAACCACTATGAACTGTTCCAACCTAATATTGTCACACAGTTTTTCCCAGACGACCACGGAATTACTGAGTACGAAACTTTTCCCCAGAATGATCACTTTAGTCTGTACTGTCCTCAGTCAAACTACAAGTTTTACCAAGAGCATAATAACCAAAGTTCGGTTCCCTCTGAGCTTCCTTCGACGACTGATGGGAAAAGTGAAGTAAACTCCAATATTTTTGAGGAACCATCTGAACAGGTATGTTCTTGATAATCCTTCTAGAATGGGGGTCACCAATAGTAAACTAATGTTTGATACTAAATAACTTCGTTTTAGTTTGATTTTCTTTTAAAAATAAATTTCATTTTGTTTTATTGATTTCTATAACAAAGGTTCGACTTGAATTTCCACACATGATCAACATTGAATAGTTATGTTAACATTAACGGGGCACTCAACAAATGGAGGTTACAAAAGTTCGCTGCCTATGAAATCGCCTATTTTGCTGCATACTTTTTGCTTCTGTGTCCGGGGATTAGTACTTGTCATATCCAAACCAATAATTCCAAAAATCCAAGTATATTAATTTCGATGTTCCTTATGCTTGGGTCATTGTCGATGAGTGGAATGTCAAGTAGTTTGATAGTAAATGGTGCTTATTGAATACAATGTCTATATCGACTTTTTATTGTAGATATATTCAAACCGCAATGATTATTTACTCAGATGATGTAAATGTGCCATGGCAGACTTTATTAGTTGATCATAAGGTGTGAGTTTAATAAGGGTAAAATTTGAGGGTATTATTGTGACAGCTTTTAATACTGATCGGCTTTTGTACAGGATATTTTGTGTTCTTCAATATACCTGATCTTCTAGTTATCGAAAAGATGCATAGATTATTAAATACTTTGAAAGTATTATTTTTACAAAAAGGAATTTCTAGTTGTCAAATTAGACAAAAAAGTACCAAGAGGTTTGCATGACACTTTCCCATAGGTATTCAGATTTTAGTTAGCACCTTAATAGCTCTCCACGGGCAGGACAGACACTTTATTTAAAAGTAAACACCCGTCATGCCAATTAATTGGTAAAAGGGGCACATTCTTTTCTGTTGCGTGTGAATTTCTTTATACGATGCGGTTCTGCAGTAATGTATTCACTGATGATGTCACCAGGAATCTTCAACCAAAACTGAAAAGTTAGTGAGCTTTGGTTGCAACTACTGTCGTACTAGATTAAGCATAAATTAACTTTCCCGCCATACAAAAAGGGAACAGAATATTAAATTTAATAAACAGAAATATATGTAAAAATAGTATTACATAAAATAGTCACATAGCTGTCTATTACTACTAAACAAATCCTGCGAGTCTCCATCATCCTGTCTGGCCGACAACTCTGACGTATCAAACTGAACACTGCTATAACAGAATAATAATCACAAATTCATGTTCATTTGATCGTCCAGTGTCATAAACGCAGCTTGATTCCCACTTCTATAACAGTAGTTGGGGGCTGAAAATATTGTGACCACGATTCCGTCGTGACACCAGTTATATCCCTTAACAGTCACCACTTATACTACCTTCATGGCCAGTTGGTGAGCACGTGCTATATACTTTATATCATTGAAATGAATGAATTGGGTGGTAATGTCGGGCCCAAAAGCAAAACCAGCCCCACGTGGAGAAATATTCCAGGAGGGAGAGTCATCGGGGTCAGACCATAAAATGTCACTCATGGGACCCTAACATTTATCTCACTATACAACCTCATGGGGGATCTCCTGAATCCGATCCAGAGTCCGTATTTGGTCGATCGTGTCAATACATGGAGATAGTCCCCCGTGTACGCAGAATATCTTGGTCAGCAACCCCCTTACTTTATCATTTATGATGGCACACAACGGCAGAAAGTCAAACACGTCAGTAAACAGTCTCCATGCCTCCAAATCTGAGTACTTCTGGGCACACTCATCATAGAACCCGTACACTTGAGTAATTTGCCTACACTCATGATTCCCTCTCAGAACTGTCACGCGGTCAGGGTATTTTGCCTATAGTTACCACCAATCACAACCTTCAAGGCAAATAGTAATGAAACAGTCTCTATAGAGTGATAACCTCTATCGACGTAGTCTCCTAGGAACAGGTAGTTTCCGTTGAGGACATCACCGGATATCCTCAAGAGCTCTGCAAAATCATAGAACTGGCCGTGGATGTCTCCACAAACTGTAAGAGGGGCATAAACATGTTGCACGTTTAATTGTTCAGCCAATATATCCTTGACCATATGACAAAGCATCCTAATCTCATGGATTTGAAGTATTTTGCATTGTCGTAGTGTTTCTATCCATTTATCCAAGTAGGGAGACATAATAAAACCTTAAAATGGACAAGTAACACAACAAAACAAACCCTAAAATTCAAATATAATTTATTTAATTTTTAAGAACTTTATAATAAACAAAAAAATGTTAATATTTTATTAATATTTGCGGGCATACAGCACGGGTCGAGAGTTACCCCTTATGATCGCAAGGTCTATGTTTTGAAAGAGAGTCATTCGGGTCCAAACTTCAAGTTGCTCCATTGGTTTGATGAACTCCATACTGGTAGGACTAAAAACTACAGACGTTTCCACAGAAATCCGTCGGAAAAAATATCTGTCAGCCAACCACTAATAAAATTATATTTTAAAAATTGACACATGAGTTAATTATTTTCTGGCAGTTAAAAACAAAACATATTTTACACAATATAGTATTTATAATTATAAAAATATAGCATTTGAAAATATTTTAATTGTTATTGCAACAAAATCTGGACCGTCTTGAAGAATAGTTATGAAAGAATCGCCTAACTGCCTGCAGTGAGAAGTCCGTCACAACCCTATTTACTTCAGACAAGAGACTGGGAAGACGGACGGTCGAACTGAATGCAAACAATGAAGCTATTCCTTTTAGACGATCTCAAAGGATCCTTGGGGTGACTTTTGACATGTACATGTCATTTTGTCCATGTTGAAAACGTCATAACAAAATGCGAAAAAAAACTTATGTATTGAAATGCCTCACAGGCTTATAGAAGATCGGAAATCTTACTGTATTGAGTACTATATACAAACAATACATTGAACCATGCATCTCTTACACATGTGGTATCTGGGGCCCACTCATCTCTTGGTCAAATGTCTTGAATATCGAGGCTAGCCGGAGAAGAGCCTCCAAAATCACGGAACGCTGGATTTTCCAACCACCAATGCCTCTTGAAGCCATGATAGGAATGAACCATGGAACGCGCCGTCGTGATTGCGAAGATCCAGTCACTTGACCGATACGTGCTTGTATGGGGTCGAGGGAAGAGCATCGGGCAAGATGAGATCTCTGCTAGAGCGTGCTGGGAACATGTGATTAGTTAGTTTTTGTAACCGTGGTCTCTGGTGTTATTATTATTATTCAAACAAAAAAATATATTAACTATTTATACTTTTTCAAGTAATTTCCAACGCCTTATTCTTTATAGCCGGGTGGCTTAGTGGTTAGGTGTCGGGATTAAGTGGCTTAGGCTACGGGTTCGAATCTCGCTGTTGTTCACCTGGTGGAAGGTTTCACGCATCTACGATGCAGAAAGGGTTTGACGCCGTCATCAGTGAATACTCACTGCGGAACTGGATTGTCTAGAAAGGGCACTCACACAATAAAAAGAAAAAAAAGAAGTGAAGATCATTCCTTGGTTCTACGATTAGTTAAAATTAACTGTTATTTACTTAAATAAAGTGTGTGTCCTGCCTATGCGGAGCTATAAATACTATGGCTCTCGTGAAAAGGCTTTATTATATTATTCCAACGCCTTATTCTTTATAAAAAATTATTTCTCAATAAAAAAAATACCCCTTTTTCTTTTATGGATGTCAGTGATAATGCACTTAGCCAATTGACCATCCAGCCAATTGGCTATTTACGGCTTTGTTAGATATTTATATAAATTTTAATTATATAAATCGATAATTAAATTAAAAGAATTTATTTATCAAAAAGACAAAAATCAATCAAAAAATGATCCCCCCGTCATAATTGACGTTGAGTTGTTTTTCACGATCGTAACAGAGATCAACTGGGGAAGCCACCGAGTTCACGTGCGTCCTAGCTTTTTAGTGTAGCTAGGCGTCCCAGTTTCTTTAGGAAACGAAGCGATTTCCCTCCAACTGATTCATTTACCAAGGAAAGAAATTACTTCAAAATTCTGCAGAATCAATCTTGGGAAACCAGGGAGAGAATTTGATAAGAGATCAGAAACAAGGCCAAGAAAAAGTAGGAGGGGTCAGGAATCACTCTGAGAAAGTTTAACACCTTCATATAATGTAGAATTCACTTTGTTGCTTCACCTACTTGGAGAGGACGCCTCGTGACTTTTGAGAAACCAATTTTAAAACCAAATCTAATTAAAGACTGAGCTTCTCCACGGTTTTCTATTATTAGTTTTGCCATGGGTAGTATCTCTCCGCGTTTTTTAAATCTTTTGATAGTGAACTCTGAAAATATAATAGTATAACTTTATTGATGAGAAATCATATCCCTTATTGCTATTTCCTCTCTGAGGCGCGAGTAAAAATTTGCGTGATATTGGATTCAACTGTTCGGTCTCTCAGTTTATATGACCGTGAGAACTGAATACACTTAATTCGTTGTTGACTGATCGGTGTATCCAAAAAAATGATATTCTTTTTTGATGTTTCCTAAAGAACCCATCACATTCACTCCACATTTCTGGTGACATGGAGTCAATTTTATCGCGTTTCTATCATTTATCAGTGAGATCAGTGTGCTATAGTCGGTAAAACACGGAACGGAAAATTTGCAGCTGGGAGCATCGAAATTTCTCTGCGATCCAATTATCTGTTCATTAAGACTACTACCTTTGACTACCCAACAACATACAAGACTACTTTGGATCAAGAATGGACAATAACGAGAATCAGACTAAAATCACTATATTTTGTGTAGAAAAACAAAAATCTTAAAAAGTGGATGAAAATAGCAAATAGGGTACGATCATGTTAAATATCATCACATATATGGTGACAGATGATCCCCCAAAACTTTCAATTTTGGACAGGACTTATACAAACAGTACGAGGGACTCCCCTATTGTAATCTGCCTTAAGGCTGTGTTGAGAAACTTGATTCCACAAAGAGCTGAGCACAAAACTACGTTCACTAATCAATTAATTCACATATTAATTAATAGCCATATTAATCAACAATTAAGAAATTTACTAATCACAGTAATAGCCTCTTCCCAACACAAATATGCCTTTATGCGCGACTCCACGATAAGACCAGAAACGAAGGAAAATTCCTCGTTGCACTCCTTAATTTTAATATCAGCACCAAACTCGATAATTACGATAACTTGTGACCACCGATGAATCCCTGATGATCTAGATCTGATTCTGAATATAATTAGAGGTGTGGAAGGCAAACATGTTGAGATGGTTAACAACAATATAATTGCGGCTCTTTTTGTTTTCTCTAGGAGGGATAAGATATTCTCTTTTTTCGGAGATAAAAACCATCCCTCGCACCCATAAAGTAGGGAGAATAACTCCCTTGTAGATGGACTCTTCCTCCTCCCTTTATGTCATCTATGTAATCTCCCGCGTGTCCACAGTCCAACCCAAAATAACGCTGACTACGTGCAATGTTCACTCCCAGTGGGTATTACTGTTTCTGGTGTTTTTTTCTAACTACTTATTCGGAGTGCGCGTGATTTTTCAACTGAGAGCTGTAACCCTCTCATGCCATTGCTCACTCTGGTCCACAACTCACGGATTTTTCCTTCATATATAGAATATTTTATGTATGTGTCCATCACAATAACGTTATCCGCATAAATAAGAATACTAGTGTTAATATTCCTCGAACATGTCAAACTCGCCATGAATATATTAAACAAAAAGCTGCTTCAAAGATTGTCTCGTGAAACCAACTACTTTAATGTTTTCTATTTCATGTCTCAATAATAACAAATAAATGTCTATTATTTTGATTATTTACAGTCATTTAGTCCTCCTCGTTCATCCAATTAACAACTAATTAAGTGAATTCAGTTATCAGCGTCACAAACAGTCCTTCCAAGTCACACAAGTCCACCCAGAATCAGCATAAAAGGTATAAGTCCATTTCATGCAGTTGTGAGAACCCCACCAGTAGAGTAGAGCAAATATCCTTTAATGTGCTGCCCTAGCACTGTACACCACATGAAGAAGATGTATCGTATGACGCCACACTATTAGAAAAAGGGAAGAGAAGGATCAGAAGAAATAAACAGAAATCTTCATTCATGTAGCACATGGTACCACGTTAACATGGTATCGACCAATTCCAATAAAATAATTAATTCCAAAGACCACTGTTAACTAAGTGATCCCGACGAATTGAATCAAGGCTCTTTGCTCGATGTTGATCCCTTGAGCCTACACAAGTTCGCTGAAGGCGAGCACTTCCTTCTTGGCATTGGTGTCCTGTTTTGTTTTTTTTTCAATTAGTGTCTCCAAGGCGGTCGGTGATTTGAAATTTTCCCCGGTATACCATCTTTCAGTTAGATTGAAGGCCCTTTTCTGGGTTGTAGAAATTTTCTGAGTGTTCGTATAAAAGGCCAATGGTCTCAATCAAGCACGCGCTTATGAAATGCATGGCTCGATGTACTGTGAGTAGAGCGTTTTAAGTATAGGCTGATGTCCAATTTTCCATAGACCTGTAGACATTTCAGAAGGTTGATTTTCTTCTCACATTTGTTCAGCACGTTGGTGACGTGTCTCGAAAAGTTCATGTGCGTATCGAAAGTTACACCCAAAATTTTTTGCCATTTGCTGAAAGGCAATCCTCTTCCCTCCGCAGTAACTTCTATTGTCCTGTTCGACAATCTTTTGTCCGAGGTACAGAGAGTTGTAACAGATTTTTCGGTATTGATTGACATCCGATTTTCATTAAACCACTCGAGTAGTCGATCGAGGTGTTGTTGTATTCTTCCCGTCGCTGTTTGGATGCTCTGATCCCGTGAGGCCAAGACGATATCGTCTGCATAAGCCAGAAGCAGGTCGTCTTCTCCATTCGGCGTGGCACAAAAATCCAGAGCGAATAAAGTTAGTCAGGGAGCTGAGGAAGCTTTTGTGGACCGATCCTTTTTGAAACAATGCTGGAACAGTTTATCGGAAGTCCTTTCAGTGATTTTTGCGAGGATGAACTTTGTTTTTGTGAGAGATTTTAGCGTAGTATTTTATTAAGGCGTTTAGATCTTTTTAGCTGAATTCGTCATTTCCGGAAGGGGGTGAAGGAGTAAGAAATGTTCTTAACTTCTTTTTTTTGTTGCGTGTAAGTCCCTATAGACAATCCGGGGTATCACTGATGACGGTGTCACTAGTGAAACCAATAACATTGTAGATCCATGGAGCCTTCAGCTGGGATGGGCAATCAGACATTTTAATTGGTTCTGAGTATTAAAAGACTTAACGGTCAACGCTTTTAAATGTGTTTTTATTTTAACACAAACAATGGTTATATTTAAATTATTTTATGTCAATATAAAGAAAATATTCCAATTATTTAAATGTTTTAATTGACAATAAAAACAATACATATGGTTTAATGTTTGGCCCATTTATTAAGAACATTCGAGAAGTAATAACCCTTTCCTTTGTTCTCCCCCTGGCGGATTTATCAAAGTTCTTCCAATTTGCCCAGACGGGATGCTAAAAGGGACATTATTGATGCTTATTTATTCTAAAACTTGGGTTTCTGAAGTTTAGGTTACCACCTCGATGGAATGAAGACACAGTATACTATAACTACCCCATAGTACAACAGAGCTATTAGCTCATCCTCCCTAAAACTAGTTGATAAATGGAAACTTGACTGAATGCGAACTTGCCCTCTCAATGAACTTTTCCAATTTAATGCGAAACAATTACCGTTTTCTTATCAACGTTTTTACGAAAGGGAAATTTCCATAAATTCAGTTTCAGTCTTATTTGCCGCATTTGAAATGGTTTTCCGTTCTGTGATTAATAGGTGTTGCCTCCTTCCGACTTTAATGCAAGAAATGACCAAGAAATGTATCGGTGTCCACTCGGAGAATGGCATAGACCAGGAGAAATCTGCAATCCAATACTAGCTTCGATTTTTGGGTAAATTTAGCTTTATTTTAAAGATCCGCCGATGACTGGGATCAGCTAAGAGTTGAGACTAATATTTAATTGTAGGAAAATATGAGGAAGGATGGAGGCAACTAATTCTCTTGGGTTTCTTTTCGGAGTCTAATAAATTTTCCACGTTTTTCAAGTTCTATTTATGATAACTTCATTCGTGTCAGAATAGCTGTTGATTGAAGGGTGCTTGGCTCACATCACCAAGTAAATCCTTGAGAGAACCCCGGTTTTCGTGGTTATTCCACCAATCTGGCTCAATGCTATATGGGGGAGGACTTTTGATCTCTTAAGATAGCTTCTCCGTTAATATTTTTGCATGCCTGTCCTGAGTGTATTAAGCAATCAGATAAGTTAATTGGGGTTTAATCTTATAAATTCCATTTAACCAACATCAACCCACAAGTAGATAATTGTGAGAGATATTCTGACCACGACATAGAATGGGAAGCTACTTTGAGTCGAAACTAGTACACCATAGTTGACTTACCTTTATGATTGGGGGATTCAATATAGTCCACCATTTTTTGTTAATTGTTACTCAGAACATTCAATTCTACAAAGATATTGATTGTACCATGTTTTATCATTAGCACACTCTGACTAACTAGGGGATCTTCAGACAGATGACCCTCATGTTCTTTCAATTTTGGGCCCAACTGGATTTGAATCCGGATGTTTCCTCCATTTCCATTGTTCTTTATTTTCATATTTTCGTATGTCTCCTAAGTCGCCCATCATACCATTCTCACGAGAGGGAAGAGAATGGCTGTCATACATCATGAAGCTAAATGGACACTGTGCAATTGAATTTCATCACCAGCCTTCTGCCAGTTAACCACAATGTTCGATATCTCGTCACTAATGATGACGATACAATATTTTGAATTTCTTTATTTCTAAGTAACTGTTGTTTCCCCAAACCAAAACTTATAGAAGGAACCCTTTTCGGATTATACCTTGTGACCCGATTTTTTTACTCCCGGTATCTTTTTGACGTCCGACTAGGAATGGAATTTTATAAATGAAACAAAAAGGTTAAATGTAAGCTGAAATAGAATAGATTCGCTCTATCGGTCTTATAATTAGTGGAAACGAGTCTGGTGGCGTCAGAGCATAAGTGGAACCTCATCTGAAACTTACAAGGCTAGATTATATGAAACGGGACAAGCTACAGATGGAAAGTGGGGGAGATATATAGGAACATTTGAATAATCTAGTTTATGTTGATTTTACCGCTAATTCTTTATATATTCCACTTTATTTTTTCGTAACTCACTTAGACATTTTATGTCTCATTTTGGTCGGAAACAAGTAAATTTGTTAGTTTTTTCAGTTTCACTACTGATGTCAAACAACTCTGGGACCTGGGGCACCTCAAAAGAGAAATTGGAGAGGCTAGACTTGTTTTACAGGAATCATCTAAGAAACATAACTGGAATGTCCGAGATCTCGCAGAAAGGACTGTACATTAAGTGTGAGTGTACACCATTAAGTCTCGAGATCATTAGCTCTCGTTGGAAACTTTTGGACACGTCCTGATGTTGGACCTGATATCCCCCCGAATATCCCAATGGAAGATTACTACTCTTCCAATGTAAAACGCTTTTGTGGAAGACCGAAAACTACCCTCCGGGTCGTTTTACAAAACGATCTTAAAGCCGTGAAGAAAACATTGCCATCTGATGACGATCTGGATACACTGAGGACCTAGCTAAAACAGGAAACTTGATGCAAGCTAACTAATTCTCGTCAAAACTCATGGAGAGGTGAGAGATCACATCGACCTATCTACTATTCTTGGCAAATTTCATGCGCTATGGGTTTTTCGCAGGCCTTAACATCTGAAGACTCAGCTCTATTGACATAGACATTTGACTCAGTATCAAAAAAGATCTTTAAATGGAAAAATTATGAACAGTAATCGCTGGTAAACTCAATCTCTAAATGGT
Source organism: Dicyema japonicum (assembly GCA_011109175.1). Taxonomy (NCBI): domain Eukaryota; kingdom Metazoa; phylum Dicyemida; class Rhombozoa; family Dicyemidae; genus Dicyema; species Dicyema japonicum. Next base: position 1,008,093 of record RDEW01000006.1, read on the forward strand.
TAATTACCTCGACGGTCAGAGGAGACTGACATTTAAAGTCTTCTTCTCAACTGCATAACCAGTCTTGAAAGGTCCGTCACAACTTTTTGTACATTGGACAAGAAACTGAATAGACCGAAAGTTGAATTAAAGATAAAAAACTAAATTACTCCCTTCAACAGATCTCAAAAGATCCTTCATGACGTAGATATGGTGACAAAATGCAGAAAAAGTACCAAAGTCGGACGTTTTAAATATTATTCCATTACATGTTATTGTAGTGTGGAAAGCAACATTTTAGTGGATTTTATACAAAATCAGTGAATTTGGATTTCAAATTATTATTATTGTAGACCAGGAAATCACCATTAAATCAAAAGTATCGTACGACGCGTTTATCTTAAAATGGACTTATTTTGTCTTCAATTATGAGCGAGACAGTTTATAAACACTAAAAAAGCTTTTATAAACAGATCTTATTTTTTTCGGACTCTTGTTCACTATTTTCTAAATCTTATAAAGAAATTTTCCTCCTCCTATTTCTAAATCTTATAAGCACCCCATGAGAATCATTCGTCCATTTGGGCTCCATAAAAATGAGTAAAGCTTGCGCCGAAACGCTGTCGAGTTGGCTGTGCCTCTCTTGTATTGGAAAGGAGGTCCCCAGGCTGGAAAAATAGCTTAGCAAACTTTACACTACCACATACTGACCACATTCTCTTGAAGATCTCGAACCTCCGGAAAGCCAGGAAGATCCCAGTAAAAATCCCTAAAAGAGTACGAATTGTTGCAGCAACGTGTCTTTCAGATGCCATTGATCACGCACTATCTTCTGACAGTTGGGAATCCTGGCTAAAACTTATATGCTTTGCACCTGTCGCACTCGGAATACCTACAAAGGAATCTGAAGATAGTAATAGAGAAACAAATTCCCGGCTCAACTTATCCGAGAAACTGAAACGAAACATAATCAATTTTAGCAGTAATAACATACACGCAATACTTGAACAGCCACTTAATGTCAATGAGGTCGAAACCAGAGGAGCATACACCAAAGATGATCCCAACAAACTAAAGGAGAAAGTAAACCGAAAACTTCTAAAGGGCGACCTGCGGGCAGCTCTATGGGTTATCACGTCTGATGGCACAGTATTGTCTTGTACCCCGAGGTCTTGAATACCTTAATACTGAAGCACCCAGATGCACCGACTGACTATGAAAAGTTTTTGAATCCTGAAGGAACCCCGGAGATATCATTACAGAATCCGAAGTGCGCCGCGGAATAGCTTCCTTCGCGCTAGCAGCGGAAGAGGCTTGGAAGGGTTACGTCCTGGGCATATTAAGGACCTTACGTCCACTTACACCTCGGAAGCTGGACGCTGTCTTGTCAAATCAATTACGGACCTAATCAGAAAAATGGTTAACGGTGACATCCCAGAATATGCCAGAGAATTGCTCTTCTCCGCAAGGCTACTTGCATTCAAAAAACCAAATGGGGGAATCCGCCCCATTCCGGTCGGAAACTATTTTAGAAGACTTGCAGCAAAAGTAGCATCGACCCTGGTGAGCCGACAACTTGGAGAAGAGTTCTTTCCTAAACAAATGGGTGTTAGTATCCAGAACGGATGTGAAGCTGCGGTTCGCAGCAAGGCGTTTCTTCACACACAGAAATATTTCAAATGAATGCATTGGAATCAAGTTGGACATAACGAATGCCTTCAATTCTCTCAGAAGAGATAAAATTATGAAACGTGTTGGAAGAGGGCTCCAAAGCTTTTCCTTCTTGTCAATTTATTCTATGGGGAAGATACGTTGATAAATTATATTTCCTCGGATGCCCACTCAGCGAAGAAGAACTCAAGAACCATCTACTTTCCAAAAATGAAGAATTAACACGCAACTCGCAAAAAGATTGTCATGTCTCGACTCTCACACATTATTCTTTCTTATAAGAAACAACATCGGACTACCCAAGCTTTTATATCTACTCCGATGTTCACCCTGCTACGAACAATACGACAGTCTACTCTCGATAGACAAATCTCTCAAACAAACTGTTGAGTAATTAACGTCCGCTTCGATGAACTTAGTTGGAAGCAATGTAAGCTTCCTTCTGGATTTGGGGGTATCGGTCTAAGATTTGCGCTGGAGGTTGCGTACCCGGCATTTCTGTCTTCTCTCTCAAACTGCAGTCATTTGACACGGCAAGGACTTCGCTGGAATGAGTCATTTGACGAAGCTTGTTGGAAATGAAACGAGTCTGACTCAAAATCCCCGAAGACACAACGAAGCAAAGTAATTGGGATAACATTGTCTGCTCCAAAATTTTGGAAGACCTTAAAAAAAAAAATCAACATCGTCTGGCTTGTTTGGTGTCAGCTTCAAGTGGAAGGAGTGGAGCATGGCTTTGACGATTGATATCAGACAAAGGCTAGGACTAGATGTTTTTCAGGAGCTCCGATGCCGATGCGGGAAAATAGTCGATACGAAGGGATTGTACCCGCTGTATTGCAGAAGAAGCGGCGGTCGAGGACCATGTCACGCAGCTCTGAACGATGTGATCGTCAAAGCAATGAAGGCTACAGGCTTCCCATCGCATCTTGAACCAGTGGGTCTCGATCGAGGAGATGGAAAGAGACCTGACGGGATGACCCTTTTCCTTTACACATCCGGAAGATCTTTGTTCTGGGACGCAACTTGTGTTGACACATTTCAAGCACGAATCTTTTCAAATCGGTTCAGACACCTGGAGCAGCTGCTTTTAAAACCTAAAAATCAAGAAATATTCTTGCCTCGGGACCGCTATCGATTTACTTATGTTGCGGTAGAGTCATCGGGAGCCGTTGGTCCAATGACGGCTGATTTCTTGCGCGAACTCGGAGGAATGCTTGCCAGAAAGAAAAGGGATCAACGAGAATGGTTATAGCTGAGACAAAAGATTGGAATGGCCATACTCCGACGGAACTCGTTTGCGATTCACGCAGCCGGATTCCTCAACTAACATTTGTTTTTTTGTAAAATAATTATAAATATATAAATAATTGAAAAGTATTTAAATAAAAAATAGACAGAATTAATTAAAATGATCGGCCTAATTATCCTTGTTTTACTTTTATTTGATAATTATTTTATTTCATCTAAAATTCATTTCAAATACGAATCAAACAATCATTCCATTAAAGTCGACGAATATTATGAAATCCAATGGAATAATTTTATGGAAAAATTCGGTTATCTTTATTTTCAAATTTTACAGATAAATCATATTCGGGTTTAGAACTCAAAGTTAGAAAGTCTATTTTCATTGAAAACTTAAGAATTATTGAAAAACACAATTTACTTTTTAATCAAGGAAAATTTACCTATGAACTGGGAATTAATCAGTTTGCTGACATGGTTAATTCACAATATATTTTGTAGACAAGAAGAGAATTTATCAAACCAAACAAATTTGATTTATATAATACTCAGAATGAATACGAAGATGAATTACTTGAAGATTATACAACGCCTGCAAATGGAAGTTCTCGAGATCATTTAATTAATTTAGATAATTAAATTAACGATTGATGTTCTTGGGTATTAAATAAAAAATTTTAACATTTAAAATTTTTAAATCCCCAGATATTTTGGATGTTTCAATCTGGAGGAAAAATACGTAAAACCATAATATTTATTGTGTGGGGTCAGGGAGGAGCATTGGGCCAAGTTTAGGTCTCTGCAGAGAGTGCTGGGATCACTTGATTAGTTAGTTTGGTGTAACCGTGGTCTCTGGTGTTATTATTATAAAACCATAATATTTATAGTTTCACCCACGTGTGTTTCAAACTAACTAAGCGATTCCACTTCGCAGTCATATGCACCTCTCTCAAATCATTCTGCTCATTTCATTTTCCTTTTGAAATGCTTGAGATCAGTATCTAGTATCCCAGGTATTGTGATTCGCGGGCTTTTACATAAACGTAATCCAAGCACTTTTCTATCGCTATATTAGCTGGGGTATCCATTTTCAATCTCAGTATATGTCCGAAGAGCCTCCATCTAAATCAGTCATCTCGAGACTCAAAGGATTAGTGGAGCAAACAATACTAAAAGCTTTTTTTATTTTCATTGGCCAGTTCAAACCGGACATTGTCCTCAGCTGTCTTTGATTAAATGAGTCTATGCCCTGTTCCTCAGCTTTGGACATCTCCCACGTTAATGAATTATATAATAGACTGGTTTAACAAGGGTATTATATAGTCTTAGCCTGAATGATGTACTTGATCGTATTCCATCAATCCAGTCCTTTTTAATTTTGTTCAGCTGTAACGAGGGTCTTTCTTCGAAGAATGTCCTCACTGTCTGCAAGTAATGATCCGAGCTTATTGGTCTTTCTCCATTGTTAATCAGATCTTCTTTCCATTCTTCTACTATCAACTATTTACGTTTTGCAAACATTCATGGTTAGGTACCATTTTTTGAGTTCATTGTGAGCTACTTCCGATAGGCGAATATGGACTGATCTATCTCTCGATATAAAGTCAGTAGCGTAAATGGATTCTTCTATGTTACCTTCATAAAATTTTCGAAAATCAAGAACTTTTTCATATTCAGAGTCAGAGTCCAGAAATCTTTCCACTGTCTTCATTCTACTACTGAGAGACCTCTACGCACTATGTTGAAGGTCCTCGATAATTCGATGCCGATGATTGTAGTAGCGTTTTGGTATCTCTGATTTTCAACGTTAGCCACTTTTGGATCCATACTATATCCTTCGTTGACCTCCCTGTCCTGAATCCACTATGTCAAGATAGTCGTCCACTCGATCCTTAGGCTGTTCAGTGTAACCAATGCCAAGATTTTACATGGAGTATTGAGCGAAATTATTGGGCGTAGATTTTCCACTGGGCCAACTGGCTTGTTTGGTTTCTGGAAGGGATTAAAAGTCTAGATCCAATCGATAGGTATTCTTTTCTGGAAACATAGATTTGAGAAGTTCTATAATTTTATCAATTTTCACATAGGTTTATATTTTAGGAATTCTGGGTTAATGTTGTCTGGTCCAGGGGAACGACCACTTTTCGATTTGTCCATTGCTCTTACTTCCTCAAAGGTAATTGATTTTTCTCGTTCAGGTTATCCAGTGAATCTTGTAAGCGAGTACCCGCTGTGTGGATGCACTGATTTCTTTCCCAGAATAAAGTCGTCGACGTAAGCAAGGAATAAGGAATCGTCGCAACCGTAGGAGGGCATGTCGCTCATGAATAGGTCGAAGAGAATCGGAGAGAGGGGGATCCTTGCGAGACCCACTCCGGCAGATATTTAGTGACTGAAGATGTGGAATGGGAGGTTACTCTTGGTCAAATCCAATTTTTCAGGTTGTTTGGAATGTTAGAGCCATAGATCTTCCTAATGAGCAGGTTTCTCGGTATTGAGTCAAATGCCTTATGTATGTCAATGGAGCACATAATGGTCTTTTGATGTCGAGGTTTGCGTTGAGGGTTATTGCAACTGGGACAATTTTTGGCGAAGATTAATATGTTTTAACCCGTCCTTATCGCAAAATGTCGGAAGGAAGGCTGTATGAACACCAGGAAAAGATGCGAAGACTGCTGAAGGAGGCCGGGATCACCTGAATTTTCTCATTCTGGTATAACGGTGGTTTTTGATTAATAAATTTAAATGAATCTATATAGAGCTGAAGACACAGTGAGAACGGTTAAGAATTAGGTCCACAATTAGCACTACCATATTATTTCATGAACAGGAAATTGATTGGAGAAGAGAACTTGTAAGCCGACTGACTTTCTTTCCCCGGACCAGGTATAGACAAATCGGGTTTGCCATCAAATGCTGATGCAACTAAAAGGGAAAACGGCGTCAAGGTCTCATAAAAAGAAAAAGGATTTTATTACTGTGACAAACTGAGAATGAATTCGATTGAATACAAGCCGTTGAATGTTGATACTTAATAGATCGTTTTAAAAAGTTCTAACAGAAAAACAAGCTTTATGGAAGCGGGAAATTTTATTACTCTTAAACTTGAAACGGTAAAGTTAGGGAGAAAACCAAAGGTTAAGAAACCAGTTTTGAGTTTGAAGTAAGGCTGACTGGGTCAGTATGTATCTTCTGCGGTGATGACCCTTTATTACATTTTCCATGAATTACGCATCCAAGTGATGTAACATTTCCCTAATGTTTTTACAGTATTTTTGTATCGAGGCAGCAATTTAAAATTTAAATCAAGTGGATAGCCAATTGATAGCATATCTTCTGGATCTAATAATTAAGATCTGTTTTGATCTTATAGATTTATCTTGAAAAGCGTGGCAAGAGACCATAGGATTTTTATTAGCTCGCAAACCCAAGATTAATTAAAATTCATAAAATTCACTGGATTTGGATCTTTCGTCGGGGTTGTCATAATGAAACACTGCATTTCTCTTCCTTTTTAAGGACCCCACTTACCTCACACGTGAACAACTTTGAATAGTCTTGATTTCTATAGCTCAGTCTCAATTAATATCAAGACGTACCCTGATAATACCAACAGGCCCGCCTTTAAAAAAACGGGAATTAACCAGGGTTATCCTGGTCATCTCTGATTTGTTTGATGGAAGTTCTCTTTTTGAAGAGAGCCATCAGTATAAACTTAGCATGTTCTCTCATATTTTTATCTTCTATTCCGTCTTATTAAGAACTTAATCAGGCTCATTTAATACAAAAAAATTGTATGTGCAGCAAAAAATATAAGAGTTAGTTTGCTCGTTCCAGGCTTTTCTGTTCTTCAACAAAAATATCATATCAATTAAATTATAAATGTAAATAAAATATTTTTTTTAATATTCAAAACAAGTTTTTGGCGACCTCGTTGTTGACTGTAAATTTCGCTATTTATACAAACAGGGACATTTGTTAGATGAGTGAAATTTCTGAGACAATTAACGCTAAGAGGGAGTACAGAGGATGCAAGGTGAGGATAAATTCTCACATTAGATTGATGGACAACTATTACTCAACAAAGCCGACATTTCCTTTGTCCCGAGATCAAAAAAGGACTCTATAAGAATTGAAAGGTCGAAGATTTTAAAACTGGGTCACTACAAAACCACGAAAACTCTTAATGGTCTCCGAATTCTTACCCATGATGGTTCCGTGGAACGGTTCGACGATTTCAGCGAATCGGTATACTATAAATTTGCCTTATGATAGGATTTGGACAAAATCCGCAGATTTACCGCTAAAAACTACGGTTTCGAAGTCTCAGAGATTCTCCGCAGCTATTCGGGGACTAACTGTGGCCAAATCGATTTTGAAGGTTAGAAATATCCCCAACTACCAGGGAACTCTCTACTCTTCAAAGTCCAGGACAAACCGGCCTTCGAAATACCGTTGCACAACATCTCCCACACGACTCACAGTCGCTCTGAGGTGGTAACGGAATTCCATCAAAACGAAGACTGTTTGGTCTCCTTAGTGGAAATGCGGTTCCACGTGCCGAATGACCCCGAGTCTGAGGCTGCTGAGGTTACATATAACTCACATTCAGGCGATCTACAACACCATAATGGCCAAAGCCGACGTGATCAAAGCCACCAGCAGCGCTATCGTTACCTTCGCAGAGGCCTACTGTCTTACCCCCAGGGGACGGTTTGATCTGAGAATTTACAACCGCTTTCTGCAACTTCGAGGAAAAACGGTTGACTATAAGATTCCATATTCAACAATTTTACGAGGATATGTCCTCCCAAATTCAGAGAACCGAGGGATCTTCTATGTGGTTTTCATTATTGTTGACTATAGCTGAACATTGACCCCCCAATAAAGCAAGGACAGACGAGGTATCCCTTCCTGGTGTTTCAATTCGACCAAGACGAGCATACGGACGTAGAATTAGCCTTTAACGAGTACCATAGACTCTTATTTTAGTGAGATCGAGCGGAAGTGTGTCGACGGGAAGCTCAGCAGGCACATGAGTGGAGAGTTGTTCGACATCCTGAGCAGGATTATTTCCGTCCTCTCTGGTTCCAAGACAGTCCGACCAGAGACCTTTGAAAAGTCGGTTTCCTCTTATGCTTAGTTCCTCCCGTGGGAGATACATTGGCTGCTCATACAAGGCCAATAACGGTTATCTGTTCCCACTTGAGAGGGGGTTCATATTCGTTCATAAGCCTACGATCTTCTTCCGATATGAGGATATTCTCCACGTATGCTTTGACCGCTCAGGATCAGAGGAGATGCGATCCTTTGACTTTATTATCGTGACCAAACAGGTCTCGGTCCCTTTCGTCTTTGGAGGGATGATGAAGTTACTGTTTTTAATGAGTTTAGAGTGGACTATGAGAATTTATACAATTTTGTGACAAAGAAGAACGTTTCCGTGGTTTCCGCGGAATCTAAACAAAAATCTATCGGGTTTTATGTTGTAGGGACTTTAGTGGAGTGGTTTCGGATAATGAAGTATATGAGGATTCGATTGGGGATCTCAGTTCAGGACTAGACTCTGACGATGAGGGTTAGGTTTTCTGGTGACCTAAGATGTCAATTCTCAGGAATTGGAGGCAAAAAGCAGTTCGGAAGAGTCCGATTCCATGATGTTGGAGGATAGCAGTCATTATGATGACGGCTCTATGAGGTCGCAATCACAGGGGAGGAAGTCTGTCCAGTCGTCAAAGAAGGGAAGCACTGCTCGAAAACGCAAGAAAAGAGACCCTACAATGCCTAAGAAGCCAATGTCAGCGTACATGTTCTGGTTGAATGAAAACCGTGCGAGGATTAAACGGGAAAATCCCTCTTTTTCTTCTGTAACTGAAATTGTGAAGCTCGCTGGTAAATTATGGAAGGAATTGACAAATAAGACTGTAATTTTTGTTGTTACTTGATCAGAGGTGGGAAAATATGGCTTTTGCTGCTAAGGAGAAGTATGATGACGAGTTGAGGCGGTGGAAAGCGAATAATGGTTCTAAGGCTTCTAAAAGTTTCAGCGGATATTATGATTAGTTAGACTGATTTTGTGTTTTTTGTAATTTTTCGTTAATTTCTTTTATTTATGAGGTCACATCTCACATAACTGCCAAATTCATATTATGGAAGACCTATTGGATTGTTCATCGTTATTTCTAAGATATATTTTTACGATTAAATATTTTAATATTCACAGGTTCATATAAACAAAGTAGAAAATATGAACATTTTGAGACTTTTCAGAGAAATATAATTTATCGAATTAATAAATCTGGCTTGATTTCTTAATGGAAATCTCGGATTTGACTTGAACTACAAGAGACCTCACTATGGTGGGAGTTTCAACGATTTATTTGAATAAGTAACACAAAAGCAAATAAAAATATCTACAACTCTCAAAAAGTATAAAAAATTGGAACCAGATTCCATGTACAGCTCGTTACGTCGAAACAGGCGAGTTTTCGGGTCCAAGACAGTCCCTTTTCCAAGATCACTTGAGCTAGTGATATCGAAAGTCAGTAATGAGCGTCGGGAAACCTAATGGTCGTTCCAAAGGATTTCTCTGGCAGTTGTCAGGGGAACAGCACTCCATCCTATCAGCTGGATTTTTGATTGTTGCTTAATAAACTGTTTTTGTTTTCAATCTTAATGATTCGCAGTGTTTATAAGCCCTTAATTAGATCAGTTAGTGGTTATCTGGTATTAAGGTTGGGATAACAACATATTTTAACATAGCACAGGTCTTACTTTTTGGCAACCATGGATGAGGTGACAGACTCAGGCGACATTAAAAACAACATTCTAAACAAAAAAAAGCCGGACCCAAATAGGATCTTTGTATTGACAGAATTGAGCTATTTTTGAGGTTTTATTTTCATTCATTATAGATCTGAAAAAAAATTTGTTTTTATTTATGAAACTAATATCCGGGGACAGAATTATGTCAATTCTATTTGAATAATTTCTGATCTCAAAAAAATATTTTTAATATCTTGTCGTCATTGTCTTCTGCGGCGAACTCTTCGGTTATCGTTCAGATAATTTTGCGATAGACGCTGTTGAACACATTCAGAAATTGCATTTCGGGGACGATTATGAGGAATCAGGAAGTACTGGAATCAAGATTAATTGTCAATCGAGTGCTTTCTATCACAAAAGTGAAAAAACATATACATATGTATATAACTATCTAAAAAAGTTTCCTTCCACGTCATTAAAGCTGAGAGAAGTTTTTTTTATTGGAAAAATTACTATCTAAAGACCAAAATTTAAGCCCGAAAACGTTTTGAATTACATTATTCTGTATTTTAATAAAGAATTTGATTAGTTTTTTATATTAAAAATTTTTTTTGTAGATAAATTTATCATAAAGTCAAAAAAGGTCAAAATTTTGGAATTTTAAAGTCAATAAAGTCAATTTTTAGGTAAAAATTTACGATTTATAAAGTCAAAATAAAAATCGCCCTAATTATAAGTTATCGAGAGACATAGTATTGGCATTATACAGCAGAGGTTGAGATGAATCAGAAGTACGCCCTTTTCGCTAGGAATTGGGAGTAATGTACCGGCGAAAAGTCCCTTTATGCAAAAATACAAGCAACTGTATTCAAGAGAAAGTCTCCATTGACGCACGTCATTGGAATTCTCTCATCCAAACTAAGAGGACAATAGTAAAGAGTTTGAAAAAACATGAAGAAATTAGTTGATAATTCTTATTCGACATTGAAAGTATAATAAACAGATTGACGACAATAATTTTGAACTATTAATTATTCTCTACTAACGTTGCATGTTTGTTCGCACTATAATTTATAAATTTAATTAATAAACTTCAAAATATCTTTTCGGTGTGAATAAAATAATGGGGATCACGTGGTATTAGATTCACTTTCAAAAAATTGAACAAAATGACATTTTTGGGATCAAATCAAAGGTTTTAGACTAATCTCTGAGTTACCGAAAATGAATTTTGAATATCACACTTGAAGATATTGAGGTTTCTCCATCTGTCATTTAGCAAGACGAGAAGTCCACGTCTGCTAAAAGAAAAACGGCGTGGGTACAGGAACAGGATAGGAACTTTAAAGGAAAAGGAAAGATTCCAAATGACTATCATAAAAACATAATCTCTTAATTTATTCAATTAAAGATCACAAATCGTCATTATATTAAGAGAGGTCTCTCCGGTCTCACTCAATATTCTCCGCTTCTTAGGTATGCTCACGTGAGATAAACTCAATTTTTTCATGAAAAAAACCTTTAAAAATTGGATGGATCACGGAACTAGAAAACTTGATAGCTGTGTATTGAAAGTCTTCGGTTTTCCATAGGTTTGATTTTTATTATCTAAAAGAAAATGCAGAGAGAATTAATTAATTAGGTATAAATTTAAATTAAATTTATTTAATCAGAAAAACATCGTCATGGCCAGAACTAAAATTCAGGTGATCCCGCCCTCCCTCAGCAGTCTTCTGCGTGCTCGGACTTGAAGGAAGTGCCGTCCAGGGGAATTCAAGGTTTGATTATATATTAGTCCAACATTAGGTGGTGCCATCATAAATAATGGTTAAAAATAATTTGTACTTTATAATTTGTAACAATTAAATCAAATTATAAAAAAATAATTTAAATTAAAAAACGTGTTAGTGTTAATGGTTCAATTCAATGATTCCTATGGAGGTGATAATACAATGTCATATGAGAAACGTGAAAACTTGATGAATCAAGTCAAGGAGGAAGTGGCTATGGCTAATATGCAGACATTCCTGAAGGTAATCAGTTATAGTCATTTTATAGAATTTAACAGAAAAATGTTTTGTAAAGTGCATAACCAAACCCTCAGCTTATTTGGACAGTTCTGACAAGGTACTGCCTCATAATATTGTAGAAATGTTTGTCAAACTGTAATGACCGATATATGGAGACATTCCAAATTGTGTCTAAGTCTTATGCTGAACGATTACTTAATTATCAACATTAATTGCTATTTGAACAAAGGTTTTGAACACTTTTAATTTTTACCATCAAAAGTGATTGTACAGTAGATTTCTGGATTACCTAGTGGTGGTGTCATACAGTAAATAGTCGTGATTTTGGCCTTTAAGTAGGCTTGCCATCCGTCCCGGAATTGCCAGGGCAGTCTCGGGTTTGGAGCCTTGTCCTGGATTTTGTCTCAGATTATCATATTTATTATTATTCAGTAATATGGGATTGTGACAATCAAAAATTTATAAAATTCATTCAGTTCAAAAATATAATCGAATTTCTTAGTTAATTTTAAATAAATTTTTTGTTTTCTGTGATATTTTTTGTTTTCTGTGAAAATTTTTTGTCCCTGAAAGTCTTTTTTGATTATCAATAATGTCCCGGATTTTTATAATAATAAAATGGTAAGCCTATCTTTAAGCAAATACATTCTGAGTGTTGTTAGGAGTAGAACCTCACTTATCTGGGAACCCCTGTTTTTTGTGCACTTAGAGTCACCAGAATTTGTTTCACAGAGAATAACCGAAACCTCGAGGTGTTGTCAATTGAGTTGAATTTGTTATTCAATTGCTTTCACTGTTTAAAATTCGTTCGTGCATGCAGTAAAATAAAATTGCTAGATTTGGCTGCAAGTATTTCAATGGGAGATTACTATGTGTCAGAGGTAGGTGGAAGTGTTACATTCGTTAAGTTCAATCCCATCATCTAAATGCTATTGACTGATCATGTCATCTTAATCGAGCTTTACTTCAAGGCACAGGGTTGGACAAGTTTGCGGCATTTACTATAAAATTTCAGTTTCAAGTGATGAATTGATGGTATTGGCTTAAATAACAGGAAATTGTAATTCAAATCTTTAAAACAACAAATAAGTGTTAACTAAAGAATATTATTAGGGTTAACCACTAACAACCGCAACTTCTAAGCATATGGTTATTTAATGAATTATTAAAGATTTATTCAAACGTTGATTGTACTTAACCGACTAGCAATTAAGTTTTCAGTCATTTAAAACCAGAATCACCACTATTTATTAAAAGGATAAGGGGCATCACGTAATCCCGGGATTTTACAGTAAAATGATTCAATCCCTAAAAAATTTATTATTATTAAATTATTAATAATATTTAATATTGATAATTTTAATTAATGTAAAATAAATTTAGAAAAAAATTTCTCATAAATTTTTAATTTTACGTAACCACAGTTACTGAAGATGGAAAATGAAGGAATAGACTTAAAAATGAGTGAACTCGTCGATTTGGCATTAAGTCCAGAATCTCCACATGTTGTTAATTTTGGAGCTCTGCGTAGTTGTCTGCTCGCTATGCTTGACAATGGGGACAAAAAGAACATAACAGTCTCCTCAAATATATTAAAAGGACAAGAGTGCAGATTAGAGAGAGTCAACGAATTGTGGAGTAGATTGGAGATCACGGAAAAGGCTGTGGAGGAGCTAAAGGGGAATTCGAATGAAACAGAGGATCTGCTAAAACGAGCCGGATTTGGACAGAAACCAAACGTCAGTGAATTTGCGATAAGCGACATTTGGAAGACCATAGAAATTGATCACAGAGTGGCTGCCAATTCAAATGGAATAGAAAAAGTGATCCTCAATCTAAATTTAGCTTGGAATAATAATGGACGGAATTTCGAAAGTGATGAAGGAAACTGATCGTCGTCAGAAGGAATTAGATAAGGTACTCCTTAACAATCTAAAATATCGATATCTTCAAAGTTATCCTTTCGTGCACTGAAAGGCTTAGAGTACATTTTTAGTTTGCATAATTCGTGCATTGATTATAATCTAAATTCCTGGATTTTGCTTAATTTGGCACGAAATTTAATATCCCGCTAAGCAATAATTACTTTAGTTCATTGAGGATATTCAAAACTCTGTTAGAGATCTCAGGGAAGAGGTCGAACACCAAACAGTTCTTTTTACGCGGGAAATATTTTAGAGAGAATTAAATGATACAATAAGTAATCTTTCTGATAATTACATCGACAAATCACTTTTGAAAGCATACGTCACGTGGAATCAGTTGGAGGAGGCTTTGAAGGGGGTAATGGCTAGGATCCCTTCAGTTGAGGCAGTTTGCCAAACTGATCAGGTTTGGGTAACACAATATTAGTAGTCCATATCAAAGATGAGGTCTCGGTCTGTTTCGAACTGTTCCTTGGGGTCTGAGGAATTGACCGAGTTGCTCAGCAAAATTGGGAGTCTGGCGAGCGACCACATTGAATTTATCAAGAAAATGGAGACATTGGAGGTTGTCCAACCAAAATAATGTTTAAGGAATCCCTCCAGGAGAAGGCCAACTCGAATGAATTAGAAAATTATAGTAAATTTTATTACAAGTTCAGTGTTGGCTGACGAAATTAACGGAAAGTTCGATTCTCTAACTTCAAAGACCTCTCAAGTGGAGACAAATTTAGAAAACGTGATTTTACGGATTTATGGCATAGATCGCTGCAAATGTTAAAGAAGTGGCTGAAACGACCAAGACTACTGCCAAGGACGTTCTTGATCTTACTGATAAGTTCACTGAGATTGTCGATAGAGTGGGGTGTTGTGAGGGATCCATTAAGGTCGTAAATGTCAGGATTTTAATAGGACCTCCAGTCACTCTGCGTCATCTTGGACAACACGAAGGCGGATCGTTGCGCCATGGACATTGCTTTGGCTGAGGTAATATGTCTATCATTTTGTAGAAAGCCGATAAAGCGCTCTTTGAGGATTTATTGAGCCTCGACGTATTTAAGGAAACTATAAAAGGCATCGAAGAAGCAATTTTGGGGGTTAATACTAGACTGGATGACCAAGAGGCGGTATTCATGGTGGTAAAGAACACAGAATAATCAACTTCGGGAAGCCATGAGATTACTGGCGGAAGAAGTCGACACAAAACTGAGTAATAGCGAGTTTTCAAGATTTAAAAACTTTATCGACAAAAAAATTAGGGAACTCAGGAAAATGTCCTCGACTTTAGTCACTCAACCATCACCGGACGAGGCAGCCATTATTAACAAGTCATCCATTTTAATATAGTTAGACGACTCCCAACCAGTTTTCACTGTCTTTCTTGTGGGAGACCCGTAAACGTGGTTGTCCACAGGTACATGATATTATTATCAGATACTTAAATGACTCTGCCTCAGTGAGAACATCTTCAGCCGTCGCAGAATTCCCGAAATGCATGCTAATTCATCGCACAGGACAGTTATAAGGTTGTCCCCTTATTGTCAGCAAGACCTTATTCGTCGTTGAGGGCTAAATCAAAGGATCGGAGATTAAAGTAAAAAAGTGATATTAGTCTTAGTGAGAGGTATAACATGTGGGAATCCGACCACAGCTGTCTCCAGCAAAAGTTATATTAATTTGTAGTGTAGAAAAATGCCCCCCGTAATTTATAGCAGTCTTTCAGCGTTGGTTTACTATTTATGTTATAGAACTGAAAGACCTATAATGGGCAAGGATGGACACATTTATAAGGGAAGAATCAATGAGGACATTCCAGAGGAGAGTATCAAATATCGTGTCCCCCTTATCTCTCAAGGTAGATTGACTCCAAGCGATGTCGAAGATCACACTCATGTAATAAATGACCAGATTATATATCAAGAGTTTCACCAAGAAACTGAGTACCTCTAAAGTATTTATTCTTAGTATAACAAATTCAGAACATAAAAATGGTAATACGCAATCAGAATTGAATATTAACAAATAATTAATAATTTAATAATTTATTAATTTTTTTGAATTAAAACCTTTATTCGATAATAAAAATTATAAAAATGCATATACGATTGGTTGTGGAATAGATCAGGGTTTCTTAAGCTTTTTAGCTTCAAGTTCAAATCGATAATTTACCCGTCCCTTTGGGGCCGCAAAAAATTAATTCAAAAATTTAATTAATTGTTATCTAATTTGTCATAACACGGGATAAAGGAGGCACACGTAGATCGAAGCAACTGACTTACTATCAGTCAATTTATTTCGAATCATTTTTATGAAAATTGATTCACATAAATATGTTGAGTTTATAAGCATTTGTATATTCGGATAATTCAATCTTGAGAACTGAGGAAATTCCACATCTGATTGAAGGTCTATCAATTATAATTGGAGTGATGGTGGAGCATTCTTAGGATTTATATTAAATGGTGCTGCAAAATTTTTAATTAATGGCAAAATTTCATCAAAAATCTTAAAATAAACTTAATTTAAATAAACCTTAGAATGTTTTTCAAATTCTACAATTAGGTGACTGATAAAGGCAGTATATTTTCAAAAGAACCGCTGGTTTTATTTTCTTAAAAAGTGAAATGGGTCTTTTGATTGTGATGACAAAATTTGTATTGCCCCTGTAATTCAAAATTCAACGAGGATAAATGAGAGAATAGATCGACCCAAAAAGTTAACTCGGCAATCCACTCTTACTGTTTGACAAAACGTGATATTTATTGTTTTTAACAAATTTTCTTAAGGAGTAGTTCAAAAATCTACGTTTTATTCAAATAAATATACATTTTAAGACACGCGGAACGACTCGACCATCGAACCGTTGTATGACAAAGCACATCACTATGGACTGTGTCAATATCCATTAATGTTTTTTTTAATCTCCTGAGAAAAACTTGAAAAATCTCCTGTGATTGAGAGATTACCCAAGTATCCAATCATAATTACATTTGCATTTTAAGTGACTTTGCTATGAGACAATGGCGCCAAAATAAGGTCAAGATTTTTTTCAAGTCTCCATTCAGAAAAAAAGTCCACGAAATTCTTTATTACAACCAATCATATTCGGCCCCCATCAGTACAAATAGAAATTAATTTGAAGGATCAATGTTAAATTCAATGTTAATATAAAATTTATTTTAAAGCCTGGAAGTCGGGGCCGCATGCGGACCCGAGGGCTGCACTTGAGAACCCCTGGGCTGTCCCTCTAATCTCTTGGACGATTATCTTGAAGATCGAGGCTAGCCGAAAAGGAGCCTCTAAAATCACGGAATGCTGGATTTCTGGAGAGTTCCATCGACCAATGCCTCTAAAAGCCTTGATACGAATGAACCATGGAACGCGCCGTCGTGAGTACGAAGATCCAGTCACCCGACCGATACATGCTTGTGTGGGGTCGAGGGAGGAGCATCGGGCCAAGATGAGGTCCCTGTTAGAGCGTGCTGGGATCACCTGATTAGTTAGTTTGTGTAACCATGGTCTCTGGTGTTATTATTATTAGATACTTACATTGCTCTTCTTTAATTCCTAAGAGTTGTCATGTGATCATCCTGTAAAAAAGGAATACCAGCGATTGGCCGGTATACAAAAAGGATCTTTTCTCCAATTTTACAGGAATCTTCCTTTAAATCAGCATTATTTAACAAATGCTTTATAAATTTTACAATTCCCTTTCAATTCCCTTTGAAAAATTTGCTAATAAATGATATCACCGATGAAGTAATGGATTATAGAATCCTTTACTTTTTGAATTAATAAAGATTCCCTTTCTGTAGCATTCCAAATATTGATAATCCGTGTTAAATTTTTAGCGGTCTAGTTGGCTGCATTTAACCAACCTCCACCTAGTTACAACGTGTTCATGAGGATAGCCAATTTGTGTGATTGATTGACGTCGTGAGTTATTTTTGACCACAAGTGCCTCGATAGATGGTATTAATTTATCCACCTCAGGATAATGAAATTAAATCCAAAAACACAATTTTATAACAAATGTGCCACAAAGTGAAAAAGGTTTGAATACAACTGTTTCCTTGTCGATCATTAAAACAACGTTCTAAATTGAAATTGTCTAATAATTTTTGATCTTAAGGTTGAGTGAGTGACTCTTTTATCCAAAGTGTAACTTCTGCTCTAAAGAAAATGAAAATCCTAAATTTTTCTCAAAAACACTAAATTACCAAACTGGGTGCCTTGCTACAGTTTATAAACATTTTATCCAACCCACGATGACGTATGCAAGTCCTTCGTAGACAAAACAGATTTTACGCTCCTCGTCCTTGAAACTATCCGCATTCTTATAGACTGAAATAAAGTTAATTGTACCAGAACATAAAATCACCCATTGTAAATCTCTTAATAGAATTATAACAGAAACTCTTAAAGGCGGCTGGTCCACCGAGCTGCCTTTTGTTCCATGCACTCTCAAAATATCTACAATCATCAGAAAGTTTGAGTCGGTGCCATTTCCAATGAGAAGAGCTGTACATGATTCTAGAGCCCACCGGACTAGTCCTCTCCCTTGTCGGTCTGGATCACATAGTTAGTTGAGAACATTTACTTCTTTCTCTTTGACCCAGTGATCCTGGAGTAATAATAATTGTTGACAACTATCCGTTCAGTGATAAACTATAAAATATCACGGTTAGTTTTTAATTATTAATTTTAAAATGACTACAAATCGACATAAAAAAAATTGTACCTATAAGATAAGTTGACATAAAAATTAACTTCACTTTTTATTAAAGTGCATTACTTAAATAGACGCGTAGCGACATGTGGTGCTTCGTGGCTAATTGATTAAAGTTTCTGTTTTTGTTTGTCTGAACCATTTGTCAACGACCATCCAGAGGAGTTCCCCTAGACGGCTCTTCCTACGCATCCGGGCACTTTTCCGGTGGAGACTCGTAATGTCAAGAGAATTCCCAGGAACGCAGTTGGAACACTGAGAAAGATGCGGAGACTGTGAGGGAGGCTGGGATCACCTGAAAGTTTGTTTATTTTGGATATGACGGTGGTTTTGGTTCAATTAATTAAATTACTTAATATCACTTTTACAATCAAATAAGTTGACTTTTGATTGTGGACTATATTAGTTAACTAATGATTATCTCCTCTTACCATCAGAATCTCACCACTATTGAAATTCAATCTACAGTTTGTGTGAGTCTCGTGTGCTTAATTGATATATTTGTCATTTGTCAAAGACAGTCAAAAAGTTGATGATAAGGTTCGGATGCTCGTAGAATCCGGAACAGAGTGCCCAATAATTTCTGATGTCCACACTGGTAAAGTCCCAACGAAATGAACTGGGAATAGTAATATGTCTATGGTCATAACAGGTGCTTATCGTCAAATCTACAAAAATTATTCTTTTCTTTTTATTCTGTTCGCCCAAAGGTTTTAATAGGCACGTGCCGAAATTCACAATTAAAGTGACACTACGTTATGTTTTTTAGAAAGAGGGGTAGAGATTATTCAGATCCATAATACAGTCCAACATCGATTTGGATTAAACCTCATCTTGGTTTTTGTAAAACCTTCTGCTTTTGGAACACTTGGTCATTTTGGTGTAGGTTAATTTGAGAAAAACTTGAAAAGCTCTTCTATAAAAATCTATAACAGATTCTTAGCAAAAAAGTTCGGAAAGAGCATTGGAACTGTCATAACGTTATGTACTCATCATCCCAGAACAAAGGATTTTTTTTAATTCATGGTTACGTCGTTTAAAAGAAAAAGCCTTATTCTCGACAATGCTAATGAAAAACAAATTCATTCAAACATTGAATTAGTCTTTCTGCAAAAGAATTCAACTCCCATTCTTCAGCCATTGGATGATGAAATAATAAAATATTGGATTCAAATTATGGAATTTATATGATTAATCCACAAATATTCCTTAAGTTAATTCACGACACTAATAATATCTGAGGCATACAAAATATTAAAATGTTGGAACAGTATTTAAAACAAGAAACAATCTCGTCATCAAACGATGAAAAAGTATCTGAAATTACAGAGGAGTTATTACACGAGGAAGAAATCAATAAAATATAATTGTGAATCATAAATGAAACAATAAAATTTACTTTCAAACATATTAAGGATTCGTAAGAATCCATTTTAGCTATGATCCGTATTCCCTGAGTTTTACTCGTTTAGGGAAAAACTAAACTCGAAATATGAAAATTTGTATTTGGGAGTAGAATTGAACATTTTTTACCAATATACCAAAATAAAATTTGTTAAGCTTTATTTATACATTATTATTTCATAAAGTTATAATTATTTATAGCCATAAGTTAAACCTCGGTTTTTTGGACTCTTGGTGTTCCAAATCGAGGTCGGACTATAGTAGATTTCACTAATAGTTTCACCAAATGACCAGTTATCGTAGTGGGTACTGTTATCGCTCGCGTGTTGGATTACCACATCGTTATCTACACTGTTGAAGGATTTACTTTTTCGCTATTAAATCCACTAACCAACTCAGGAAACCCCCAATGCCTGGCCAGCATTCCAAAAAATCCCACTTCCAGTATAGGGGCTCTCGTAACGGAGGATACTTGAAAATGATACGTCCCACTCCGACCGGAGGAACTGGATAAAACCTATTCAATGTATACCCAGGGTTATTGAGAACCCTACAATGTCACTTATAAACAAAATGTGGGGACAAGGTATCACAAACGATTGGTGAATTATTATGGTCTCCTTAAATACCAAAGACAGGTGTAACCAACTGATAACATTAATATATTGATAGTCTAAAAGGGGGGCAAACCAACACTCTCCGGACGAAAGTTCTCGAATGAATCAATCCTTGCTTTCACTAGAGAGGCAAGTTTATCATCCCTCACGTCCTTTTCAGGGATCCAAACGACTTGCATGCCAGCCCGCACACCAGCCCAGGCACCATTGACGGAATCTTCGAATACCACGACCTTACATTTAGTCAAATATGTACTGTTGAATTATCCGTGGGAGGATTACTGAACCTTTTGGCACATACAAGATAACAATCAGGAGCAGGCTTGCCGTTCTTTATTTCTTCCTCTTCAGGGACACACAAACCATGACTGAACAAACTAAATAAATCTTCATGAGCCTTTTCCTTTAGTGAATGTGCATATCCCCAGAACTGGTAGCAAATGCCAATGGAATATTGTGTTTATGTAGATGTCTTATTAAATATTCAACTCCTAAGCAGTGATAATGAGGACTAACCAGGAATAAGTGCTAAATTACTGAAATATGCTGTCCCCAGTCTGTTCATTTCTTCACTTATTTGACGTTCGTCCAAATTCACACCAACGTCTTAGAATGATTAATTTAAATGTCAACCTTTGAAGACGTAAGAAGCTTCCTTTAGATTTTTGCCCATAACTCTATAGCGGATATCATCGGTGTACTCTTTTCCCCAGGCAGAAAATATTTCAGAAATGATAGACTTATAAATCGACTCTGAGTCTGAAAATAATAAATACAATCACCGATTATTACTCCATCAACGTCAAAGATAACGTGTGTAACTGATGGGGACATTATTTTGATAATTTTAAACTATTTAATAATAATTTTATAATTAATTTTATAATTAAAATTTTTATATAAATAAATTATCGAATTAACATTTGTAGATTGAATTCCAATAACTCTTGTGAATAGCGTACCTCTGTCCATTGTAGTGAGATTTTGATGGTAGGAAGATAATTGGAAGGGGTCTGCTGGAAAAGGGGTCTTAATGCCACCAAAAATATATTTGATTATCCATACCTTTCTTGAACAGCTTTTTGAGATGCTTTCAACATGAAAAGGACATTTATGTGTCGAAGGTGATCCCCAAGATTTTCAGTTTCTTCGTGAAAGGTATTTTTGTCTGGCTTATAAATATATCCACGGTCATTTGTCCAAGTCGTTGTCTGAGGTAAATAAGGAAGAATATGATTTTTCAGTAGATATATCAAGCCGGTTATAACCTAAGTTTGAATCTTGCGAAGGTATTCTTGTAGTCTTGATGTTTTTGGGAGATGTTGATCGCGGGATCCGACTAATAGGTCATCAGCACATGATTGGAGGAAATCGTCTTTATTATCTGGTTGTGGTAAATTGGACTTATATAAGTTAAATAAGGCGGGTGATAAAGGGGAACCTTTGGGAAACCATTGGGTAGTAATTTTGAAACTGATTTAGTCCTATCCATGTTTACCCGAGCACTTCTTCCATTGAAGTTAGCAAGCCAAAGTTGTATTTTGGGGTTGAAGGAGAGGCCAAATAATTTTCGGGTTAGAATTTTCTTGGAGACAGAGTCGAAGGCCTTTTGTTAATCGACCAATCTAGCGACGGCCTACAAGGATAAATTGGTTGATAAAAAGAGGTAGTATAGATTAAATAACCCCTTCTGAATTCATGCTGTGAGGATGAAAAAGAAGGGGCGGGGTTATAAGATTAAGTATCAGTTTTTACAATAATTTTGATAAGGCGCATAGTAAAGAGATTTGTCGAAATGATGCAGGATTGTCCTTGTATTCATGTTTATTGAATAGTTCAGGGATCGCCAATGAGGCTCTTTGAGTTTTGTGGATCTTTCAATTTTCAAAAATTATTACTTACGTCTCCAATAATGGCGGATCTATTCATGGCGGATATCACCACACCGGACGCCGAAAATGATATTATTCTGACTTATGCCGACGACATAGTAATTGCGTCACGTGATCAGAACATTGCAACAAAATCTGGACCGACTTGACGAATGGCTATCTAAGAATCGCCCAGCTGCCAGCAGTGAGAAGTTCGTCACAACCCTATTTACATCAGACAAGAGACTGGGAAGAGGAAGGTTGACCTGAAGGCAACAATGAAGTTATGTTGATAACGTCATTACAAAATGCAAAAAAATAATGTATTGAAATGCCTCACAGGCTTATAGAAGATCGGAAATCATACTGTATTGAGTACTATATACAAACAATACATTGAACCATGCATCTCTTACACATGTGGTATCTGGGGCCACTCATCTCTTGGTCAAATGTCTTGAATATCGAGGCTAGCCAAAAAAGAGCCTCCAAAATCACGGAACGCTGGATTTTCCAACCACCAATGCCTCTTGAAGCCATGATACGAATGAACCATGGGACGCGCCGTCGTGACTGCGAAGATCCAGTCACTCGACCGATACGTGCTTGTGTGGGGTCGAGGGAAGAGTATCGGGCAAGATGAGGTCCCTGCTAGAGCGTGTTGAGATCACGTGATTAGTTAGTTTGTGTAACCGTGGTCTCTGGTGTTATTATTATTATTAACATGTCAAGTGAACAAACCTCTAAGTTACAAACTGTTGAATGGCAAAGAAGGAACTCTTGTACAATCAAAGAAAAACTTTCCGCATTAAAAAATTTGTCAGAGTGGAATGGAAACATTGCATTATCTTTCTTCTCAATTCATTTATGTTGAGTTGTATGTTGAAAAGAGATTTCGCTGGTCCTGGATTAGATTTGATGTCTCCAGAGATGATTAAGAGCGTTTGAGAAAGCTGTCCAAGAAAGACATTCTTCTTATCTACTTTGGCTTCTTTGAACGACGTGATCATTGGTGGGGATATCAACGCAAAACACCCTCTGTGGCTGGCAAGTCAACCGTCCGACTCAAGAGGAAAAATACTACATTCGCAGACAGGACCTTTCATGGTCATGAATGACCCGCAAAACATACGAGAATTCCCTTCAGATGGTCAGACCAACTAACTTTTCTAGACATCACGCTTTGTTGTCCCGCCTTGGCGGCAATATTGACTTGGTCAGTCACTTACAACTCAAGAAGCGACCATAATTCCATCCTTTTGGAGATCAAGAGAGAAACGTCAACTAGGAGGAGATCCCCAGAACAATTCAACTACAAACGCGCAGATCGGAGACTTTACCGTACACTTACTGATAATCTACTGCAGCACCTGGATGGTACTACTTGCATGGACAAAGTAGTCGCTTGTGTAAACCTCACTATATTGGATGCGAGATCACTATCTGTATCTAAACACCACCTTAACTACACCAGGGAATATGGCAGGTCGACATTAACCAAGGAAAAAAACAAACTCAAAAAGTATGGCCGATTAACTACTGAGGATAAATTTAGACTTAAGGCTTTAAACAATAAACTAAAAAACAGGGAGGTAAGAGCACAAATATCAAAATGGAAGCATGTGTTCCTTTCTTTGAATAGAAATAGACCCACTAATGAAATTTAGAAGACCACCCGAGACGCCTCGAGAGGGGATGAAAGATCGTCCAAAAGGACTTAAACAACCTAATAAAATACTATGTGAAAATATCCCATAAAGACCATAAGAACTCGGATGTACCCCCGAAACATCTCAATAAACCGAAAAAGGAACCGGAAACGATTCACTTTACTGAAAACAACGTGAGATATACATTGAAAGCCATTTAAACAACCTATTCTATCGGACCGGATAAGATCCAAATATCCTCTTAAAGAATCTGAGAGACTAAGGAATCGCTGCAATAACGAAGATATTCAACAACTCCATTAACATAAAATTGTATTCCAGCCTTATGGAAGCTAGCCTACCTACGTCCAATTTTGAAACCCGGTAAAGTGAAGAAGGACCTAGCTTCATACAGACCGGTCGCGTTATTGTGTTCGGTGTCGAAAATTCTGGAAAGGCTGGTTCTTTCGAAAATCAAAAAATTCCTTTCGGAGTTGTAACTTCAAAAGGTTTTAAAAAGGAGAGGTATACTTCTACCAACTTATATGCATTGCCTAACTTTATACGATATGGTTTCTCGTACAGGCCGGGACACATGAAGACTGTACTTTGCTCCATAGACGTCCACAAGGCTTTCGACTCTATGTCAAGGCGGATTCTTACTTGGAAAATTTACCAAACAAAGATCCCTGAAAAGGTTAAACTTTGGCTAGCTAACTTCCTTAGTGATCGCAGGGGAGGCGTCTGCATTGGCCAGTCAAGGTCTATTTCACAGCTTCTCCCTAATGGGGTTCCCCAAGGATCCTTTTTGTCTCCAGTTTTATTCAACCTATTCATGCCGGACCTCCTCACTCCAGACTCCGAAAATGATATTATTCTAACTTATGCCGACGGCATCTCATTGCGTCACGCGATCAGGACATCTAGATTGCCATTGCAAGAAAATATGGACCGTCTTGACAAATGGCTATCGAACAATCGCATAACTACTAGCAGCAAAAAGTTTGCCACAACCCTATTTACTACAGACAAGAGACTGGGAAGACGGACGGTCGAACTGAAGGCAACCAATGAAGCAATTCTTTTCAGAAAACCCAAAGGATCCTTGGAGGTGACTTTTGACATGCATATGTCATTCTCTCCCCATACTGAAAACGTAATTACGAAATGCGAAAAGAAAATTAATGTTCTGAAATGCCTCAAAGGCTTATGGGAGATCGGAAAGCATTCTGTTTTGAGTACTGTATATAAACAATTCATTGAACCATGTATCTCTTATGCATGTGGTATATGGAGTCCACTCATCTCTTGGACGAATGTCTTGAAAATCGAGGCTAGCCGGAGAGGAGCCTCCAAAATCACGGAACGCTGGATCTTTGTGAACTCCAGCCACCAATGCCTCTTGAAGCCTTGATAAGAATGAACCACGGAACACGCTGTCATGACTGCGAAGGTCCAGTCACTCGACCGATACGTGCTTGTGTGGGAACGAGGGAGGAGCATCGGGCCAAGATGAGGCTGAGATCACGTGATTAGTTAGTTTGTGTAACCGTGGTCTTTGGTGTTATTATTATTATTAAAAGTATTTTATATCTTCACTTCTTTTTTTCTTTTTCTTGTGTGTGGGTCCTTTCTAGAAAATCCAGTTCCGCAGTGAGTATCCACTGATGACGACGTCACTCGTCAAACCCTTTTAGCATAGTAGACGCGTGGAACTTTCCACCAGGTGAACAGCAACGAGAATCGAACCCGTAACCTAAGTACTGAACCAAAGCCCCTCACAATGAACTGGTATTTGCTCAAACCGGTCATTGAGGCGGCGACTCAATGGCTCCAAACAGAAAACAAAGAGTAGCGGAGACATGCTATCTCCCTGAAGGATCCCCTCTTGAGTTTTACCTCGCCTATCCGGTGCCTATTATAGTTCAGATGAATACTCCACCTATTCATCACAGCCACTACAAAGCTGATGAACCACACAGGCATACACAGACTGTGTAGGCACTCGACAAGTTAAGAATGATCAACTGAATCGTAAGCCTTCTTCACATCCACCCACATAGACAAAAGTGAGTTTCCGTGAGACACAGAAAGGCATTTGTTGATCAAAGCTTTTAATTTGATAAATTTGGTTTCATAGATTATTATTCGGTTCACAAATTTCACGTTTTCTTAGGTAATCACTGTGAGAATTCATCAATACATTATCCGCGAAATTTAAAAAATAGAGAAAACAATTATTTTAAGAAAAAAATTAATGAATTAATTTACTGATTTCTTTAATCGTTTTCATTTAAAACGATTCACAGTTACACTCAGATTGTTTAGAGAACCTGTTCATTTGACAATAAAAAATTTCCTTATTCGTAGGTTTTAGATCTTTTACTTTTTTCGATTTTGAAAACATTTCTATTGGGTTCAGCATGGACGAATATGGCGAATGAAATTTTGGCCAAGTCAAATTTTTTTCAGTGATATTATTTATTTTTTTTCAGTTGTTCAAAGAAATTTTTATTTAAAAATAAATCAAAATCGGTCCCCGTTGACATAATCGACGTTGAGTTGCCTCTCGGATCTCAACAGAAATCAACCGGAGAAGCCACCGAGTCTCAGGTGTGTTATGGCTTCTTAGTTTAGCTAGGCGTCCTAGTTTCTTTAGGAAAAGAAGTGATTCATCATGTTGTCCCATGAGAGAATACTGCCTGCATTTGTAGCGAACAGGCCCAACTTATTTCCCTTACCATGGGGTTTTCTCGTACATCTTTCCGTTCCTTTGAAGGACCTGTCTGGTTCTTCACAAACTGTTTAATCGCTACCAACATTAAATTAATTCCCTGTGGTTTCATCCCTTGTTGTGGCCTCTACTTCCCTCCTGAAATTATCTATCTTTCAAAGAACATGGAGTATCAAATCGATCAACTCTTGTGAGGATAATCAATAAACATATTGACGACCTATTCTATAAATTAACCTGGAGTGGGTCAATCTTTGGATAATGGAATACCGGCTCATGGTGAATGAGAGATGTCGTCTACGTCCTTTTTTTACCTTTGACAAAAGATTGGGAAGGAAGACAGTCACCTTGAAGTTAAACAAGGTCGACATCCCTTTTAACAGATGTCAAATGATCTTGGGTGTGACAATTGATATGCATCTCTGTTTGACACCACACGTAGAAAACATTCTATTAAAATGCGGGAAGAAACTGAACGTATTGAAAAGTTTATTGGGAATATGGAAGAGTGGTACTCACTCGGTCCTGATGAACGTATACAAACAGTAAATCGAGCAATGTTTCTTATATGCATGCGCCTCGTGAGGAGCGTACATATCTTGGACAAATATGAGAAAAATCGAGGAAATGCAAAAGAGGGCTTACAGAGTAAAAGAGCGTTGGTTTTGTGAAGATCACTGAACCTGACCGATGCCTCTGGAAGCCCTCATGAGACTAGACTTCAGATCACGGGAATGTGGCCCTGAAAAATAGTCAGCCGTTAAGTAAATTCATGCGCGGGCACGAGGAAAATGAGGACGCTGTTGAAATGCATCGGGACCACGTGATAATTAGTTTGGTTTTACCGTGTTTTTGGGTTGTTACATGGTTTTTCTATTTATTTAATATTATTATTATTTAAAGCACTCCCGAGAAGTCATAAAATTAATCAAGCCTCCCTTGTGCCGTATTTCTAGCCATCCTCTCTATCAGCCTTTTCCAGGACCCTCTACTTCGTGCCAGTTCCCTTAAGGTATCTAGGTCGTCTGCGGAAGTGAGCTTCAGCCCCACAGCCGACAGGTCTCCATTCAAAATAGTTGGGAGTGTGACTCTTGGTCTTCCACGGAAACCGGCTCCCGTATGCATTAGGTAGTTTTCCATGGCGATATTCGCGGGTACTTGAGCATTTAGACGTAAGATATGTCCAAAGAGACTCCATCTTGATCTGAAGATCTCCTCGGATAGTATACCAGATTTGCACTTCGAGTAGAGGTCATTGTTTGAGATCTTCTTAGGCCACTTGATCTTGATTACTGATTTCAATTGTGTCCTGTGGAAAGCGTCAAGACGGTCCATCTCTTGTTTAGAGATTCCCCAAGTGCCTGAATTGTAGGTCAGGACGGGGATGACAAAAGCCTTATATTTCTGAGTTTGGTGTTTAATCCCATCCTCTTCTTATGACCCCACATATTCGATACTTTCTTTAGTGCACACATTGCGAGGATTTTCCTCCGAGAAACATCTTCTGAGTCCCCGAGAAGCGAACCCACCTTCTTTTGCTTTCTCCAAGACTCGTCCGATCTTCGATCATTGCGTGTAAGTGTTGTGAACTCTGTTTTATCGGTGTTAACGGTTAAGAACCATTTCGAGAATACGTGTGGAAGAACGTTAAGCATGTGTTGAAGTACTTGAATATCCTCAGAAACAAAGTCCAGGTCGTCCGCGTAGATTATCTCGTTATAATTGTTGCCAACCAGGGGTCTGAACTCTCTTAGTGCGGCCTCAAGGTAGACAATAAAGAGGACCGGGGATAGTGAGTCCCCCTGTGGAACTCCACGTGAGGTCGAAAAAAAGTTAGAGGTAGAGTCACCAATTTTGACGGCAAGTTGAGTGTTCCGCATGAGTAAGTGTATTATTTTGACATCGTCAGGCAGTAGAAAACTCTCCAACACTTCCATAAGTTTTCCACGGTCCACCGAGTCGAACGCACGGGACATGTCGATACCAAGTATCTCAATAGATTTTTTGTATTTTTGGCACAGGGCACAATACCACCTGTGCCCCCATACCACGTCAGCCGTGGACCTGCCCGTCCGGAATCCACTTTGGCCGTCCGAAAGAAATATGTTCACCCTCTCCTTTATTCGGTTTAAAGCAATGAGGGATAATGTTTTTCGTATGGAGGTTAGGAGTATAATTTATTTAATAACTTTGTCAAAATATTTAATAATTTTGTCAAAATGTTTAATAACTTTGTAAAATATTTATGGGATTATTATTTTATATTTTTGGGATCATTATTTATATTTATTAGATCATTATTTATATATATTGGATTATTAAGTTCCTATAAATACAAATTTTTGTGCAAAATGAATTAAATGAATAGTTACAAAAACAAAAATACTACTGTATCCGAGGATAACCGAAAACTTATTATAAATAAATATGCAGCAGGGTTGGCTTATTCAAAAATAAGCGAAGACATCTGTATTAACTATCAGACAGTTGTTTCTATCGTCAAAAAATACAAAAATACAGGAAGTTTTGCTTCAATAAGAAATAATTGTGGACGAAAAAAAACTTAATTCATCGGACATCTTATTTTTGACTAAAAAATTGAATAAGATGCTTCATTTACTCTGAAGAATTTAAAAAATTCTTTATTTGATGTGCAAAGAAAAAATGTCTCTCTATCGACAATAAATAAAACGATAGATACATTTTGATATAGTTTTAAAAAGATTCAATTTGTACCTATGGCGAGAAATTCTACAATAAATATGGAAGAAAGAAATAGATTTGCCAGAAAAATAATTGAAATTGATAATCAACGGCTTATTTTTATAGACGAAATGGGAGTCAATTGTTCTATGAGATCTAAATTTGGAAGATCTATAAAAGGAGTTACACCAAAAAATGTCTTAGAAACATAAGAGAGAAAAATTTCTCTCTTTTGCTGCTATTTCAGTGGACAGCCTTTTATATAACGAAATAAATTCCTCTTTTTATCGCGCGGAGACGTTCAGTGATTTTGTAATACAGCTTAATTACTAGCTTGAACAGGCAAGGAAAAAAAGTATGGTTATATGTTATATTTAAGACATGGTATTGATATGTGACAATGCATCAATTCACAAGAGCGAGCAATTAAAAAATGTTAAATTCGGAACAGGTATCCAATTTATTTTTAAAGTGTATAGGGTATGCATTGTATTTTTTGCCTCCTTATACTTCTCAACTCAATCCAATTGAAGAGTTTTTTTCTGTTTGGAAAAATAACATCAAAAAGAAAAATTATAGGAACTCTGAGGGATTAATAAAGGCAATCAAAAACATCGGAGTAATATAATCAGATGTGTGCAATAATTTGTATAGCAACATGCGGAGCTATTTAGTTAAAGCATTGGCTTATGAGAAATTTTAATTTATAGTTGTTTTTTTCAATTAATTATAAAAATTGGTTTCTTTTAATTTGACCCTTGACAAAGTTATTAAACATTTTTGACAAAGTTATTAAGTATTTTGACGATTTATTAAACATTTTGACAAAGTTGACAAAATTATTAAATTTTATGACAAAGTTATTAAATTTTTTGATAAATAGGAAAACCCTGTAAATAAATAAAATAATTTTAAAATACAATTATTTTTACTTTAAATATTTATACTGAATTTCATATATCCTGGAGAACCCTTAAGAAGATATATTCCTGACAGACGCACACTCAATCCCACTAAACTGTTATCTCAAAAAATTGTGTATTATCGTTCGAGCTCAAGCCGGCTTATTAACGACATGTTCGCAATTCTACAGACTTTTGAACTATTCCGCAGTCCCTAATTACACAACGGTCGCTGACTTTCGAAATTCGAATGCTAGTGGTTCTTGCCATACACCAACTAAAATATCTCGCTTCGAATGGTTTGCAAGCTTTAACTAACTTAATTTAATATTCAGTCAATTACGAAGTAGTTTCAATCGAAAAAATCAATTATCATCCCATTTCTTAATCCTCGCCGTGACCCTTCAGATCCTTGTTCTTTCCAACCGATTTCCGGCCAGTCAGTAGCTTCGAAGATTACGGAACGCGTTGTATTAAATTTAATAAATTTTTTAATTTCGATTCCCAGCACGACATCGATCTTCCCACTCAACTACTACACATGTATCTAAACTCATTCACTTTATTGTGGATGAAATTAATAATCACAATCCTCGAGAGAACAATTGTTGCATATGTTGACATTGATAAAGCTTTTGATATCACATCCAGGCACTTTTTGACTGACAAGATCCCCAACATGGAGTTCACTTATGGATAAAGTCATGGTTGTTCACGTTCCGTCTTAGCCGTCCTGGACATTCACTTATCATGTCGAATCGCTCACCTTAGACATACCCGGGTCAAGCACTCCATAGGTCTAAACGGAGATCGGCTGATGGCGAAGTACTTCATCGTTTTGGAATATTCAGCAGTACTTGCTGCGGACCCCCACACAATAATGTCTCTAGCAGATTCGCGTTTGAGAAAGTATCCATGCACTTTGAATCCTAGACAAGAAATATCCCTAGGCTCTACTGTATTTTCGCTACTCCATCCGGCCTTTTCCATCAACTCTGTTTAGTCTGACGTTTTCAGAAGGCATTCTAACATGGATGTCTTCGATAGCCCTCAGACAGTAAATGCTATAAATTAAATTATTGACTTCAGTTTTGCTAACATGTAGGAAACTGACAACCGTCAATAAACCCGCTTCTAAGGTAAGGTGCTCTCAGAAATTCATTACTTTGATTTCGAGCTCTAAAGGTCCAGGCAAGCAAAGAGATCCCGAAGCTCTCTAAGAACAAGAGGGCGGATGATTTCCATACTGTAAATGGAGTGATAAGAAAAATAATCGAGCTCAGAGCTTTCAACTAGAAGTACGAGGTCGACGTGTTTCTCCTACAGGAACGAAACTGACGCACTCTTCTTCACTACAACACTTCCGGGATTAACTGTTGTCAGAAATGATCCCAGTTTGGTCGTGGAGGAATCATTACTAAGGTCAAAAGAAAGATCTGTTACACAATAAAGCCTTGATCCTGTTTTCTAAAATTGTCACAAAAACTATTCCAAAATTTTACGAATAAAACAGATTTTAAATCAAATTAAAAATACAGCGTTATCCGCAAAAACAATTGCGAATAGAACTCTTGCAATGTGACGATGCAAAAAGTTGGACTTTAAAATAGCTTCTGCAAATTCAATAGGAGATGAGTCTTGTGACATCCAGACATAACACTATTGGCGAAGGAAATGCAAGGTCAATTATCTCATTAATTAGATTGAAATAATTTTGTTATGTTTTTTTTATTTTAAAAAGTGACTCTTCAATTTTTTAATTGCCAAAAAAACCAAAAATCGGCTCTTTGGTTTGGAAGGTTGCCGACCCCTGTAATAGTTGATGATAGTCTCGTGTGTTGCACATGTGGGAACTTAATTAGTATATTTGACATTCTGTTCATATGATAGTAATAATAATAAATTATCGGACTCGTCACTTTTCCTAAAAGATGGGTCCCCTTTTGTCCTCCATAGGCTTGATTATATCTTATTAAATCACATTTATCATTAAGTGTATATTCGACAGTCACATTTTCTTTAGTAAACGTTTATCATTTCTCTAAGGATTGATCGACGTAAGAAGTAATAATCATGAGAATGATATAGTGCTGACATTCAAGGAAATGGGTTCCGACGTCTCCTAAGCCTGCCACTATGGTCTATGAATGAAGAAGAGACCATCTGTCATGTAGTGACTATGTATCAGATATACCCATAAATAACAAAATCATCTTGTGTAATACAGAAATCAATGATCTAAAGAATAATAGTCTTGATGACCAAATAATTAATTGGTCAGAAGGTTTTTGTTAAATCTCGAATGTTTTTAGTAATTAATATCGAAAAATCATTCTATATAATCCCACTAAGAGTAGTGGATGAAATGTTTGATTACAAAAACTTAGCAACCTTACATTGTTCTAAGCTAAGGTCTTACCTTTACTCAAATACACCAGGTACTCCTACTATCTTAGTGATTACAAGATAAGTGCTTGGAAATCCTTAAAATCCAGAGACGAGAAATACATTATTTATTAGGAATGTCTATGGAACTCTAATCCACAGGGAAATTAAACAGATGAGAAAATTCAACTACCTGGATTAGGCGGAATGAAGGAAATGGCTATGGGGAAAGAAATATTGACCCCAAACGCTGATAAAGAGAAAATGACAAGAACGTCTACTACCACAGGCCTTCAACCATCCCACAGATAAGTAACAAAATTTTACTTAACTCGATATCTCTGATATATCAGAAAGAAGTTAAGACTTAACGACCAATTAAGGTATATTCAGTTCCCGCAATCGTATTGAGACGAATCCTTCAAAGCATCACTTACATAAATACCTGCTTAAATACCCACCCCCTCAACAGTAGGGATCCATTTTACATGCCTCTTGGGATTTTAAGGAACTAAAGCAGAACAGAAACAATGACCAATTATAAATTTCCTCACATTACCAGTAATAAAGACAGAAAAGAAAATGTCAATTGTTATCCTTAATATAATTGATTGCTGTACGGGCAAACAACTCATAATCCGACTTCATTAAATTTGCAGCCTCTCCATTAACAGCTCCATCAGGAATAGGTTCACTCAACAGCATAATAAGCTGAGATATAACTAAAACACTAATGAATGATAACTTGCGACCATCCCAATTGTAGGAGACCATTTGTCCTGTAATACATCCAAACAGATTTGTCCATTTGTGGTCACATTTGGGTGGAATAACTTAGTTATGAAGACCAACTAATTGTGGTTACCATTAAGAGAACCACTGGAGGTTTGAGAGGGTAGTCAGCTGGGAATTGTACCTTCACGGAAAATTCGAATTCTTCAAAGATTGATCCAGTCTATTTGTAATTACACAAACTTACCGGTCCCTGGAAGTGAAGATGCCACAAATACACTAAGAATTGAAAGAAAAATACTATTAGAATCATCCGGGATGATCAAACTAACATGAGAATTACTTATCAAGCCATCTTGCTTTAAATTTTCGATTTCCTTCATTTTTATATTATAATACTTTGACTAATCGCTTGAGAACCATTGCACACAAGGAAGTACAACAAACACGAAACAGATATATTTTATTATTTTATTAAAACATGATTAATATAAATATATTTAATTAATCAGGTCTCCTACGTGTTAGTGAGGTTGGGGTAACTGACTATTTTAGCAGGACTATATTCCACATCTTGGGCTCAGTGAGGTCAGGGCAACTACTAATTTTATTAATCAGTGATGAGTTTGTATATAAAAAGCTAATAAGGTGATCCTGGTTGTTGGGTTACTTTTACCTTTCTCAGTGTTTCCTATGGTTTTAATGACAAATAAAACACTTTTATTGAAGGAAGAAAATAGAGCAACGGTTATATAGAAGCTGCCCTGACTGCGCGTCTATTCCCTCTCAGGATAGAGAGCGAGATTCGCTCAAATAATCAGCAGCGCTCACGATGGTCTCCTTTCGTGTAGCGATCCGATTCCCTAGACGACTCAAGAATAACTATTTTCAATAAAAACTATTTTCACTGACCATAAAAAATTTAAATTTTGACCTAGAATTGATTTTATAGTTTATTTTTCTTATTTAGACAAAATGTTAATATTCGAACACATAACGAGAGTTACCCTCATGATTGCAAAGTTAATGTTAGGAAAAGTTATCATAGGATCACTCTTTTTTGTTTCCGAACTAACTAACCAAATTCAAAATTTTCTGATATAAAATTGGGTTATTCAAATAATTAGTAATTATTATTTAATTTATTAAACACTTCAGATTACATAAAATTATTTCTAAATTTATAAGCAAATCATCTTTTTAAATTAGGCACAAAGGTCAGCAGGTAGGGTTACAGTTCTCTGGGTTTTTGCATATAAATTTCAAAAGTAGGCTACTGAGAATGGCGAATCAAGATAAGGAGGCTAGTGATAGTGGCCAAGATCTTCCAATGGACGCCCTTCTTCTTAATTTGGTTATTTCTTGGTCTTTAATAATAATTATTATTAACAGCCTTTCCGTCTAGGAGTAGTAATTTTCATTACTTAGTCGAGATTTACTTTAAAAAAAGAACAGTTATGCAATCAATTAAAGGCCAAGACAACAGTAGGTTCTTAATATTTTTGGTCACGTTGAGTCTTTATAAACAATCCAGTTCTGCAATGAGGTATCAGAACTGGATTGATTGCGTCACTTTTCGTTCCCAGAAGAGTCGTAGATACGTAGAACCTTTAGTCGGAAAGACAGTAGCGAGATTCGAACTAGGAAAATCAGGCTATTTCCCAAAATTTTCTGGTATTGTAAATCTCGTGTCTTAAGTCTCTCCATGGAAAAGTCGAAAGCCAAACGAATTGCACACTTTAGAAAGTCTGGTCTTTAATAAAAATGTTGTTAAAAAATTAAAAAATATGCACTACGATTCGAAGGAAAATTATGCACCACACTGACATCTCCATTGGCGGCCTCGCTTCTAATGAGGCGACGTTGAAGAATGACCAGGGTTTCCTACGTTATTGCAAGGAACTGGGAAACCCATTCAAGGAAAAGGTCAGGTCTCCTACGTGTTAGTTAGGTTGGGGTCCATGCAGAGGAATTTCGGTCGTTTATAAAAAAAGTGCACGCCGATTGAATTCCTATGCAGAATGAAGAGAAGGCGCTTCCGGAATGCGGTTGGGTCATCAGAAGACCAGGCGAGAGAGTTCGGATGTTGTTGGAGGCTATTTTATGTTATGTTATCCAAATTAAGTCGTGTCCGACACTTGGAGATCTCATGAGCCAATTTTCTCCAATCTCCCCGATCCGTCGCAATTTGGAGTAGCTAGATGTAGGCATTCACGTGACGTCTTCTACTGTGGATAGCCACCGAGTCCTCGGTTCTACTGTGGATAGCCACGTTTTCTGAATATAGCCGTTCCGTATATTCTCTCCAACGATTTCGGATGTTCTGTTGGCTTAGCAATTCTACACCATCCTTGTCCTTGATTTTGCCCATCATTTTCGTAAAGGGGGCTCGTATTCTTTTTAGTTTTAAATGCGCATTCGTAGTGTGACCTCTCTTATTGTCATCTTCCATTTTTTTTGCAGCGTAACCTCCAGTAGTCTTTTTTATCCTTCCTGGTTGCCTTTTTGAATTCAGAATTAAGTTTTCTTGTCTCGTCTATATTCCCAGAGACTTTAGCAACTTTACGAGCCTCAGCAATGTTTAGGGTGTCGACAGAAAACCATTCAGAGCACTTGGCCGGCGTTTTGTGTTTGACATGTTTTATTGCAGCGTTCCTGATAACCAACTGCATATCATTCCATAATTCATCAGGCATCCTTCCGTTCAAATCCAGTAATCCAATATTGTGCTAAACTTCCATTGCGTATTCTGGTGGTATGTTTGAGACATCGAATTTCTTTACTCGGGGTATTCCAAGTGTTACTGAATTTCGTCCTAATTTTTGCAACAAGTAGCTGTCTGTTCCACAGTCTGCCCTTGGATATGTTTTGATGGCTGTTATAGAGCTTTTCCAACGTTTGGCGCACAAAATATAATCAATCTGGTTCCTAGACATTCCATTTGGCGACGTCCAAGTGTATAATCGTCGTTTGTGCTGTTAGAACCATGGTGTAAGTTATCTGAATCCATTTTCCTGACAGAATTGGACCAGTCGATCCCCAGCATCATTTCTTTTCCCCAAACCAAAACTTCCCACAATATCCGTATGTGGCATGCACCCAACTTTTGAATTGAAGTCTCCCATTATGTAGATTATGTCCTTTTTGGGTATTAGTTTTAGTGTTTTTTTAAAATTCATAATAAAATTGGTCAATTTCGTCATCCTTGGCAATAGATGTTGGGGAATTCACTTGCATGACCGTAATATTCAATGGTCGTCCACGGACGT
Source organism: Dicyema japonicum (assembly GCA_011109175.1). Lineage (NCBI taxonomy): Eukaryota > Metazoa > Dicyemida > Rhombozoa > Dicyemidae > Dicyema > Dicyema japonicum. The sequence continues at coordinate 1,044,703 of RDEW01000006.1, forward strand.
GGATTAGTATTATCCGATCATTAAATATTCTATGACTTTCAATAGGTGCAATTTCCTTTGAAGCAATGAAGGCCACGTAATTTCTCTTCGCAATAATGTTACCAGAATAATATATGACCTATCTTTCTTGGTGACTTTGGAGTTGAATAAATAATACATCAATAAAGTAACTAATTCGTCTCTGGAAGAATTGATATGTAATACGACAAAACAATGTACAATACTTGCAAATGGCATTGGAGCATAGTCAAGGAATGTATAAAGGAACGTTGGTTGTCGGACCAAATAGATATCCAGCAGGTTGTTATCAATAATTAAATATTTCCATCCAGGGTCCCATCCAGGGTCCCATCCAGGTCGATGTAATGATCAGATGGTCAACGAGGTTGGTATCATCGTTGTATCAAATGATTAACCTACTCCATCTTCAAGGCATATTGTTCTTCATAACAGAAGAGAAGGGTTAAAATTTAACTGAAAATAAATAACGGGAGAAATTTGACCGCTCTCAGATATTATGCATATAATATCTGTCTGCATGTCGGGGTATTTAATTTAATATTTCATGGAGGACGCCCCTTTCAGCAGTATTTCTATGGCTATTAAAGTCCAGACCACCCGACTTAATTATATTATGGCCAATCAGCAGTCTCTGAGGTCGACTACTTTGTATTAACAATATTAGTTCTATGTGATGCACTTAATGAAGAAAATTTGAATAACATAGGAACAAGAGTTTTTATACCTTCGACATTCGTTGAAAGTCCACGCTATATGCTTGAACAGTGTCAAGATACCATGATGTATCTGAGGTATACTTCAAATAAATTTAGTGATTTTAGGGAGTATGGAAACTCAAGCCTGTTTATCACATTCACATGCAACTGGGATTAAATAAAAAAAATCTTCTTTCCGGTCAAACAGAGTCAGGACGTGAGGATCTGGTTGCCAGAGTATATTTCGTTTAATGGGGTAAAGATCGTCATAATTGCACCCATTACCCGAAATAATTTTTACGAGCTGTTGAAATCTCGGGACTTTCAGATCATTTATTAGAATTAAATTTTTAGGTGCAATTCGTGGTGATACAACCGGTAAAACGAAAAACATTGTTTTAGAAGGTGTTCTCAGATAGTTCATGACACATCTTTAATGAATTAAATAAAGTCTTTCCTTTATTAATAGTAACATTATCAAATACATCAATTCAAGTCACCTAAGGACTTTAATTCAAAACTAGACACCTGAATTAACGTGTCACTACATACAACATTGAGATTTAATAAGTATAAAAGTCCAGGCTGTTGAGGTCCCAGAAGAGACTAACGTCGTTTATCAAATAATCGAAGCTCGTGACAGGCCTTCCGTAGGAGCTAGTACTCAGTGTTGTATGTTTGTGCTACCATAACTCGCGGATAAATGGACGGATTTTAATTAAAAAAGTTTTGAACTAATAAAAACACTGTCGAAAATGTAAGTGAATCAGATTTAAGACTTTGGTCGTTGGTTACGTGAAGTGAATAAGAAGGTCATGGTCAGAGACATTCGGATTGCCCTGCGTATGCTCTCTAGCAATAACAAGGTTCTTTCACCAACTAAAGAAACCCTTGAGCTCATCACCCAAAAACATCCGCACGCCCCGTCGGATCTACGGGAGACAGAAAATGGGAGAGATACCCAACGTTTGGTAACCACCACAGATGATATATGATCTGCTATCTCATCTTTCCAGGGAGCAGCAGTGCTGGACGGCCTACGTCCGAGCCATATGAAAGATCTTATTTCTTCTACAACCGCCGAAATGGGGAACTCCCTCATTAATTCAATGAAGACCCTTACAGACCGCATTCTTCGGGGTGATATCATCGACTATGCCGGATGACTCCTTTTTTGCTTAAAAAATGATTGCCTTCAGAAAGCCTTGTGGTGGTTAAGACCCATCGCTATAGGCAACGTATTCAGACGCCTGACGGCGAAGATTGCTGCCAGAGCAGCGAGCAAGACTCTAAGTCCCCAACTGTGCCCTACTCAACTGGGGGTTGGAATTCTTCATGAATGCGAGACAGTAATACACTCAATCAGGAACTTGGTAGAGGTCCCCTTTGCAACCTTAGACTTATAATTCTACTAACTTCCATATGCAAAACACTATCTCTCATTGCATTACACAGGATAAAAACAGTGAACAAATTCCAATCCCCCGGCCAAAGTGGATTTTAGACAGGCAGGTCTACGATGTAGTGTTGGGGCATATGTGGTATTGTGGTATCCCTGGTCTTCTTCGTTGTCAACCTTTAAGCTGCACTAAGAAATTTCAGGTTGGAAACTAGTATGACGAGATAATTTAATACTCAAACACTTCATGCTCAACGTACTCCCACTTATATTTTCGAAATGGTTATTATCCGTAAATTCCGACAAAACGGAGTTTACAACGCTTACACGTACTATCGGAGATCGGACGAGTCATGGAGAAGGTTGGTTCGCTTCTAGGAGACTCTGAAGGTGTTACTCGTAGGAAGATCCTTGCTATGAGTGCACTGAAGAAATATTGTTAATATGGAGCCACAAGAAGAGGATAGGACTAAATACCAGACTTAGAATATACAAAGCTTTTGTCATCTGGTACTTACCTACAACTTCGGGACTTGGAGAATCCCTAAACGGGAAATATCCGTTTTGACTCTTCCTCCAGAGCTCAGATCAAATCAAGATCAATGGTCTATGAAGATCTCTACTGCAAACCTAAATAATAAATGAAAATCCGGCGTGCTGTCAGATGATATTTTCAAATCAAGATAAAGCATCTTTGGCCACGTGTTACGTCTAAATGATCAGGTCCTTGCAAATGTCGCAATGGACAACTACTTGTCACAAATAGGATCCGGAATCCGTGGAAAACAAGAACTAAACTTTCGACTATCTTGAATGAAGACCTATAGGGGGTTGATATGAGACTAATTTTGGCGGACGACCTGAGAGAACTAGCGCGCAACAGAAGATCATGGTCGAGGCTGACGGAGAGGATGATTCGGAATACGGCACAAGGGAGACTTAATTAACTTTATGATTTCTCGGGAGTGCTTTTAATGATAATATTAATTTAAGTAAATATAAATATAGGTTAAACGTTAGTCTGATACGAAGGGCTTTATTTTTTTTCCACTTATTTGGGTGCAATAGAGTGGATTTGTCAGGTTTCAATGATTTCACTGAGTAGTCAGTTTCACTGTGCATTTTGAATAGAAGATCAAAGTGTGATGATATTAGTTTTATTTACGTCCCCAATGACCGTACGGCCGAGGCTATCATGGACAGTGATTGGGCCCGAACTCCTCCTTCTGTTGAGGAGGTGAATGGCATTAAACATCTTTGGTCCGTCTTTATATTTCGTTATTTCGGAAATTTGATTTTCTGCTTCACTTCTGGCAAGTAATTTTTCTATTTGTATGATTTTTGTTAGGACTCTGCCTCTCTGGGTGGAGCTCGTTGATTTTTTCCGGTGCACTTGTATTTTCGGATTAGAGTCTGAGCTCTTTTTATATTACATAAAGTTGTCTGATATCCGGACTGCTTTGTTTGTGAGTGGGTTTGGGGTGGGACCCAAAACACTAGAACCGAGTACTGGATTTTGACCAAATCCTCTTATTAAATCAACGAATAAGTCAAATGATTAGAAAGTCGTCAAACCATTTACAGATGTAAATTTTATTAAAGACAGTCATTTAAAAGTCAGTGAAATAATTTATCCTGAGAAAAAGATTCTTTTTGAAGGTCTTAGTTTATCACCAAACATTGTTGCTAGCAGGATCACTGAATTATCAAACATTTGTTATTCCATGCTTATCACCGACATTTTCGAAAATAAGCCCAGGTCTTATAATAAATTAACTTTTCTTTTGTATATTTAAAAGTTAAAAAAAATATAAATTTAATCTCAAAAAATGTCCCAAAAAATAACGGATAATAAAATGGCCCATGTGTTGATTTTTTATATGTCGTATCATACCTTTTGAAGGTGCCACGCATCTACGATGCAGAAAGGGTTTTGACGAGTGACGCCGTCATCAGTGGATACTCACTGCGGAACTGGATTGTCTAGAAAGGACACTCACACAAGAAAAAAAAAGAAGTCATTTCTTGGTTCTACGATTAGTTAAAATTAACTGTTCTTTACTTAAATAAAATGTGTGTCTATGCGGAGCTATAAATACTATGGCTCTCGTGAAAAGGCTTTATTATTATCACACCTTTGCGTTTTCCGTGTATTTCATGAATTCTGTTTAGTATTAGCTGTGATCTTGCTAGTTTCAAGTCAGCTATATTATCTCGAATTTTGTATTAGGGCCTTCTGATATTGCTTGCAGAAAATATAGTTAATCTGGTTGTATATTCGGATTATGCTCCCATATTTGTTTTTTCTGGTGCCAACCCAAGTGGTTTTGTGTCTTGTTGATTGCTTGAAACAAGTATTGCATAAGAGTAGGTTGAAAGCCGTGAAAAATTGTATCAGTGACTCTCCGGGAAGGTTGCGACGATTACTTCGGTAGACTCCAAAGCACGTTTCCCTGGGTCTGGCTTTTCCAGCCCTGGGGTTCCAGTCCCAAGCGACAAGACGAAGGTAAGAGGGCGAAAGCGAGTTGTATACACTCGTGAAAGTAGAGTAAAATGCGTCCAGCTCTTCGATGTTTGTTAAAACTCGCGCTTCGGTTGAGGCATATACATTTATAATGGAGATGATGAGTTGATTTTATTTTTGTATTTGATTTGCAGCACTGCGACACTGTCGGAAGCTGCCCACACTCTTGTACTACAGAGAATCTGGTTCTGATCCGAGACCATAATGTCGGCAGGCTGTTGAGAGGGTGAAAAGGTGGAATTTGTCAAACAGTTATGTAAATTTTGTCTCTTGTAGACAGCAGACAGATGTTGCACTTTGTTAGATCGCATACCAGTTGGTGTTTCTTGTACGGCTGTTTAAGTCTTCTGCAATTAAAAGATTCCAGAGTGGACGGAGAAGTCGGTAAGGAATACGAATAGGACATAATGCAATAGAGACGTCGTCACCACCTCAACCAAAAAAACTTAAATGAATATTTTGGAAAATAAAATTTACAGTAACCTAGTTTTTTAATATTGATGACATAATTTAACACAAACGAATTATAAGACCACTTTAATGAGACGGAAATTGAAGACTACCTATTTTTTCGTCCTTAGCAGCTTTAAAATTCCAGATAAATATGGCTGATTTCTGGGAGTTTACTTTTGGTATACCTTTTTCTCCACCTAAGAGGACCGGGATGACACATCATCTTTATTCAAATGGACCGGGAATTTCTATTTTCTCATAAAATAAGATTTTAGGAATATTTTGTAAGCCGAAAATCATGGTACGATCGGCGTTTAAAGTGTGTCTTATAATCATTGCATACTTATGAGACAAAAAGGTAATGACAGAGATATTGGACGTTGTATTGAAGAGTTTGTTGCAACAACTATTGCTTCACAATGGAGTTTAGATTTTAAATACTTATTTGCCGTACAAAAATATTACTTGAACTTTGAATAAGTAAATAAACAATCGCCCACCTTTATATCCCCCAATTTGGTAGACCCTGTTCTAAACTAAATAGTGTATCCTGGCCATGATGGATTCCATGAAAAGGCTATGAGACCAGGGGCAAATGAATACTACTATTAAACAAACACCAATAAATTAATTCCCATTATTACCAAATATATCAAATAATACTACAATTAATATAATCATTACCCTTTCGTTCACTTTCACTGAATTTACGATCAGGAAAACTAACATTGAAGGTTACAAACAAATCCCCAAATGTCCCATACTTCTGGTAAATTGGCATCCCCTCCTTTGGAATCTTCAATACCAATCCATGAGGTGTTATCTTCTCTCTTCTGTCCACAAACACTTCATGGGAATCCAAATGAGTTAGTTTTGTGGAAAACCCAAGCAGAGCATCCACCAATGGAATAGTCAAATTGACCAACAAGTCATCCTCCCTTCTCACAAAGGAAGAGTGAGGGGTCTCTCTCAGAATCACAATCAGGTCCCCGGGATCAGCCTCTATGTGAGGTTCCCCTTGATTTTTAAGCACAATCGCAGTCCCGTCCTTTGATCCGTTCTCCACTTCAATCTCCACGATCTCTTCCACACGAACAAGTCTAGAGTCACAAAACAACTCACTTTTTGTTAGGACAATCGTCACAGAACTGCATGGGGGTTATATAAATGGCATCTCCATGCCTTGTTGTCCCCATTTCTGTCCGACAATTGCATTTTCTGGTTCCCGAAGTCGTCTGGTAGACATGTTTAACTCTCAAAAACTAAAAATTAGTCAAAAGTGAACCTCAATGAAAGTACCTTCGTATATTTCCTCGAAGGACACGTGGATATCAACTTTTATGTCGTTTCCTTTGACTTCTCGCTGTTCTCTTTGGTGAAACATCCCACCAAAAAAGCTAAACATTTTAATTAAAAAAACCTAGAAAATGGATCCATAAAATCGTTGAATCCCCCACGATTCTGCTGATGCTGTTCGACTCCGTCTTCGCCGTATTTATCATATAATTCCCTTTCATGTGGTTTTGAAAGGACAGAGTACGCCTTTCCCAACTCCTGGAACTTCTCCTGGGCGTCTGGTCTGGAATTTACGTCGGGATGGAGTTTCTTTGCCTTTTCGAGATAACTTAATTTTATTTGCTTAGCAGTTGCATTTTTAGGGACTCCAAGCACATCATAGTAGTTCCTCCCTCCCATAATATAAAAGCATAATGAAAGAAGGACGGTCAAATAAACAAAAACCATATAATACTACGTGTATAATTATATTTAATTATTTAAATTTTATTTATTATAAAACAGCTATTTAATAAATATTTATTGTTATTTTAATGTTATCATTAACTAGAAACATTATTTTTTAATTAATTATTGTAAATAAATTTCACCTCTATTCCCATTACAATATCCACCCATTGAATGGAGAAATAAGAAGCAACAGATGGGGCTTATTTGGTCACATCTCAAGAATGGACAGGAATACTCCAGCTAATCTCGCGATGGAACACCACTATGTTCCTCATCTGGGATCGACTTTCCGGGGAAGACCACGAATTACTTTATCAACCCTTCTAAATCAAGACCTATTTCGATTGGGAAAGGGTTGACGTCGGCAGATGATCTTGAGCTCCTTAGGGACCTATCGAGGAACAGAGGGAACTGAAAGCAATGAACAACACGCATCCAGGAGAGGGTGGCACAAGCGAGATAACTTTACTAACGTTGTTTTTGGTGTGCTTATTAATAATAAATAAATTTCACGGGCATGAAAAACATAAAACAACAACCGAAACCCGCTGACGACTTAGTCAGAGTTCTAGAGATTGACGTCTAAACTTGTTTTTTGTGCTTTCTGGCTATAAATTAATAATAAATTTTATGTTAGCCGTTGGTTTCCTTCACTTGAAGGGACTGGGGTAAATAAATTTCACATCTGACTTTCATCACTTTTTTGGATTGACCAGGACCTCTGGAGGGTTGGAGAATGTCTCAAAGACGGGGGTTATCTACGTACGAGTAGAAACGATGTGGATATTTTCGTGCACATATTTTGACATAACTATGGTATTCCGAAAATGTGTTAAAATAAAATTGTGAAATTAAATCACAATGTCTAAACAGGCAAAACAAAGTCAGTGATCAGAAAGTGGTATATGAAATGGGGTGTCTGCATTAGGAATCGATTGGCTAATTATCTCATTGTTTTATTAAATATAAGAATCAATGTAAATTACCCCTTCTCTGTTAACTGCAATTATTTCCTTTACAAGTCAGTCTTCTCCTCCTTTCTCCACAAGTTAGTCGGAAACAGAAATGAACACCATGCCACGTTAGTGTTCAATCTCATACCCTATAATTTTCTTCAATAAATAAGTCCTCGTGCTCTCTTACGAGTAATAATAACGAGTAAATTAACTAATTAACTAATTAAGCGTATTTTGATCCAGATTGTTGGTAATCCCTCTTCTTCTCTTAGATGAAGAGTGTGCCATAACCTCCCTGTTACTCCGCATCTCCACATCAGATTCAGTCAAAATATCTCCGTTAGAGTCCAGTGGGCTGTCTCACGGCATGCCAGTTCCACAAGTTGGGAGGTAGCAGAAGCGTACTCTTCATCGTATACCTTCATCACATGCTTATGTTCAATGAGCATACTTTCGAGCGTTCTCTTCAGCACAACCGATTGGATGTAAGTCCTCGTTGATTCTTCAATAGATAATTTATCCATATGATTCTTGAAGCATCTTGAGACAACTCCATCCCATGTCAAAACCACTGGAATAATCTTCACTTGGCATTCATAGAGCAGCGAAAGTTCATTTGCAAGCAAGTCATATTTGTGAAGTTTCTCAACTTCAACTTGCTTTAGTCGGTCTTGTGAGGTAATCCCCACTTCAATTAACGTTACTTCCTTCTTTATTTTGTCATACACGAAAATATCAGGTTTATTGTATTGGACTTTTGTTTCTGTCAAAATCGACGAGTCAACTCTAATTTCGACATTTTGATTCGTCAATATTGACTGAACCGAATGTCCTTTCAATTTCCTGCTTCTTTTGATTCCATAAATTCGACAAAGATGAAGATGGATGCACTTTACCACTTCATTATGTCTTCGGAGATAATCACTATTTAGCATTTTTCCACACTGAGTGGCCAATGATCAACAGTTTTCTTGCTTTTTTTACAATGGTTGCATAATGACCCCGTGTGTGCAAAAAACAAATTCCTATCTTGCAAAAGACAGTACAATGCTTCGCTCCGTGGGCCGTTATTTCCTTTGGATAACCATTCTGAGGAAGTATATAGGTCGACATTTGTTTCATCAATACATTTGAACATAATTGAGTGTAGTGTTCTGCAATAAATTTTATTTAATAAATATTTTTTCTGAGTGTCCTTGAGGGACTTAATATCCATGCTTTCCCTGTCGGCAATTGCATATTTAGAGGCAAGAAATCCTGCGATTGTAGCCAAGTGCCATTTTTTTGTTTTTATTACTCGCAGAATCCCCGACCTTCGCAAACACACAGTCGACTGTTTTTCCAAACTTTTAAAAAACTGGAAAAGTATTAATTCGCTCTTTAATGAAATCGAGGAAAGTCCTCTTCCAAAAGTCTTCCTGTCCAAATACAGCCTCTCTTTATTTGCAGGTTTGAGGTGCAACTTGAGTGACGTAAGCAGTTGCCGTATTTGTTGGTCAATATCATCAAATTCGTATGGTTCAATATTAATTAATCCTATATAATAGTTATATAGGGACATTGCGTATTCATTTATTGCGCGAAATAAGTTCACAGAATTTAACTTTGTTTTTGAAAGCATGGTTATTCTCTTTTAACATTTTCAAGTATGGACTCCATAACTTTGCTTTTAAGAACATTACTTCCCTCATCTTCAAAAACACCCAAATATCGATATCCACTGACTCCTTCCAGAGTCTCACAACATGATAACGATTTAACATTAGAAAGTGACTTTTCCGAATTCATCTCCAAGCCGGCAACATGAAAGAAATGTGCTCTCTTATAATAATAATAGTAATAACAACCCTTTCACGAAAGCCAAATATTTATAGCTCCGCATAGGCAGGACACACACTTTATTTAAGTAAAAAACAGTTAATTTTAACTAATCGTAGAACCAAGGAATGATCTTCACCTTTTTTTTCTCTTGTGTGTGGGTCCTTTCTAGACAATCCAGTTCTGTAGTGAGTATCCACTGATGACGGCGTCACTCGTCAAACCCTTTTGGCATCGTAGTTGCGTGGAACCTTCCACCAGGTGAACAGCAGCGAGAATCGATTATCAATATAATTCTAGGATCCCTTATTATTATTTAACATTGAAAAAAGTAGTTGAACCAACTAATAAAGTGATCCTGATAGTCTTCAATAAGTGCTGAGGTTTTTGCATGCTCCTCCATAGTTCCCACTGCTTTTCTATAACCACGACGATCTTCTTTCAGTAGAATTCCAAGGTCTCTTAGAAGTTAACATCTTTAGAGAATAAAAACTAAAAACAGTAGCTCTAAATGGATACTCTAATGGATAACATTAGAAACTCTCTATTAAAGCCCACTAAACGACTATTTCAGTTTCTTTAGAAATATCAGTGTCAACAAATTTTCTGTAACTTATGAATTTGACTTTTTGTAACAAATTTACTGTGAAACTGACTGAAAATATTAAGAATTTGACATCAAAAATAATTTGGGTAGAACGTAGCCAAATCAATAAGAAACGTAGTCTATGCCTTGTAGAAGTTTTGATTAGACTTATTGTAGTGGTTAATAATTATTTCTCAACAAACACTCATCCATTTTATAATACATACTGATTTCTCGGATGATTTTTTGTAAAACATCAAAGATGAGATCGATAATGGCTAGATGGATAACCTGGTTTAAGTTTGTAAAAAAGGCTTTTGGAAGGTTTCCCTCCTTATGAATTTTTGTTGTCAAGTAGAAGCCCATCAAGAGGCATAATAATACTGCACTTGAAGAAGAGCAATATTAGCTATCGCTCCATCAGACAGGACACACTCTTTATTTTAAGTAAAGAACAGTTATCATAACTAATCGATGAGGGAGACCAAGGAATACTCTTCATTTTTTTTGTTGGATGTGAGTACTTTGGTAGACGATCTAGTTACGCAGTAAGATGTTCACTGATGACACCGTTACTCGTCAAGCAATCATCTATGACTGCCTAAAGTAAAAATCTAGCTAAACAAAAAGAAAATTACAACTTACAGTTCTCAGTAATTAGAATTCTTATAAGTTTCTGTCCTCTTTGAAAGACCCTATACTTTTTGAGTCCTTTTGTAAAAAGAGTGGGAGCTTAGTTCATCTTATGTGAACCCCTGTCAGTAGCACGAGTCTGCAGGAGGTACGGATGAGGAACACAGGGAGAAGATTAGGTGTTTTTGAGAGTGATTGGAATCACACAATGACCTCATTTTCCCATCCTTAATTTACTGGCGATTCCTGGTCTAAATAAATAATTTGAACTCTGGATTTGTCTTTAATTTCCTCACATCACTAGATCCATATCAGGGAACGTCCGCTTTGCCATTACCTAGCATCAGTTGTGTACCAGGGGTAAATAATTCTCAGAATTTCATCATCCATAGAAAGGGAAATATGGTATGTCCATTACTTGTGGTTTACGCACCACTAATATTAATTATCAATTAAAGTACATGTAGTTCACAAAGTTTGTTAACAGATTTATCGAATACTAAAGCAAATCTCATAATAATCTCAAGAACTATTAGTAATTAAAAAGTTAATAAGCTCAAGGGCATGGACTTTGCTCCAACATAATTTACTATAGATAAAGTATTACAGGCACCGGGGGGTGAGTCACATTGGTGGGTATTAATTTTGTTGATTATTTTCTCATTCATGAGTTTTACGGGATCCAAAATTCTTGAGGGCGCTAAAATGTTACAATAAAAAACAAACACGAGTACATTGCGTTGGGATATCGAAGACCATGTTGAGGCTCTATCTGCCAGTGGTAGACGAGAAGCTGAGTGGGGTTAATGTCATAATGATAATTGGAGTCATCAATTGAAGAAACAGACTTATTGAGATAATAATGGGCTTTGGCTGCGATCAGGTAGTCACCAGGTGAGTTTGAAGAGAGTTTGGAGAGTGTAGGTTGCGGTTTGCTAGATGGGTACCGTGATAAACGAATTGGGTCCTCTTCCTCATTGGAAGACTGTAAAGATCGATTTTTAGAATATCTTATCGGATTCCGTTTTAGTGCTACAAATATAATCAATATAAATAGATATAGATGGATTAGTAGTACTTGGTTGGAAGGATGTCTTTGAACTTTTATCAAGAAATGACAATTTGTGGGGATTAAAGTCTGGAGTTGATAGTCTGTCGAGAGCAGATATCTGCGGTATCAACAATTAGTAACCTCACTAAAGGTCAGCTTTGTCCTTCCACAATTTGAATTCATTACGCCTATTTGCGTTTTAATGTATTTAAATTATACGAAGAACGCTATAATTTGATTGACTTTATCAATGTGTAATTATAATGTTCTAATTCACATAATACCACGACCAAGGTGACTATTACCTGCTGAGGCGTAGAAGGCTTAAGGATTTCTCGGTTAACTTTGCTATCGAGACAGCTGGAGCGATAAGTAAAAAGTATTTGTCTTTCCTTAGGAAATTGAGTCTTAATATGACAGTCCCCACTATCTTCCGTATAAAGAGGATACTTAAATTTGAAAGGTCAGAATATTAATAGTAACATGTAATAATCAATTATAAATTTACATGTAGGATAATTAACAAGCAATTGATTAGTCTCTATTAGGGCAATTTTTATGGCAGTTCCCCTTCTGGGCGGTTCCCATCTCCACGATCCAGGCCCACCGGTTTTAGAGATGACGAGAATCCAGCCGCCTAAAGAGATGAAGGCATGCCTCGGAACTGACCTCTGCTGAAACGGCAAAAGAGCGGTTGTTGTCGACCTTAAGTCGTCGACAATATGGCTAAAATACGGTGACAACTCACCTCGATCGGAGGCACTGTACACGTATATGCAAGACCGCAATATTTTTTGGGGTCGATCAACAAATACATATCCCCACTGTAAGTCAAGGAGCATGTCGGTTGATCATTTAGCCACTCGATGTGGATCCATGCTTTGCCACGACTATGTGTGGAGGCATAACGACGTAGTACGGAGTCTTCATCTTCTACTATGCAATAAGTATGGTATTCGCCACACCAGAAAGTTGCGGACTCATAAGGTGCAATCTGTAGTAGAGAACACCAGGGTACAAATTAAGGTAGACAGTGTTATCCGTACCTCAGTGCTAGTCAAGCACAATAAACCGGACATTGTGGTACACGATAAGGAGTCTGGCAAGTCCTTATCATAGAAGTTGGCATCACGTCTCAAGACCGTTTGCAGACTGTGGAGGTGGAGAAAAAAAGGAAGTATGACTTTCTTGCAAACGAGATGGGCAGATGCTTGGTTGCAAGGTCCTCGTTATTCCAATAGTAATGACGTGGGAAGGAATTGCTACAAAGTATCACAAGGGTTATCTGAAGCAGTTGGGGGTAGATAGGAAGCTCCAGGCCTATCTACAGTCCACTGTGTTAAAGCGGACCCTAGAGAGCCTGACACTGGAGTATAGGAGGCAGAGCCCTGAGATGCCATATGGGCAGAGGGTTCAATTGGACAAGGCGCTCTCGGAGTTGTTTCAGCAACCAGAATCGAACCTACTTGAGAAGGCTGGCGAATAGGCAGGCGAGGAAGGTTGTTGATTATTAAATATATTAACTTTTTTATTGTTTGTTAAATAAAATTAATAAGAAGTAAATAATAATTAATTTTAGTTATATATTTTTCAATTTTTATGCAATTTTAGTTAATGGTTAGAACTCTTTGCAATTATTTTTCAAATAAAAAAATTTTTTTGAAGTTTTTATTTTAAAATTGCAATTTTCTTATTTCTCTAATTATTATTACTAAAAAGCACTTTCACAAAACCAAAAACGTTATATTAACTAAGGTCCCGTTTATGCCACACGTTTCGAAATTTGCTTCACTAGGCGTCTCCATTGTCCTCTCATTGTGTGATTCCAATCACTCTTAACCCACCACAAGGCTTTCTGAAGGCAATCATTTTTAAGCAAAAAAGGAGTCATCCGGCATAGTCGATAATATCACCCCGAAGAATGCAGTCTGTAAGGGTCTTTATTGAGTTAATGAGGGAGTTCCTCATTTCGGCGGTTTAGAAGAATTAAGATCTTTCATGTGGCTCGGACGTAGGCTGTCCAGCACTGCTGCTTCCTGGGAAAGATGAGATAGCAGATCGTATATCATCTGTGGTGGTTATCAAATGTGAGGTATTCTTCCCAATTTCTGTCTCCCGTAGAGCCACTATAAACCTTCCTCTGAATGATGATTGTTCTCATTGTTAAAGTAATTGTGAATTTATATTTGCAGGGGCGTTTATGTCCATTCTAAGCACGTGTCCAAACAGTCTCTATCTTGATTCAATAATGTCGATGCTTATTGGCATCAATTGTGTCACAGAGTATAATTTCTTATTTGAAATTTTCCTGGGCCAACCTAGGGCCAGTAAATTGTGTAATTGTCTTCGATGAAATATATCCATTTTCTTGAGCTCTAGCTCTGCAACCCTCCATATAACTGAGTTGTACATAAGCACCGGTTTTATATATGAGTTGTATAGTTTTATTCTTAGGTTTGTTTTATTAGTTTTCGTCGACTCCATATCTTCTCCATTTTCTGATACATACATAGCAGTGGCTAGAAGTCCACATCATGTCTTCACTATCACCAAGTAAGGATCCCAATTTCCTTTTTTCTCCAACTTTCATCAATATATTTTTAATTCCCTTGTGATTTATGTGTTCAGTCTTTTCCTGATTAACTCGCAGAGACCAATTCTTAAATTCTCCAGGGATTTATCTAAAGCAAGTCCAAGTTCGAGATCATTTTCTGACACAAAATCTATGTCATCTGCATATATAATCTCCATCGGCATGCATCCTTCACATTTTGTTCTAAGATCTCTCAATGCCGCTTCCAGGTATACGACAAATAGAACTGGAGATAGAGTCCCCTGAGGTATTCCAACTGTTTTCCCAAAAGGCTTCGATATTGTGTTCCTAATTCGTACAGTTAATTCAGTGTTAGATAATAGGAAACTGACAAGTCTTGTGTTATCCTCATCAGGAAAACTCCCAGCAACGTCCAACAATGTTTTCTGTTGACAGTGTCAAACTCACTGGACATGTCCACTCCCAAAATCCTAATATCACTCTGTATCGTTGACACACGGCACATATCCCCCTGTTGGACCAAACAGCATCTGCGGTCGAGAGTCCCCTTCTGAATTCACTCTGTCCCGGCGACAAAAATTCCAAAAAAATCAGAAGATATCCGACTTAGAGTAATCAGAAATAGTATCTTCCTCAATATTCCCAGTAATATCACAGGTCTTAGATTTTTTATCGATCCCTTGCTCTTTCCTGGTTTATGCAGAGAATCAAAATTCGAACACCAAGTTTCAAATGGGAATGCGTCTCAAATACCTTATTGAAAATCTTTGTAATGAGGGTTGTCACTTCGTCTGGTGCATACTTGATCATTTCTCCATGTATGTTATGATTCCGATTAAGTTCTTTTAGTTAAGACTGGCAGCTATCAGAATTGAAAACCCATTTTCCATGAAGATTTGTAAAAATGCGTTCAATAGCAACTTCCTTTTTTTCTATTCTCCTTCCTCCTTGCAATCCGATATGGTTCTGCAGGGTCAGTGATCTGCTTCCAAACTGAACAACCATATTATTATTATTATTAGCACTTTCATGAGAGCCATAATATTTATATCCCCGCATGTGCAGCAAAAAATATAAGAGAATTAGTTAGGTTGCTCCAAGCTCTTCTGTTCTTTGCTAGGTCCCTCAGTGAGTCCAGATCGTCACCAGATGCCAATGTTTTCTTCACGGCTTTCAGATCGTTTTGTGAAACGACCGGGAGGGTAGTTCTCGGTCTTCCACAAAGCGTTTTACATTGGAGGAGTAGTAATCTTCCATTGCGATATCTTCAATATAATTTGTCCATAAACGGCAAAGAATATCAGGCTGATCAGGCAGCTTGCAAGACTGCGGAAGAAAGATTTTAAAATGATGATAACTTTCGAGACAGGTCACTGGTTGTCATAATAATTTTTTTTTGTTTTGCGGTTTACATAGAGTGGCAGGAGAGGAACTGCAGGGCTCTCATTTCCAGTCTTGGGGAACTCCATGACCGACAACTTGGGACCTGGGTCAGCCGGGGACGGGCGTCCAGAATTGCCCCTCTAAAAGGGCAGGGCTTCGGCTCATATCTCCTGATCGCCTGGAAATATGAGATGAGTAGCTCGTGCAGAGGATAATCTGGCATTTTTGCTTCTCTGATGAAAATTCTTTGTTTTTGTATGAAAAGATCTTCTGTAAATATAGGGGAGAATGTTGGGCCGATAATAGATTTTGCGGTTTTGAATATTTGATGGTCGATGTTCTTGAAACAAAGACCGAGCCTCACTTGCATAGAGCAACATCGGCTGGACAAACTGTTGTAGATCATCTGAAGGCATCCAGCGTCACTTCTGAGAGCCTTGGTAACGACTTTTAATATCATCATCCTCTTCAGTGCGGCCGTTACCCGGTTATCCACATGCTTTGCGAAAGAGAGTCCCTGGTCGAGTGTCACTCCAAGTATATTTGGTGTGTAATTGATGGGAATTACTGTTTTATTGAGAGAAATGTTTGGTTTCAATGAATAGTGCCTCTTGCACGTTGTAAATAGGGTAGTATAGGATTTTGTAGGGAAACTTCAAGACGAAGTTTCTTGAGCCAAGAAGTTAAATTGTTAAGCATGTCCTGGGCCATCGTGGTAGCAGTTTGGAACTCTTTGTTCTTTGCAGCGATAATGATATCGTCCGCGTATGATAGTAGAACAATTTTCGTAGTGCGGTTTCGGAATGTCATTGATGTACAGATTGAAAAGGGCTGGCGATAGTGGAGATCCTTGAGGGACCCCATTTGGTAGGAGACGGGATTTTGACTTTATGTTATTGCAAATCACTTGTCCACGTCTCCCATTAAGAAGTTGGCATTCCATAGTTTTATGTTTGGGTGGATGCATGTATCGTAAATTTTCTCAGTAAGGAGTTTTCTTGAGACTGTGTCGAAAGCCTTTGTTATATCAACAGAGACCAAGACTGTCCGTTGGTGTGGTTTAGTGGAATTGAATCCCTCTGCAATGAACTGGCACAGGGACGTTAGGTATGTTGCTGTGGAGTGTTTAGCCCGGAATCCATGTTGGAAAGGAGAGAGCTGGATGTAGTCTTTGATATTTTCAAAAACTAATCTTTCGAGTATTCGGGAAAGTGAACATAGGATCGAGATTGGTCTGTAGAAGAGGGGTCATTTTCGGATTTTTCTAAGATTGGTTTGATCTTTTCCAGACATCCTAATAATGTTCATATTTATTGATATTGTGAATATGTAAGAATTAAATCTAGAGCAAGTGGTCCTAGATGCTTTAGTTCCGTTGTAGAAATATGGTCTGGACCTCGGGCTTTGGAGTTTCGGGCCTTTGATATTGCCCACTGGACGTCTTTCGCCGTAAATATGGTCCACACGTATGATCCTTTCGGTTTTATTCTGTTTAAGAGTAATTGGTGTTCTTTTGAGTAGTTTTTATTTGCTATGGAAGCATTGTATTTCATTAAGGTGCTTGAACTAACAGAAGTAACGTGGCGTCATACGGTTCACCTGGTGTTGTGGTGGCGTTCAGTTCAAGTTCTGCATGGAAGAGAACCGTTTGACTTTCCCTACCTTTCTGCGATCTTTAGAAGGGTGGCCTACCAACTCCCCAGTTTTCTCTTTACTACTGTCTGGTGATGCATAACCTAATCCGGGACCCAACTGCACGCTGACTATTCTACAGTTAGATGTAAATGGAATCCGCAATAAAATGTTGGAATTACGATCCCTCTTATCCCATTTGAAAGTGGACATTACCCTCATTCAAGAATCGAAGCTCTCTATAAAGTCCCCAACACCTTAATATTGTGTACTTCGCAAAGACCGAACAAGAAGTCTCGGAGGAGGATTATTGACTATCGTTAAGGATGGACTTAAATTCACGAATGTCACCCCTTCTGTATTTCTCTCTGCAAAGGGGATCTTATTCTGGAACAGATTTCTATTGAAGTTCCTTTTTCTTCGACGAGATGTTTTACACTGTGTAATGTTTATATCCCGCTTTAGGGGTCATGTACTACTTCCTACATCCCCAACCTATTGAGACTGTGTGGACTAAAGGATCTGCTACTATGCGGAGATCTAAATGCCAAACATCCACTCTGGCTCCGGACACAATCAGCCGACAGTCGCGGCGAGTACATCCTTTCCTTACTTAATGACTATCCTCAATGACCCGGACGCTCACACAAGGACCCCGTCCCGCAGAAGCGACAGTTTAATGTACGAATTCTTATTATATCCTCCTTCGACGCTATGTTCTTTTTCTTTAAATAGTTTCTTTCTATGACTAAATGTTTGACTGTTCAATTGAATCGCCTGTTTGTCGGTTGTCTTCCCATTGAAATAAATAATTTTCTAGCTTCTTGAATGAACGAAGAAAATTGCTTTATTATGTTGTTTAGTGATGGGGCAGTATGTAGTTTTGATAACTTGATCTGCATGTCAATATAGCTCGAAAATTTTGGCCAGTCAGCGAGGTTATAGTTCATCAAAGTAAGGAGTGACCTTCGATAATTTGATCTTGTTTTTATTTGTAAAATGATCGGATTATGATCACTCAGTTTCGTATTTCACGCTTCATGAAATTGAAGAAGACAGATTGGGAGACGCGATTGAAACGTCAGGGGATGACGGTTTATCATTTTGTCTTGAGGGGTTCTTGTGTGACAGTTATGGTCGTTTAGGATGCAAAAGGTTCCCAAGTCTTCGATTAGCACGTCTTCCCGCCTGTTTGACGTCTGACCTCTCAGCCAAAGCAGATGTTTTGTATTTAGATTACTGCAAATAAGAAGTTCTTTAGTGAGCTGATCGACGAAAGTTTTGGGCAAGTAACTGATGATGAAGGAGGTAGATATGAATTGATCAGAGTAAGACGTAACCTTGGGAGTTAGATTTTTGTGGCCAGAATTTCGATACTTTCATGGTTTTGGAGACGGTTGTTGACGTATTTGGTGATATCTTCATAAGGGATCCCGTTTCGTATGATGATTAGTAAGCCTCCCTCAAGTTTTCCACATCTATCTCTGCGGATACTGAGTATCCAGGAAATTTTTGAGTTGTATTCGCACTTCTGAGTTTGGATTCTTGTAATAGAAGGACATCAATTCTATATTTTTCCATAAGGTTTTTGAGTTCGATAATCTTACATTCGATCCGTTTATATTTATTTACAAGATCTTTAGGGGGCCGGGGTTCGATTCGACGTCCCCACACAGAGACATTCCGTCCTTGTCAGTCCATCTTTGTAGGATAGAGGAAGTGTAACTCTTTTTTTTTAAATGTCTCCAGTTCGGTAAGTTAAGTGAAATTCAATTAACCCCGAGAATTTTTTGACTCAAATTAGAGAGGAATTAGTTACTTTATTGATGTAATTATATTAATGTTTGAAAAGTATTTAAAATAAAAAAAAACAGAATTAATTAAAATGATCGGCCTAATTGTCATTGTGCTTCTACGATAAGCATCCGAAGACTCAGAGACAATAAAATATTACAGCGACCCCTTCCTCCAATAGACCAATTAGAACCCTCTCTTCCAAGAGATGTTCGAGTAAACCTGAGTCGTCTAAAATGTGGGCACCACCCATATCTACCAATATGATATACTCTGTCCCTTTTGCAACCTCCACGTGTTGACAACAAATCACCTATTTGAATGTCATGAATTGGCACAACGTTTCTCCACAATGCCGGAACTGACCGATCTATGGGAACGACAACATCTGCTGCATCCTACTTAATAGCTGCTGGCCTCCTACAAGTTAGTGAGGCTGGGGTTACTTAACTAACCAATTGTCCTTGTTTTACTGTTTTTTGTTAATTATTATATTTCATCTAAAATTCATTTCAAATACGAATCAAACAATCATTCCATTAAAGTCAACAATTATTATGGAATAATTTTATGGAAAAAATATAGTTAACTTTATTTTAATTTTTTACAGATAAATCATATTCTAGCTTAGAACTCCAAGTTAGAAAGGCTATTTTTACTGAAAACTGAAAACAAACACAATTTACTTTTTAATCAAGGAAAATTTACCTACGAACAGGGAATTAATCAGTTTGCTGACATGGTTAATTCACAATATATTTTGTAGACATGAGAGAATTTAGCAAACCAAACAAATTTGATTTATATAATACTCAGAATGCATACGAAGATGGGTGGATGCATGTATCGTAAATTTTATTAAAGACCATATTAATGAAGATTATACAACGCATGTGAATGGAATAGAATATCCTTCATCTTTTTCTTTGATAAATCGAAATTATGTAACTGGTATAAAAGAACGAGTTCGTTCTTTTGGGGAATGTTATACATTTGGCGCAGTAAACTATTGTCTTATGTATTTTGGTGGCCACGCTGGAGTCGTGTTTTAGCAGTAAAACACGACAAACTTATATTTATGAGCGGACAAACATTATTGATTGTGTAAATGATGCTGGATCCTTTCTAATAAATTCCTCAAAAGTTTTTGATTATGTACAAAAAATGGAGGAATCAATTTTGAAAAACGATATTCATATACAGCAAAAGTAGTCATTTTTATAAATAATTTTAGGGTGGTAAATGCAATATGTTGGTCAACCAGATATTAAATTTAACTTGACAAGTTATAAATTACTCAAAAGAGGTGATAAAAAATGCTTTTGAATGTTCTCATAAAAATTGGCCCTGTTAGTTTTATAATGAAAAATTACTACTCTTAGACGGAAAGGCTGTTTATAATAATTATTAAAGACCAAGAAATTATCAAAATAAGAAGAAAGGCTTCCATTGGAAGATCTCGGCCACTATCACTAGCCTCCTTTTGAGGTTTATATGCAAAAACCCAGAGAACTGTAACCCTAGCTGCTGACCTTTGTGCCCAAATAAAGATGATTTGCTTATAAATTTAGACGTAATTTTATTTAATCTGTGTCTTATCTATTACGTCAAAGCAATCTCTTCAACTGGAATGGTAATATTGGATATTCAATAAAATAGCAGAGACTTGCCTAATTAGATAAAAATAAATGATTTTTACAATTCAAATTAATTTGTCGTTAACATTTTGAAATGTTAGTCGGTGAGGGATAACTCGTCTAAAAATAACGTTTAATAAATAAATTTTCCGTACTTCATATTGGGTTTACGAGGAGTATGTTAGCAAATTCCGGGACGTGTTTGTACATACGACTATTTTATTATTAACGATAATATTAGAATAAAAGAATTTAAGTGGTAAAGTTTTATTGAAGAAAGAAAATAGAGCAACGGTTATATAGAAGCTGCCCTGACTACGTGGCTATTCCCCTCTCAGGATAGCGAGCGAGATTCGCTCGAATAACCAGCAACTCTCAAGAGAATTTAAGTGTCTTTAAATAAAGAATTTTGATAAAACGATAATAATAAAATAGAAGAATTTTCAACCGAATTTATTTTTTTTAAACTAATGTAGTTTTCAATACATACATTTAGTAAACTATATTTAGATTTGGATCATAGTTGGGAATGCTCAGTGATTTACATTGTTAGGGTTTTAGAGTATGATGTCTTTTGGGTTTTAAATTTTTATCATCATTTTTCAAGTAAACAGATAGACATTTAATTATTGCATTATTTAATATTTGATCAGTTCGCAACTTAACGGCTCAGATTAACTATCTATACCGGTTAGCGTTAACTTTCGGTCATACGTGAAACGGCTTTAATTGTTAAATCGATTTTGCGCCTCATTCTCAGCCTAACCTCATTTAGAACCGGTCACAGTAAATATAAGACAATTGCATAATATTTGATAAATTATATCAAATTAGGTTTAAATATAATTTTTATCTTAAAAAATTCAAATTTACAATCCACAACAATACGTGTATTATATTATGCCAACAAATGCTCAGGGAAGACTGTGTCATCTTATCGTATCCTCAACCAACGAGGATCAGTTTGACGAGAAATACCTCAAAAATATGCTCAGTGAATTCCTTTATAATTTTAGGGAGTGATGATGTAAATTCTAAAAAGATCGCAATGAAGACTATAATCCGATGTCTTAGCAGTGGAGTATCGATGCCATCTCTGTTTCTGGAAGTTATAAATCACGTGTCTAAGAACAAAGATCATTATTTAAAAAAATTATGGTTTCTCTTCTGGGAAATGATGCCTAAAATCGGTGCTAACGGTGAACCTCTTCCAGAAGTTGATTTTAGCATGTGACTCTTTTCTGAAGGTTTGCTTTAAATCTCAACCTTCAAGGACTTGCTCCATCCAAATGAATATCTAAGGGGATCAGTGCTCCGTTTTATGTCTAAAATGAGGGAACCAGTCGTCCTCCAGGCGATCTTCAACTATGTCATAGAAGGACTCAACCACCGGGAGCCATATGTCCGGAGGAATGCAGTCTTGGCTATCTTTTCCATCCACAAGTGAAGAATCCCATCATTTTAGGAATTTCCCAAACATCATAGACAACGTACCCAAAATAATAGTCAATTACCTCGAAAAGGAGTCATCATTGCCTTGCAGACGGAATGCGTTCATCGCCCTGCTTCACATCGACCAAAACATGGCCATGGAGTACATAATTCGACGGATAGATTCTGTCAACACCTTCGGTGAGACTATGCAGCTCATCGTTGTCGAACTTATCGTCAAGGTTAGCCCTTTCATAACTTTCAGGTATGTAGGAAGGATCAGTATCTTCGGTCTAGATTTATCCGTTGTGTTTATAGTCTACTAAACTCTGAGAGTCCCGCAGTCCGTTTTGAAGCTGCCAATACTCTCATCCTCCTCACATCTCTGCCGGCAGCTGTGAAAGTATCCATTAATGTTATTCCAGCAAGTCGTGAACTGTTACGTCGAGTTGGTTTCCGGAGAAAACGACGTCAACGTCAGTTTAGTAATCCTGGGAAGACTCGGTGAACTGATAAAGTCATCTCCCTGTGGTAAATCAGTCCTCATGGTTCTCTATGTCCATAAGTACTTGCAGGACAGTGCTGGGGAGATTCTAAGAATGCTAAGCTGCAACGACCTTTCAGTTAGAAGGCAGGTACTACAGTTCGTGACCAAATTGATCTCCCAGAAAAATATCAGCCAAGTACTCTTAACTTGTATAACCAAAGATCTCGACATCATTAAAAAACGAATTTTTGAGGTGTTCTTCTGATAAAACTGAGGAAATTAATGATAAATATAAAACATTGCTGATTCTAGCATTCAAAACTTGTTCCCTCCGTTTTCCTGAAACTCTGGAACTTATTTTACCTACAGTGACTTTTTATTGTTATCTCAGCTGACGGACCACCTCTCGGTTTCTTCAGAGTCAGTATCTAAAACCATTTTGGAGTTCATCCGTGCAAATTTTGCTGTCTCAGAAAACCGTGGATTGTTGATTAATCATGTATTTTCCGTGTTTTCTCAGATTCACTATCCAAGGTAATGAGAATTATCACATTCAGTTCCATCGATATTGCCACGTGGTTGGTTTCTGAGTTTTCTTTTTCCACTGATGAGATCAAAACAGGATTTAACCTCATAAGAAAGCTCTTCAATGAAGTATGTTGTTCCTAATATGCCAAGATTGTATCAATCTATTCGGATGAGGATAGATCTTGTGATATAACGGATAAGTTTCAAAATATTTCTCACGTGCTTAAAGATGGGAGTTACGTCACACAAAGTGCTTTAGCAAGCTCTAAAGCTGCCGAAGAGTCCATTGTCAGGTCCTTACTGGCAGTAACCACAGGCCATCGATCCTTGCTTACTTGGAGACAGACAATATGTTTACAGTTGCTTCTATTTGCTGCAGTCTGTCTAAATTATTAAAGAAGCTGGAGGCTAGTGACTGCCCCGAGAATATTAAAAATGTGGTTTTTTAACTAATTTGTAGAAATTGCATGCCGAGGCCCTATTTGTGATGACCTGTATTCTCTGCTTTCTCGAAAATTCTAGGAAAAACAAAGTGGTCAGTCAGTCTGAAATTGAAAGGATCGAATCTGCAATTGTCTTTCTCTTAGATTCACCCATTACTAATGATTATACCTATGATTTGTTCATCAATCAGTTCAGGAGTTCATTTGCCATTTCCACATCCTCTTGCAAGGATGAGCTTTTTGAAGGAGACATGAAAGTATTATCCTTTAAATTTACCCAGGATCTGTCTGTAGGAAACGAGCAGACGGCAATAGACGACGAAATCCCTTTTCGTTTTCTATCCAGTTCAACCAACGAAAGAACCCCCATGGACGTATTGCTATTTTGTTATTTTAGGCACAAATAAACCAATCCTTCTCTTTCAATGAACCCTTTTGTGTTAAGAAGGACTCTTTGGTTACTAATCAATGCTCGAGTGTTTTCCAACTTACCGGAATGGCCGATGTAGTGTATGCTGAGGCTCAAATAGAAATTAATAATTATACAATATGGCTGGATGTTTCCGTGGTAAACCAGACCACCGACACCTTGCAGAACTTTTCCCTAGAACTGGCAGTGATTGGTATTTTTGTATAAGAACTGAAATAGGAGACATGACTGTTATAAATCATCCCCAGTCATGCAAATTGAGTCCCAAATCTTCATTGAACATCTCAACTTCTGTTAGGATGTCCTCCTTGCAAAATGGAGTCATATTTGGGTGCCTAGGTAAACATTTTGGTTAATAAAAGTTTATGACACACGTGGTGCTCTAAATGATAGATGTTATGTTGTGTTGAACGATATTCGAATTGATCTTGTAGACTATATTCAGCCATCCTACTGTTCGGATGATGAGTTTAGGAGAATGTGGTCGAACTTTGAATGGGAGAACAAGATAATGATAGATACTAACATAACTGACCTGAAAGAATTATTGGAACATATGCTTGAGGTCACTAAAATGAGATGTCTGACATGTGATTCAGTTTATATTCTCATGATCTTAGTTGCTCAACTATGATTTGGGCTTCATTTCAGCCAATTTTTATTCAAAGTCAATTTTCGGAGATTCCATATTGGCCAACTTGAGTGTAGAAAGTAATCAATTCTCTGGGGAGATTAATGGACATATTAGAATACGCTCAATGTCTCAGGTTTACTAGTTTGTTGATTAATAGGCGGTTGCTATTAGTATTGGTGATTTAATAAATGCAAAACAAAGGAAATAATATGCTTCTTTTAAATTTAAAATATATTTCGTTAGAGTTTACTAGTCGTATTCCCTGCGACTTTATGTGTGGACGTTTGCAAAACACTACAGGAGTATTCCGATATTATCATCAAGAAATATCTCTTTAACAGCATAGTGATATAATCTGATTCCTTTCTGTACTCCAACCAACCGTTTATCAAGATGTTTCTTCATCTCCCTACTGAATCATCTACCAACAAAACAGATTATGCAGAAGCTTGGCCACTCGCAGGGCTGAAAGCACCTGAAGCCCATATGAAACAGAAAGGCTTCTATAAACTCATATGTGAGGATAAATTTGAGGGACTACTTAAAAATAGGAATCAACACCGAGCCACCTGTCTGATCGATGGGTGATCTGTAGGAAGCTGAGCATGGATTGACGCCTTCCCGATTTAAGCAATGGATGATGGGAAAGTCCGCAATCAGGATCTCTATTGGTCTGGGTTTGAGAATATGCCAGGTTCACCATTGTTAATGGTGGTGGAATAGTTGATACTTACGGAGATAATTGGCTCTTATGTAGTGAAACGAATACTGGAGTCTCCTGACACCCCTCCATAATAGACGGTGGCCTGGACAGGAAAGAAGGAAAGTTCTCTGACAGAGTAACATCCGTTAGATGAGTTTATAATTTAAGTGAAATAATTAATTAATAAGTATCTTATGCAGTATGTTCTCACATATGGCTCCAAGAATTTATTAGATTCAAGTTTTCCGTGACAAAATTTGCCATAGACATATTCTTTGTTCTATACACTTTTAGCCATGGAAAATTCCTTAAAATTCCACTACCAAGATAATGCACTATTAGCCTAGATTTGGCAGACAGTTATGGTAGGTAACGAGACTTTACGATAATTCGAAACCAGCGTAGGAGCACTCCAAGGTGACTCGATATCACCATTTCTCTTCGTTGTCTATTTATATACGTAATAGAAGAGTGCTTTGAGTTGACTCGAGAATATCGAGTACAGCCGAAGTACACAATACCCGGTGCAATCCAATAAAGGTCTAACGAATTCAAAAATGATGTTTGACAAAGCAGATGTCCTAGATGCTCTCAGCAAAATATAATTTATCCAGAATCAATGGAAAGGTAAGGTAACGTCCAGTTCATGGGTTTATGTGAACCCTCAAATGAATGACTCAATGATGTGGAGGGTTGGTGGTCACACATAATGTAAAAAAGGAGCATCGTAGAAAAAAGGGGACGAGATGAAAATTCCTAAGGACAAATATTATTGAGAGTTGTTAAATTGAAATGAAAAATTCCAAATACGACGGTAGCACCAAACTAACTACTCACGTCATCCTGGCACGCTCCTCTCTCGAACCCGCACAAGCACGTATCGGCCATATGACTAGATGCTCGTAGTCGAATGGGCACAAAATATTGTGGATGTTGAATGTGCTTTAAATTGTTGGATTCAAATGTATTTCAGCACTTGAGAATGCTAAATGTCCCAGTTTGTGGCCCACTCATTAAAAAATTGGTAATCTCCATATTGACCATTAGTTTAAAAATTAAAGTCTTTTAAGGCATCAAATGGGTGGTTAGAATACTTTAAAAAAAGACATGAGTTGAAGTTCAAATCTCTGACAAAAATTAAATTTTTGGAATTGATGGCTTTGTGTCATTCTTTAATGAAAAATTTGTCAATACAAGAAAAAAATTTTAACATGAAACATCGCCGTGCCTATTTCAGGACGTCTGCTGTGAGCGACGAAGGAACTATGGATAGACGAAGGAAGAAGAGACGGGCCTGATGAGCTTTTACATCGACCTTCCTTCCAAATTTACAAGGGTGGGCTATCCAAACATCCAATCTTAAGTGGACGTACACTCTCACATAAGCATATATCGGCCATATAACTTGATGCTCGTAGTCGCACAGGGACGCCAATAGTTCTTGCGGATTAGGAATTCAATAAGTCTTTAGCTTTTAACTTTAACTGACTTTTTTAACAAAGGAAAAGAAAGTATTAATTAGCTTCTCACCACAAGTCCTCTCCACTATGCTCTCAGACTCCTATTATGGTTTATTATATGCTGTATTAAATAATAGAAAGGCTCAAAATTGATCCTTGTGGGACTCCTCTCTAAAATAATATCATATTTGAATAAAAACGTCCGCGTCTAACATAGGAGTTTCTTCCTTCTAGGTACACTATCACCCAATTCACTAGTTCCTTTGGGCTGACCGGTTATGGCTTTGTGGTTAACACTGTCGAATGCTTTTGATATGTCGAGACATATGACATTAAGGAGACATTTGGATTCTCTGCCTTTGCATAACTCGGAGTTGAGCTGAAATAAGCAATCACGCATGACCGTCCTGGACGAAAACCAATTTCATTTTTTCTGAAATAGTCTTCTTTTTCTAGCAGATTTGTATCCTCCAGAAGAAATTTTTTCATAATTTTTGAAATTGATCGAATCAGGCTTATCGGACAGTAGATAGCTGTATCCTTCTTTGGTCTTCCAGTCTTCGATACCATCCAATAGTCTTCTTCCATTACCAATTTTAATTCTTGCGTTGAAAATGTTTTGAGAATTTCGAATAAAATTTCTGGGCCTTTTTTGAACATCCTGACTTTGATGAAATCACTTCCCGGAGCTTTATTCTTGACAGCTCTTATTGCCATCTATAGCTCTTCTAGAGAGATCTCTATTAATGCTGTTTTCTCCGACAATGGTTCATAACTAGTATTCTCCGCAATGACATCATCGGCCATTTTATATACAACAAACTCTCTTAAATTTGCGCAATTCTCCAGATTTGCCATTTTTTAATCTAATTTTAGTAGAAATTTGCCAATTCCCAAATTTGCCAGAATATTTTAAAGTTTAAAAAAATTATGAAAATAAAGCAATAAAACTTTATTCGAGTAGCATGCCTCGTTGTGATTCTAATGATCGATGTACAGGACTCACTATCTAACAAAAAGTGCAAATATTGCGTTATAAGGACGACAACTTATCATGCCAAACAATTGCCGATAATTTTTCCTTTTTGTTTAAAGTGAACATTTGCTGGAGGACAATTAACGCCATCTTAAAGTCGTGAGTCAATTTTGTAGGAATTCAAAACTAAAAATTCCTAACAAAAACAGTCAAAAAGTTAGTTCCCGCAACTTGATGAAAAGCTTGTTGAGTGGATGGATTCGATTGAATCAAAAGGTATTTTTAATTTTTTTTATTTTTAAGGTGCATTGTTGAACGATGCATTAATATCCAGTAAAGCAGAATTCTTCGCTCATCAACTTTCGACTAATTCAAAAAATCTTATGGATTTTTATCCAAATTTAAGAAAAGGCGTGGATTTGAGGAAATTAGACGGACTAATGTGCACTGACATTAGTGTCGATATTGAAGGGTTTCTCAAAGCACAAATATATCTTGAATGTTATGCACAAATATATATGGATATTATATTTTAAAGCCTTTATTGATTCGAAAATCAAAAATGCCAAGGTGTTTCAAAAAATATGATTATTAAAGCAAGTCCACTTTAATAGACACAAATTGGAGTGTGGATTATTGGAAAAAGAAAACGTGTCAGTTTATGAATCATATAAAAATTTGAACCTTAAAGACACTGTTCTATTTATAAAAATTGCCTGGGAAGACGTATCCCCTAAAAATCAAAAATTTGTCTAAAAAATCGGGTACAAGCACACCTTTAGTAAATGTGAACATAAGAAATATCATCTAATACGGATATTCACGATCCGATTGAAATCGAAGAATTTATGTAAATTATTCTGAAAAAATGCAATAGATGAAGAAGAAATGACATAATTATTTGATGATAATGAGATACTCATCCATGAAGGAACTACTGAAGTGAAACCCCTTAACAAGAATGAAATAGCATCCAAGTTATGCGAAATTGAAAAGGATCTTCTCGAGAACGTTGAAAACGAATGGATGTCGTCCTTATTACATCTATTAAAGATTTAATGAAAATATTACAAATGAAAATTGAATTTTATTTCGATAAAATTTAATACGTTATTTTTTTAAATAAATTTTGTTTTCGTAATAAAATCAAATTTAGTTATTTTCATGGATAAGAAGTTTCCCAATAACTATTATAAAATTATTGATTAAATTCTGAAATTTTCCACTGCAACTAAAAATGGCAAATTTGGGAGAGTTTCTGTATCTTTAAGTTGTGTCTCAAAAACTAGAAGATTTCTTCTTCAGCATAGTAGGAGCTATCCTGTTTCTTGAGCACAGTCTTGTTCGCGATTGACTCTGGGTTCTTCATTTTTCTGTATACTTCCAGAAAGAAATTTTGTGTTTGTTTAGCTATCGTAGTTGAGAGTTCCACTTATTCTCATTCCAATTTCTGATCCGTTCCCACAACTGCTTTTTTAGGTCGCCGATTTTGTGAGACAAGGCTAAGGGGTTTTGTGGATATACGCATCTCCTCAGTTTAGTCCTTAGATTATTTCTTTTCAACACAATCTTCTTGATGTGCCAGGGAATAGGGACAAATCATTTCTTGAGTATATTTTTCTGGCAAAATTTTCAAGATATAATATCAGATCCGTTATTCGTTTACTTGTTTTATCAATTTCAGACGAGTCTTGGGGTCAGTATGTCATAACATTAACTCCTTTGCAATGAAGATCCTTTAGTTATGCAAGTTTAGATTCTTTGTACCATAACCGACAAAGACTCCATGTTCATTTATCATTCTCACATCCACGGTTATTAGCGGTGGAATGTGGTCACTGCCAATATACGAAAAAGTAATTGTACGTCTGCGTGTACTGAAATAGCATGGAAAGTCAAGAAGACACCAAGCTTGTCACCTCCGTATGGAGAGAAATGATTATCCTCTTTCTATGTAAGGACTTTTACCCTTAGCCCTTCAGATAGCTTCTTCAGGAGCTTGCCACCCCTGTTACCCTGCTTACAACCAAAGGAAGTGCTCTTATTATCTGCCTTCTCAGCAGTCGCTAGGGAAGCATCTCGTGATGCCTCCTCAGGATTGATTGGACATTCACGAGCATGATTCTTATGTTTCGGATCACAGGTCTTGAGGAGCACACTCTTCATTCAAGCGATTATTCACATACGTTAGTTCTCTCGATTTTCTTTCAGAGACCCCCGGAATAGGTTCCCAGCAGGACCTTTCTAGCTTCTCTTCCAAATATTCATTATCCACATTTGGCTTTTTGTTGTGTTGGATTCACAATATCAGTTTAGAGGTCGATTTCTGATTATTGTCCTGCTTGTTCTCATTTGACTTCGTATCTAGGTAACGTGGTGAAGGAGGATCTAGGTAACGTCGTCAATACCCGACAGTTACTGTGTGTTAATACAATCCGTTTATCTTCCAAAGGTATGTCGATCCTATTCTGGTAGTTGATTTGAGTATATCTTTACCAGTCAACAGTTCCATAGACAAATCCTTATTGCTCTCAATACTACTCTTCCTTAAAATGTCTCCAGAGGCGGCCTTTTTGATTTTAGTAATCCTCTTTGCAGGAGCTTTTTAACAACAGGCATAACCACACCACTTTTTGATTAACTTCGGTATTCAAGGAATTTGTCAAGGAAATGAATGGACACCATATGACGTGTGCATAAGAAATGTATGGATCAGTGTATTGGGTGTAGATAGTTTCAGAAATAGGGTTATTTCCGATCTTCCATTTCAACACGTTACTCTTCTTTTCACATTTTGTCACCACATTTTACATGGGGCGAGAATGACATGTGGATGTCGAAAATCACCCCCATGTTAGACGAGAAAAGTCAAACAGAATTGTTTTTTCCTGTAAAAAAATTATTTAACTAATTTTGTAAATATTAATTAAAACATAAATTTTATTAATAATGAAATAATAAAGTTAAATTTATTTGTTCCGCGTGTTTCTACGTGATTAGGGTTCAACTAGTCATAACTTGATAGAAAATAATGGGTGATGCTCAAAAAGGAAAAAGTATTTTCATGAAATCGTGTTCTCAGTGTCACACAGTTCATACTTCAGGCAAGCACAAGACAGGACCTAATCTAAATGGTCTATTTGGGAAGACAACAGGCTCAGCCCCCAACTACAACTATACTGGGGCCAATAAATCTAAAGGTGCTAAGTAATATTATTGGGAGGTATTATTTGGGGAGAGGACACTTTGGATATATATCTGACAAATCCCAAAAGCTATATTCCAGGGACGAAGATGGTCTTTGCTGGTCTGAAAAAGAAGAACGACCGTGACGATGTGATCGCGTTCCTCAAAGTGGCCACAGACCCCTCTAATGATGTTTCTGCTGAGAAGATGTTCAAGTGAGTCGACCTAATTTTACTAACACACTTATGACGTCAATATATTAATAATTTGCGTATTTTATTCATTGATCAAAAGTTTATTTTTTACCTTGTAAAATTACAAAATGATAATATTTTCCTGACCACAATAGTTTAATTACTACTTTAACCAATTGATTTTATGACCGTATATTCGTATCAACTACTGATGGGTGGGATTATTCCATAGCCACTACTAAACAACCCATATGTTCGTTCCTCAATAAGGAGAGGGATTATGGACACTAACCATGCGATAGTTGCTCAAGGGAGTGAGGTTGGGTCTTTTAGTTAAGTTGTATGCGGGTGACCGATTTGAAAACTATAACAGTAATCATTTGCGAACATCCTCTCAGTCGACCTTTAGTTATCTTTGATTATTAGTTGAGGAATCATCTCCTTCACTTAGTTTGACTACATTAACATAGAATCTCCACTGATCTCTTGTAAATGGGGTTGCACCTTAAAGCATTTTTCTATAAATTATTTTAAATCATCATATAAATATTTTAACATCTTTATATTAATGCAATAATGAGTAAATTGTTTTATTACAACAATCTGTGTATGTTCTGGTATGATCTGATCTTTATTTTTAATACATCTTCTTTAAAGACGACATACATTCAAAGTACAAGTGATTTTTTCTACCGCTAAATCAACCAACTAGATACTTCGCTACTAGTAAAAATCCTCCAGTTCCTTTATGCCCGACCTACCAGGGCCGTATTTTATCTATTCCTACAATTCCCCACATTAAAAAATATATTGAACTCTTTCCCAATTTTATTTAATGTTTCCTTTGGTTACTTTATCAATAAATAAATAATACTTTATCAAACATTTTTTCAAAAAACGGGATAAAATTGCGATACTACAAAGGTGACGGTTTTTTACACTTAAATTTTTGTGAGTATTTTAAGCCAAAAACAATCATTTATTCAATTAAGCCTACATAGTTGGTGTAGTGTTGGCTCTCATGATAGAAATCAACTGGATAAGCAATTAGTTTCAAGAGTGTGCCCATACGTCACAGCTTCTTGAGGAATAAATAATTTCTCGTTTATTCTTCCAGTTCTCATCAGTCCGAAACGTGAACCAGCGCAAAAGCCCCTCGTCTTCTTAGCCTTTCCCTCGACGTATAGTGTGTTTACTTAAATCCCAACGGTGTTTTAGTCCTGTAATTTTAACCCACCTAACTCTTTCTAATTATTTTGTAAAGTTTAGTTTATGACAAAAGACAGGCAAGCAATTAGGGAAAAATCACTACTAATTAAATGTCAGAGATCACAAGATCTAAAATAATTTAGAATATAACCATGATTATTATTATTTTTGTTTTTATTTGTTTTTCGATATTTAATGAACAGAAAACATATTAAACAGATGATAAATACCATAACAAGGCAAGTTATGTAAGCTGTTGACTTTTTATCCATTGTGGTTTGTTCGTAAACTATTAATTAACCCCAACGTGCACCAACCAATAATGTCAACCAATATTTTTGCCGGTAAGGAATATCCAACCTCATTTACTGCCCAAATTGTAATGTTATACAGCCCTGAACTGCTTACTTCATTATAAACATCAATCTTGTTAACACTTGGGCCAATTGTATTGTTGAATGATATTCCATTGAATTTTATCTGCATGATATATCGAATAATATGAGGATCAGTAGTCGACGGGAGTAACCATGATATCTCCGTTCTGTGTAAAGTGAGGTTCAGTCGCTTAGGAACATCTAAATAGTCTCATCCCCAAAACACCTAGTGAAGTAAAATAAGCGTCTTTCATATCTGCGATTCCTTCACAACTGACCACACAACTGTAATTATAGTGAATATTCGGTTTAACTTGTTTCAAACGAATAACAGACTCTGTGACGTTATAAAGTTCTAAATTATAATTCGTAATTGTTTGATTCTAGTAATTATGACAATATACTGGTATTTCATTGGTCTTTGAGTTTATTATTTGCATTGTAAAGTTCAAATTAGATTTGACTCTGCACGTGATATTCTGATCACTCCCGACTTTTAATGGATGGGAGTAAAAGTCAATAACTGGATTAACTGGACTTATTTTTTTAATGTACGGATTATGGTTAATTTCATATTTTTTGAGCCCACCTCCTTGTTATCCATCAGCGAGATTATAGTGTATACTCCTCCGTCTTCCAGTGTTGAATTTGGAATGACAAGTCCAGACGGTTTAATTCGAATTCTATCATTTTCTAGAATTAGGTTACTCAGGACCTTCCACTTTTTTGCCATCCTTGAACCAGAGAGTTACGAGTTTTACTTTCTCAGAAATGGGTCGACAATTGAGAAAGGCATCCTTACTAATCTTTACTTGTACTGAATGACAGGGCTCAAACCCGATTAACGAGTCTAATTGTAAATTCTACAAGTACTGGGTGTTTTGAGAGAATACACTTCATATTCGTGACTGTTTTCTGATTGGCAGGTATACTCTCCTACAGTAAATTCATTTACTTCAATTTTCAGAATAACAACCACCGGGGAAATGTTTTTCAGTTTATAATACTCACTAAATTGATTATAATGTTTATCACTTTGAAACTATCTCAGAATTATTCCTTAGCCATATAATTCTCCCATCGAGTGACTCCCCCGTGCATAATACCTCCACTTGAGTAAACGATGTTACGTGTGACTTTGGGAAGATTGTAATTTGTCCAGTCAAGCTGTCTAAATAATAAGTACTCTTTCAAAATAATATTAAAATATGGTATTAATAAAACAGATTAAAGAAAAAACGAAGAAATGCATTGACAGTTAGCGGCACGACGGATTATAAACTAAATTTTACGTACAAACGCGAGTTTGTGACTATTTTGTTACTACGGCTTTAAACTCAAAATAGTCAAGGTATTTTTACACCAAATAAGAATAGGAAATATCCTTACGAATATCGGAATGAGAACATATATTTACCTTAGTCCCTTCAAGTGAAACTGACGGAAAGGTAGCTACTGAAGCGAACATTCTAAGAGATCAGTCAGACGTGTGATGGACCGGGAAATTAAGCCTTGTGGCTGTTTGTATATTATTTGCTTATTAACTTATAAATTTTCAAGTCGATGATAAATTTACAGAGGAACTATTATTAAAATAAAAATAATTTTGAGTTATTGAGGGAATTAACAAAAATCAATATTTTTCAAATAGTCATCGGAACATCACACCACTCCAAGAGTTTGAGTGTAATTGTTCTGTTAACCAAGGGGTTGAACTGGCTATGTAATTATGGTTCACATTGGAATAGCTATGAACACGATGTTTTTATATTGTCAAAGTGTATCAACCTCTGGTCTCCTTCTTAATGGACTTGGTAGACATCTGAAACTTGAGATTTTGAAATACGAAAGCATTGGATGACTGGTTTCGAATCCTCTCTTGTCAAGTTGGAAATTTGCCTTGAGTATGAACAAGAGAATTATTAGTAATATTCTTCTGATGTTGAAATAAAACCCAATTTTTTGTAAACCACAAACGGATAATCTTGCTTAATTGAAAGCTTTGATGTGATAAAAGGTGATAAGTTAATTACATCACAAAAACACACAGTCTTATAGGAAAGATTGACTTAATTTCCAAAATATTTGTCTTTGATTATTATTCTTTTCCCTCCAAATGAAAATCTAAGCAACACCATCTGTATACATTTATTTAAGAAAGAAAATAGAGTAACGGTTATATAGAAGCTGCCCTGACTCGTGGCTATTCCCTATCAGGATAGCGAGCGAGATTCGCTCGAATAACCAGCAGCGCTCACGAGGGTCTCCTTTTCGTGTAGCGATCTGATTCCCTAGACGACTCAAGAATTCCAGCGTCGCAGGCGCAAGGGAACCAGACGTCTCAACGGCGAGTGGAACAAACAAAAAATCCTTGGACAGGAGGCGTACTTTTCCCGTTTCATTTTCTCGGCCTTCTCAGCGGCAGAACAGATCCAGAGGCACTCTGGAGTAGGTTGCAAGAGGCAAATGTGTCGGTGCAGGTAACGTCCCAGACAAGAGGTTTCCCGGCTTCAAAAAGGAAGATTGTCATTCCATCTGGTCGTTTCCTGTTTCGCCTGAAAAGGCCGACAGGTTCGAGCATGGAGGGGTGTCCGGCGGCGTCCAAAACTCGCCTAACGACTTCGTTCAAGGTTATGTGTCTGGGAAATCTGCCTGCACTCTTCCTGCAGGAGAGAGGGTGTAGGCCAAAACAGTCGATCTTGTCTCCGCATCGGCACGGATGTGGAACACAGACTTTTAATCCCAGTCGCAGTGAGATCCCCACCTGAACCTGTTTTACTAGATAAAGACGATGAAAGAGGTCAATTGATTTTCTCTTTGATAGTCTTTTAACCAAGAGACAGCTGATATTGCCAAAACTGATTCATTCTAAGGTTCGGGAAAGTCTCTGAGTTGTACTGAGTTCGAATTTAGTTGACGACTAATTAATGGATGATTAAGGTTTCTATCATCAAATGCACTATAAGTGATCAAACCTATTTAAGAACAAATTGATTTTTTTCATGACATGGAAAATAAATCTCATCCCCAGCATTTCACATTGTAGGAGATAATAGTATCTTACATTCTCTCCCCAGTACGTTCCGTTTTAGACTCGAGAGAGGATCACCGCGCCAAACTGAGGAATTGGTGTCAAGATCACTTAGTTCTGGTTTTTAATATTCCATTATGGGCTGCAGGGGTTTAACAGCAATAGGAGTCATCTTCATGATCGCAAAGACAATGTTCTGAAAGAGCCTTCGTGGCATTTTAGACTCTCCTTTCCATACTTTAGCAAGTCACACTATCATCCAAATAAACTTTGATGTGTTGGACCGACTATTCCAGACGTCACAACGGACATCGACTAGATGGTCAATAGAGTCCCAATTCTACGATATTTCCTCCTTTTGAAATCTTCAGCAGTATTCGTTGTGGAACCATCGAACAACGAGGTAAATAGCGTGAGATTTCTTGGCATCTCTAGAGTCTTCTCATTCTACTAGACAAAAGGCGTTAACAATTTCAGCAAAATTGATGTTGTTTCCAATGAATATTTTCAGAATAGAATGATTGTTGACTTTTCACAAGACATGTACAAATCTGGAGTTTAAGGTCTGTGAGGCCTCTTAACCTCTTTGGATTCTGTAGGTGGTAAATGCAAATTTTATCAGGGCCTCTTGCTGATGACTTTTTTAGAATTTTTAATCAGATCACACTTCCATTATAGATCAAGCTTTTTCTCGTTGGCCTCTATTGCTCTTCCCACGGAATAAAGTGTGTCTACCGTGCTCCCTACAATGTTGGATGGGCAAAGGGGTCGATGAACGTGGCATCCCATACCAATGTTTCCGAATAATAATCGATTATGTGTTTATATATATAATCTTCACATGACTTATTTCCCAACAAGTTTGTTACAGAGATGTGTCACAGAGGTGTTGCTTCTTTTCATAGTCCGTCTTTCTTTTATCAGGGCTAATCTCACGATGGGAAACAGCTTACATAAGAGTTTACTGAAATCTTTAAGCTGAGCGTCAGAAGAGTTTGTGCCGTTAGAATACTCAGGACTTTAGGTATATGGTTGGGGATTCTCACTTTCGTTCAAATGATGATAGAGCTGGGAAAGTATTCCCCGTGGACTATCACTGGACACTGGAGAAGAAGGCGGTTTTGGAACGGGTCGAATAATACAAAAGAATATCCAAGACTTCAGAATTTCCACAATTTTCTTACAATTTCACACTGCCAATGTGGATAAAACAGGATCATTGGAGTATTTATTCTTTTGTACAAAAGAACACAATGGTGGTATTACAGATAAATCATGAGATTTCCTGATTATTTTTTTAAAGATTTGGTTAGACCAAAAAAGATACTGAGTTATTCCTTGGCCTAGTGAGGGTTTTAAAAGAACAAGACAGCCAGCTGTTAAATCTGAAGTAAATAGGATTGCCCAGGTTAATGCCAGCTATCTTAGAAAGCGCTCTGTGGAGTTGGTATCTCTCACCTACCAGCACAATGCATATTTTAATAATAAATATTATTTTATTTAACCAACAAGAAAATACAATGGCTGCACTTTTCTCCAGAATTGTTGAAGACTGGCCTTGTATAAGACACAGCAATTCTTCAGATCTTGGATAATTGTTTCCGTGTGATCATTGAGAGGAAGATGATTCGACAACGTCGACGTCGATATTGTCCAAACACTCGAAAAAAACCATGTAATTGTTTCCTCCGTTTCTCCTGGAGCTCTTTTAATAAGGTTATTTTTTATCGTCGATTCTACGATTTGGTCATATTTATTATTTTATATTTAATGACTTGCAGAATCTCTGGTTCTCTCAACCCTAAGATCACTGGATTTAAACAGATTGTCCCAGTTGACTAAGTGATCTTAGACCGACAAAAAGGAAGAAGAAACTGACAGACTTTTTTTGTATGCTCTTTTCGGCCACGAACTTTTTGGAATACAACTCGAGCATAAAAACTTAGAATTCCTCTCACATTTGATAATCACTTTTTCGATGAACATGTCAAAAATAAATTCCTAAATTTTCTTTTGTTTTCTAAAAGGGATTTTGGTATTATCTACTTTTAGCGAAAACTTCATTCTGTTAGTTTATTGTAACATTGTGACTAACTTCTCATTGCTAGCAGTTGACTTATGAACTACGTTACGACGGTATAAGTGTTGACTTGATGCGGCAACCTGAATGTCTTGATAAAGTGAGGCCAAAACAATTTTATCTCAATAAGTTATCTGTATGTCGTTTTCTGAGATAGAAAAATTGGCTGTGAATAGGCTGACCAGTGAAAAGGATAATATCTGAAGGCCCACATTTGGAAAAAATCGTGATGAGAATTTCCAAAACTAACACATCTTCTCAGATCACTAAGAAAATTAGCAAGATAGAGTTTATGATTTCCGTGAATTTCCGGTTGGTGTATTTTCCAAATTAAGTTTTTCTTAGGAACGGAGTCAACGCTCAATGGATATCCATATGTCTGTTGTATTTGAGAATTCAGTGCAGTAACCACTATGCCACCCGGCTATCAACTCATGTAAATGGAAAAATATATCCTTCATCTTTTAATTGGGTAATACGAAATCGTGTAACTGGTATAAAAAACGAGTTCGTTCTTTTGAGGAATGTTATGTATTTGGCGCAGTAAACTATTGTTTTATGTATTTAGGTGGCCACACTCGAGTCGCATTTTGCAATAAAACACAACAAACTTATATCTATGAGCGTACTAAACATTAGTGATTATGTAAATTATCTTAGATCCCTCTCAAAAGTTTTGATTATGTACAAAAAATGGAGGAATCAATTCTGAAAAACCATATTCATATACAGCAAAGTAGTCTTTTTTACAAATAATCTTAAAGGGTGCTAAATGCAAATATGTTGGTCAACCAGATATTAAATTTAACTTGACAAGTTATAAATTACTCAAAAGAGGTGATGAAAAAATGCTTTTGTATGTTTTCATAAAAATTGGCCCTGTTAGTGTTATAATAGATCATTTTGACATTACCTATCATAATTATAATAAAGGTATTGTAAATAAAACGTTTTAAAAATATATCATCTCAAATATTATTTCAATTTGTGGATAAGCCCTCTAGTTTCTGTGTCGGTTATGGAATTTATAAAGGAAAAGTATTGGCCATAAAAAATGTATATGGCCAAAACTGGGTATAAACGGATACATGAAATTGGCACGTGAGATGAATA
This sequence comes from Dicyema japonicum, assembly GCA_011109175.1. Lineage (NCBI taxonomy): Eukaryota > Metazoa > Dicyemida > Rhombozoa > Dicyemidae > Dicyema > Dicyema japonicum. Next base: position 1,083,867 of record RDEW01000006.1, read on the forward strand.
ACCGTGGATTTCCTCTCTATGGCATTTATCCTATAATGGAATAACTTGATTGTTTAATTAAATAATATTTGTTTTTATGGTTAATACATTATTGGGTTCTTTTCGTCTTCGAATCGTAGTGCATATTTTTTAAATTTTTTAACAACATTTTTATTAAAGACCAGACTTTCTAAAGTGTGCAATTCGTATGACTTTCGACTTTTCCATGGAGAGACTTAAGACACGGGATTTACAACACCAGAAAATTTTGGGAAATAGGCCTGATTTTCCTAGTTCGAATCTCGCTACTGTCCTTCCGACTGAAGGTTTTACGTATCTACGACTCTTCTGGGAACGAAAAGTGACGCAATCAATCCAGTTCTGATACCTCATTGCAGAACTGGATTGTTTATAAAGACTCAACGTGACCAAAAATATTAAGAACCTACTGTTGACTTGGCCTTTGATTGATTGCATAACTGTTCTTTTCCAATGAATAGTATATCCTGACTAAGTACTGAAAATTTGTATAATTACGTACAAAAATGGTGGAATTAATTCTGAAAAACAATATCCATATAAAGCAAAAGCAATTTTTCTAAAAATAATTTTATCGGAGGGTAAATTCAAATATGCAGGAAAAAATCCTTATGCATGTTCTTATAAAATTTGACCTTTCAAAATTGTTATGGAGGTAAATTTAAGTGAAACTTTTAGGAATATATCATGTCAAAAATTGTTTAGATTTTAAATATAACCATCAAGTTTCTGTTGTCAGTTATCGAATTTCTAAAAGAGACAAGTATTGGCTAATAAAAAATGTATGGGGCAACTTATGGGGATATTTGGATACATTAAAATGTCACGGGAGATGAATAACTGTGGATTTCCTTTGGATCCCATTTATCCTATAATTGACTGGTTTTATGGTGGTTTATTATTGTCCTATGTCATAGCGTTCGGACTTTATGTGACTCGCCTACGTGATGGCTTCGCTCACTTGAAATGGTGAAAAAGAATCGCAAAGTCCCTATCCCGCAACCATGGTTCGCGGATGGTGTCTAATCCTACTCCTTTCCTGTGGAGATGTCGAGGAAAATCCTGGACCATATCTAGTCATATTACAAATTAACATCAATGGTATCCTAACAAAATTGATTTTTAAAAAGAACTCTCCCTATTACACAGTGATTGGGAATCCAAGTCTTCGTTCATAATTTCTAAAAACTTATGAAAATGTTTAGTTCTAAACCATTTGACAAACTTTTTAAAACGTAACGAGAAACCGATCGGACGGAATTACAATCTTTCTTTTCGAAGAGGTTCACGTTCAGGACTGTCGGGTTGAGACAACTGGAGAATAAGCGGAGATTTCTAAACTCAAAAGCTATGTCATAAATGAGACCCCTTGGCTTCTTTCCGTTGCCATCTTGGAAGGGAGCGTTACGTCATTCATGTCGGAAGGGACCATTCGACTAATTATTTAAAACTTAAAAATTAGTTTGGTCACTACATGGATTTAAGTTCGTATCTCTACAGAATCGGACAATCGTCCTCTCCACTTTGCCCATCATTCATTCTCCAGAAGACTATCTCTTGTCCGGGTCCACCTCCTAGTTTTGCACAGAACCAAATACACCTATTTCTGAGACGTTCACTCTTGGGTGTGACGTTCTTGTTAGCCATCGGTTTCTTTCACTCAAAGAGACATGGAGTAAATAAATAAAAAATAGCTGAAAAATTAAAAATAACAAAATACTTATGAAAAAGGTAAATTTTAATAGTATTGATAAAATTGTCTTTTTCACACAGCATGAACTGGCTGGAATATGAGAAAAACAAGAAAAAACAGACAAATGAATCAAAAAATTTGGATAATAATTCAATTATTTTATATTGTCATAGAAACGACTGATCTTTAAATGGTAAAGAGTTTATTTATCACTTATTTTGAGTAGTTTTCCAAATTTAAATTTTCTTCAAATAAATCAAAACAAGTCCAGTCCTCACATATTCCCCAACTTGAGGACTATATCACCCAAAGAGACTACACAGGGGCTATTACCATTCTAGAAGTCATTTTTGTTATTAATAAGCAGAATCGAGAACACTATATGACAGATCCCTATATCCAGTCATGGATAGGATACTGTTTATTTCATGGTGGTGACTTTGAGGGTGCTGCCAAAGTGGGGACTTTATTCTTACATGTCTAGGTGTATGGAAAATTATGTGAAAACAATCCAAAGTATAAGAATGGGTGGATCAACCTGGCCTGTTGTTATTACCACCTCCAAATGTATGACGAATGTGCTGATGCTGTCAAAAAATGTTAGTTTTCTAGGTTATTTTAGCTGAGAAAAGTGAATTGAAACAACGAATTCAGTTCCATTTGACGATCAGAAATGGATTGGGCGTATCAAAGGACTTGGTTTCCAAATTGGGGACTGATACGACCAGTCAAATGTCCATGGCAGCCGTTTATTTCGCAGAAGGACGTTTTCAGGAAGCAATCGACATCTACAAGAGAATTCTAGAGCAGAAACCGTAAACTTATCTATTAATTTTAAGAGAATTAATTGCCCTGAATGCTTACATAGCCCTATGTTATTACAAAATGGATTACCAGGATGTCTCTCAGGTAGGTTTTATTACATATTTGAGGAACGTCTCGTCCTTTATTTGCAACAATACCCTAAAAGCTTTCTAGCACTGAATTTGAGAGCTGCTAACCGATACAAAATGTACGGAGTCCTTGATCCCTCAGAAATAGAGCTTATAAGCTTACAGGAGTTGATATCTGACTATAAAACACACAGTCAAGATCTTATTAAGCATAACATTGTTTGTGTAGACTTTATATGTTCAGGTTGTCTTCAATAATGGGGAAAATGCTGTGAAAGTCCTTCCCGGAATGATCGATTCAGTCAATGAGGCCAAACTCAATTTAGCAATCCATTATCTTAAAAATGGTTTGGTTACATGATTTATTCAGATAACATATCCCCCGCAGCCAAACTGACTGAATACATTCGGGGTACTAGTGCCACAGAATTGGTTCTTAAGGCAGTTGTTGGGGCATATATTGGACAGGATAACAATTCAGTATTAATTATTTATATCTGAGAATGAACAACTTAAAATTGCCCATGATAATTTTCTTTCGGTTGGAGATTCCGTCACGGATTGCGGTAGTTTAATAGTAAACAGAGATTAGATACAATACTTGGACGACAGTGCATGGCTTCAGCCAATTTTCTAAAGAAACAGTTTTCTGATACGATATTATACCTCAACTCAATCAAGGTATGAGGTTATTGGCTATTTAGACATATTTTGCCAATGACGACATCTTCAATTTTAACATGGGACAAGCAAAGGGGATGACAGAGGCATTCAGAGAAGCTGAGGAGGTTTTCCTCAAATTCATTTCAGGCTTTTAAGAAAATTCAAGATAAGAAGCTAAAATCAAGTTATATCTACAAACTATGGCTGGCCTACATATGTTGTCATATATGTTCTATTAAGACATACACAACGGGAGTGCTAGTCTTGCTTGGGATATTTACCTAAAAACGGAGGCAATCGATCAGTCAATAACAGTACTTCAGTTAATAGCAAACGAATGTCTTAGAGTAATGAATATATATGACCATTCTAGTTGGGAATTTATTACTACTCAGCCAAAGCTTTCCATTTACTAGAACGAATGAACTCCAATGAGGAATATTGGGAGGGAAAACGGAGTGCCTGCTTGGGTTTATTTCACATGGTCGTCACCAAAAATCAACCAATGTGAGTCTCTAGTTCTGTAATACTAGTGAACTACTAAGGGATCTAGAAGAGATTTTGCACGAAAGTCTTGATCCTCAGGCAGAGTACATTTGTCGAGTTATTACAAAATGGAGACAGGAAAATTAATTAATTAAATTAATATAAATAAATAATTTAAAATACACACGTGTTTTATGAATCAACAAGTGTTACGTCAACTAGAATATTATTTTGGTGACAGAAATCTCTATAGAGATAAGTTTCTCAGCCAACAGATTGATAGCAACGTCGATGGCTGTATGGAGTTGTCATAAACACAAGGGGTACCAATTTCTGTCCTACTTACCTTCAATCGACTTAAGGCCATTACTGAAGACCCTGCTGTAATATGTGAAGCTATTAAAGGATCCACTTTGATTGAGGTATTACTTGTTTGTTATTGCAGGCTGATGAGTCTGCAGTCAACATTCGGAGACTCCCAAGCAGGCCCTTACCTACACTAAGCAAGGAAAGTGTGCTTGAAGAGAGGGCAAGAACTATACACATAGTTGACCGTCTTGTTTATTTATAGTCTGGATTCCCTATTGACACTACAATGGACTCTTTATTGAAGTTCTCAGAGTCGTTGGGAACCGTCCTGGATGTTAGGATGTCGAGGACCAAGAAGAAGTTCAGTGGATGTGTGTTCTGTGTACTAAAGGAGGTCGAAGACGCGGTGAATTTGGCCCAACGAAGTGATCTGTCATATGGTGACGTTCCTCTTACGTGTTGCATGCTGAGTGAGCATTATAACATCCAAGAAAAAACTAAAAAGTTAATTCCTTTAAATTATAGAAGGGATCTTGAGATAAAATCCAAAGAAGCTCAATTAGAGGAATCAAAGATTGGATCTGTTCTGTTGCGTGCAGAGAACTTGCCAGCTGAGGCAGGAATCAAGGAAATCAGAGCTTTCTTCAACTTTCACGTACCAACAGTGTTTGTAGATCGACTCGAGTCCACAACCGTTAACCCACTTGTCATAATCCGCAGGGAATTGTTAGAATTACAAGCGATCAGTCCCCGGAGTCCGTTCGAGAGCAGATTATGTGTGCTGTGGACAACAACCTGGTCATGGATGACTGCTCTATTTCGTTGAGCACTCCAAGCGGTATGTGAGTGAATTATTTGAAGATGAGGAGATAGAGAACTTTTGGAACAAGTATATGAGTGTGATTGGGGGGACCAACGGAAAACAAAAGACAAAGAAAGGCAAAAAACAAATAAACCCAAATAAACGTAAAATATTTACGGATGATGACTTACCTGATTCAAAAGTACAGAAAATAGAAGAAAATGAAGTTAATTAATTATTCATTATTTAATTGAATTTTCATTTTAATGCGAATTTCGCAAGTGCTATGTATTTTCGACCTTAATCTCGTATTGTGGAGTCGCAAGCTGCTATGTATTTTCGACCTTAATCTCGTATTTCCTCAACTCGTGGATCCTTTTCCTTAAAGGTTAGTAATTTGTTGATATCCTACAGGACTGACTGACTCCATCGTCGGTTTCTGTCAATCCGTGGAGAAGTTGTTCACATTTGAGGGGGATGTCTGCGTCTCTGGGTTATGTGAGTTTTAATTCCTAGAACCACCACTCTCCGTTGCACGTGCCTCAAGCTAATAGTCCTCAACTGTTTATTGTTTATAGTAATGATGGTTTAATTGCAGCCAATAATGTTTGTTGTACACACTATCATTGAATTCCTTGTTCGCAGTGTAATCTCCATTTTGTTGCAGTCCTGGCTGTTTATATTCGACCTACAGGAGATCTTGATTTACAAATCCCTCATAGAAAAGACTGTCCTCTTTATTTTTGAAGGGATTGTATTCTCAGTCCTATATGTGGTCACCACATTTATTACATGCCATTGGATTAATGTTGGATGTTGTTTTAATTGTAGAAAGTCAATTTTGTCTCACAGTCCCCCATAAAGAGATCTCTTCCTTCGACGAGTGTTATGAGCACATTTAGTGACAATATTGTCTGCTTTGTGGCTCAAACTGTGTTTATAATACAGGTGGGTGTAACATTGTATTATAGATCCAAATTCTTGCATTGGTCCCTCACTTTGTGTTCCGTACAATATCAGTCCTTAAATTGGCAATCCTCTACTCCTTTTACGCATTCGACTACCGCTGGGTCGACATTGGTGAGTTTAATACTAACCTCAGGATTGTCAATAAACAGACGGGTCTTCATCCTTGAGACTCAGTGGCAGTACTTTGCGGGGTTTGGACTCCCACTGGCCTTTACGCAATATTTACAGACTTATTTTCTAAGGTACCCAATCATCACATTCTTAGAATGGGATTTTTCTACTCTTTTTTTCATTTTTTTGTGATGAGTGCTAATCTATCCAAGTTTATTCCCAGTCTAAACTCAGAAAGGTTCGGTTTTGGTCATTTCTAGTTCAAGAGTGAGACTCCCCATAATGTGGCCCGCTTTCAGGATATCAAATTATATTGTACAAGTCCTAGTGAGCACCTGCAACAAAAGACTCAGTCGAAAATAAATGATTTTATTTTTTTAATTTTGTATTTTACCAATATTATTTAATCAACACAAAATAGTTATAAATTTGATTTTTCATTAATTTTTTGAGTGGACGTCGGTGTAGAGTACATCGTGGAAACCGATGTTCTGTGTCGGGACTATTACCGAATGGGGCTACACAGGCATCTCCTATCATATTCAATCTTATGGATGAGTGATCTACCATAGTGAAAACCAAATCCTGATTTTCTATGCAGATGCCATTGTGGACCCATCTTTATCACCCTCGATGGAAATAAAATCCGAAAAAGACCCAGAAAATCTTAGTGTATTTAACACATGTCGAGAATGTGCTAGCAACTTGCGTAAGAAGCTTAACATTTCCAAGGCTCTTTTGTGGACCTTTAAAGGTCTCAATGGACTAGATGTTCTCTACAGACAATGGGAACAAATCTTGCTGTTACAAACTTAAAAAATTATGATGTTTAATTCTTTATCAAAGAATATCGAACCCATAACCTTTGAAGAAATAGTCAATGCGTCTAGATTGTGGTAAAAACCTGTCAAATGGGACCCCCGTCTTATAAGAAAATGTGTCTTAACGCATTCTGAACACCGGGAAAAAGTGGGAATATTGTTGAAGGAGGCCGGGTTCATCCATATAATTTTTGGTAACTGAATAAAACATTTTTAATTAGATGGTTTAACTCCTTTCTTTGTTTTTGTGGTTAAATAAGTCTCTTATTCGAGCGACCGACCGCATCACATTTAATAGGAGCTGGTCTCTTACATGTTAGTGAGGCATGGGTTACTTAAATAAGTTTCTCATTTATTTATCCCTGATCCTTCAAGTGAAGGAAGCCGAAAGAACCAAAAACTTACGATCCCAGAGATCAATCAGATGTACAAAGTTCGTCAAGGAATTGAAGTCCCTCGGTCAGTCTCTCATGAGAGGGCAATAGTCTCCGAAATCACTATAGATGTATAAGTTTTAATACCTAATCCCTACTGTCTCGAGTATTCCTTGTATGAGTTACATAATGTTAGACTGATTATTGCTCTAACGATTACAGCAATATTGTTTGAGGAAATATTACTTATTGAGAGGAAAATCAACCCATTTAGTTTTGAGGACAAAAGGCATGAGAAAAGTCGATAGAACGTGTGATGAGATGAAGATTATCTGAGAATGAAAATTGATGGATTTCATACATCAAGGTCATTCGTAAGCTATATTACCACAAAACCACTAAAATGTCTTTAAAATGTCGAAAAAATAAATTCCACTGCTCATCCAATGAATTAGTCATCTATTCCCGAGTAAATTGTGTGTGAAAGTGAGTAGATATGCCTAAGCATCATAACCAATGATTTACTTGTAAAAATCTATTCGACCATATTTACTGTTTCTAAAGACCCGAAAGAGATCACTTGATATGCCAATGGATGATAAATGGAAAAGTTAATTTGGTTTCTTATCCACGTGAAATAAACAAATAATTATCATAAAATGTCCAATTTGACGTGAAATGACATAAAATTATGATAACAAATACAGTTTTACAAGTAATTTTATAAATTGGAAATATGTGAGGCCATTTAATGGCAAGTCTGCTGCCCCCAAGTATAAATAAAAGGCATAGAAAATAAGTCATTGAATTTGAATAATTCCCGACCTTTGAACAGATGAGGTCTGTTCGTCATAACATTTAGTTTGTTTACTACATAATGAGGCTAATCAGAGAATAAAGTCACAAATAATATTAAAGCTAAAATATAGAAAATTAGTCCATCTCACTTTTGGTGGGCCTTAATGTGCATTGTTAGGTAGTGGGGTTTGTCACTCCCAAAAGCATTGCTCGCATTGGTAGAAAGGTGTCTGTTGAGCCATCGCCTTGGCCTTCTGCTCATTCACAGTCCTTTCAATTTCCAGTTTTAGTTTTGCATTTAACTGATCTGAGGAATACCCATTCTTCTGAGGAGTCGGACAGTATCCAAACTCGTGGCCATAGTTCTTGCAGTGTTTGAGCATGTCACACTTCCAACTGGAGTCATATTCACAAGAAGCACACGTGAATATTCTCATAGAGTCACCAATATTGTCTCCATTACAGTACTGACTTGACCTTCTTTTTGATTTTTTTTGAAAATTAGACTTGGTGGTGGAATACTTGGAATGATTAATAATTGGGAGATTATTCCTACGTTGCGACAACTGCAAGGGGTTGAAGACGCAAGGCTGATGATAAAAAGGATTCACCAAAAACGGTCTCTGAATGTTAAAAAATGGTCGATAACAGTGAAGAGCTTGTTGATATAAAGCAGAAGCCATACAATTGTTGAAATAATTTTCATGTAAAATGGAAAATTCTTTACTTGGAGTATTGGCATGCTCGGATATGTTCTCCTTTCCGGTGAAACAGTCATTTTTACAGGAATCGGTATATCGTTGAGGAGATTTTCCACGGAATAGATGCCATTCTTAAACGAGTCCTTGTTTTGATTGAGTGACTTGTGTGAATCAGCTTCAGTTTGGTCAACATTGACGGAGAACTGGTCGGACGACATGTTTGTTTAGCGCCACTAAGTAGTAATTTATATAAAACGGAATTAGAAAAACGCTTTGATGTGAAATTCGTAGCGTGAATATAAGCATATTTAAACACAACAGCACTTGGGCGTCAGGTTACTTTATAAAATCTAGCAAAAGGACCTGTCAACCCTCACTTGGTAACTCAATGTGGTTGATCTGGCAGAAATGCAGAATAATCGAATAAGCATGTATTGTATGTATAAACCACGAATATAATGTCACAAAGGTCACTAATTATCATTAAGGCATAAATTAGAAAGGTCATCCGTAATACCCTTAGTTTATTCCCATTTTCTCGCTGCCTTTAGATTATCAGTATATTGAGACGTGATTCTTATCAATTTCCTTTATATAATTTTTTATCTCCAATAAAATTCGCAAGTTAAGTGTCACTGATATGACAATCTTTGACAGATTGTCATTAACTTACCAAACCATGTGGGCCTTTTAGTCTTTTTAAATATTTTGTGGTAACCACCCTTACAATCAGCCAACAGATTAGAGTATTAACCACACATTGCTGAGAATACTGAAATATAGAGTTGGGGGATAATTTTGTTAGTCCTGTAATAACGCCATTCTAAGAATTGTCTGCATTCATTTGTCTTTTGACCTTGCTTTGCCAATTAACTCAAAATATCCATGATTAGTCAAATTAAATGACATTAAAGATTAGGAATTTATGAGTCACGTGTTTAATATGAAAATACTCAAGTTTAATCCAAATAATTGGATAAGATTTTATTATTCATTCGAGTCATAGTTATTTCAACAATTCAAATTGGGTCATCAGACTCATCACAATATCTCATTTTACCTCTAACAGAAAAATTGCAGTCATTTATTAAAAAACGATACCCTAGTTAAGATTATCCCCCATATATGTGTATTGAATTCTAGCAAATTTTGGAGCAGCAAGGAATCGAATCCGGAGACTTTTTTAGTTTAGAAGCTTGTATCCTTGTGAGCTTATCATTTCGTCCAAAAATCATTATTTTTAAATGTTCTGTTTGACAAGGACCACACTTACATCAACACATTGACATTCTCAAATTTCCACTATTTTATTAATAGAAAGACGCGGTCATTAAGTGATTCCGGCCCCTCTACATTCCACCCATTCTATATATATTCGTGTGTGATAAATCACATCCCCGTTTCCCTGAAAATAACCTCAAAAGGAATTTTATCCCCCACTGAGTCGGAAATTCTACATAATCAAACTAATATATGCCACGTAACGCCAACTTTAGTGTGGTGCTATGTGGCTACTTGAATTGAAGATTATTTGTTTGCTTCCTCTGTTCCACTTCTCTTTTGGCTCCAAGGAGCTTGTTAGCGTGCGTGTGGTTCACCATCTCTTGTGGCCCCAGATATAATCCTAAATTAAATCCAAAAAGGACCATGGTCAACAACCATCCAGAGAAGTTTCCCCTGGACGGCACTTCCTTCAATTCCGAGAATGCGAAGACTGCTGAGGGAGGCCGGGATCACCTGACTTTTTTAGTTCTGGCTATGACGGTGTTTTTCTGGTTAAATAAATTTAAATTTAATATAAATTGTTTTTAAACAAAATGAAGGGTAATTATTTTAATCAAGGGCGCTGGAATGGTCAGTCTATTTCCTCTGATAATAGCTATTGAGGTACGCTCTCGAAGCCATCCAATCTCACATAGATTTTTGGTGACCCTTTGTATTATTAACCCGATCTGATAGAGTACTTCGTCCCCTTGTGGGCCAAGGATTCCTGACGTCTCAACTGATGATCCTCCGAATGCTTCGTTATTTCCTATTCTTCTGATCCTCCGCTTGCTTATAGGCATAACCTGGGTCTGACGCTGAAGCATAAAAATTTTTGAGAGACTACGTGTTAACACACGTAGCGTCCTTAACCAGGTTTCGACTATTAGCGAATGGGAAGATGGTCATCTCGTTGGACGATGTCATAGCTCTGGGGAAAACCACTGGTCAGTGATGGCCAACTTGCATGACATGCGATGATAACAATAGAGATCGAACCAACCCAACGTCCACATTGATATTTTTATTTGGCATACACTTAAGGTAAAGAAAGAGCGAGGCGGACACTGCCTCATCATCTAGCAGGTTGCCCATTTCAGCACGTGGGCAAGCATTAAATCAAAAACCCGTTGAATAACAGCTAGCCGTTTTGAGGCAGGCAAGTCTTCTTGCATTCTCGGTGTTCGCAAAAATTCCTTTTTATCAAAAATACATCTTAAATGCTATTTCTGATTAATTTGAAGGTTAAATAGTAAATGTGATCAGACTTAAGGTCCCTCATACTTTTTATGCGCTTAAGGAGTGGCCAAGACGTTTTCTATGCGTCAATGTGCCTGAGAGTTAGCGGATGTAAATAATTTTTCTCAATATTGGTTTACTTTTTCACCAACACGTGTTAACTAAAGGGATACCAAATTTCTTAAAAAACAATTTCAAGTTGATGAATTGGAGATAAATTAATTGAGAAATTTATAATTCATGTCTTATCTTACATAAATCCACGTCTCTAAAGTTTATAATTATATATTCAGATTCGTGTGGGAATCGCAACTATTGCGGTCTCAAATCAAAATCTTTCCAGTCAAATCAGGATACTTTAATAGTCATACATTTAGTATGAAGGAGACCAAGACGAAAAGTAGAGATCAGCTATTTAACATTTTCAAAGTAATTCATGTCACCGATTCTACCATCTTAGTTTGAGTAAGTCAGCCTCATATGAGAACATTCAATGATATCCCCATAATTATTTCAAACCAATAATTTAATGATGTTCTATGTGATTTAGTGGACGGGGATCAATTGATTGATTAAATATATTATAAATATTATTTACAGCAATAATAACCTGGTCGGACAGTCTAAATAAAATTTCATATAATTCTAATCAAATATATAATTTCCTACTGTCACATAAGCAGATGTACCTCACAATATCATTATTCCATCCACAATCAAAGGAAAACACATTCAGTCTTAGTGGTTCTGGGAAACCATCAAGTACAGCAAGCAAATTATCATTTCCGTGCTATTCTGGCAATGGAGGTTATCTATGGCTGGGGGATCAGAATTAACAAGCCTAGTATAATCAATCAAGTAACCAGTGGGGGTAATCACTAACCTAGACCATCACAAAGTCAATTTATAACAATTAAAGACTAATTAACTGTATTTGGCAAGAACTACAGCATTCAAAGAAAATTGCGTTAAAACCAAAAATAATGTTTCCCCCTAAAGCTAACTGTTACATCAACAGTCAATCAAGACGGACAAAAACACAAAACAATACATGCAGACATGCAAAATTTGAATATTAAATAAGTAAATATTTATTTGAGAAAAAACATTCTAAATTAATCTAAATTTTATGAAGATACTCAATATATAGAATTTTTCTCAAAAATAGGAAATTCACCTGAATTTGTTGTCATAAAATGAGGAAGCTGGCTAAAAGCAGCCAAATATTACTCCCAGAATCTTCCAGAAATTATTAAAATTGTCTCTGAATTTGAAGGAGATGGAGTTTTTTTAATTGAAATGATTTCAAATACCTAACTAATCGATTATTCAATTGAAAAATCTTATGCAGATCTGATAAGCATAGAATTTTCAATATAAAAAATTATACACTCGACCCTCACAAATTGGCCACATTTTGAAAATTTTTTCTTAGAAAAATCCTATTCTCCTTATCAATTCGAGTGTATATCAAAAAAGCTTCAGAAATCTGGGATACTAAGTATTCTTGATTTCCCAAATAAAAATATTCGCCAGAAATTTATTCATACCTTTAAAATTGTTGCGGAAGCTCATCCTCAGTCGAAAGGGCGATATCTCTTGACGAAAATTCTTGCTAAAATCGAAACTTTAAATATTTAATTTCGTATTACAATAAATGATTTAGATTGCTTTTCCATAATGCAATTTTTACAATTATTTTTTGCAATTTTGGACAACGCGGGGATCTCAGGCGGACCACGCAATCCAACCGCTGATACTTACAAGATTTTATTGGAGAAGCATCCACCCTCTCTGAATGACCTACGCCACTGTTCACCCCCATCAAAAGTGACCCCTTTGTCCACGTCGTCTGAGGATGTCATCAGTGGAGGTCTCGATGACTTAAGGCCCGTCCATCTTAAAGACCTTATTTCACCGACTATTGGAGGCCAAGCATGTCGTCTCTTTTTCTCACTCACTTCTCTTATGAACAGGAAATTATCTGGACATTTGCCTGATTTGATACGTCATATCTTGTTTTCGTCTAGTCTGATTGCGGTCGACAAGAAGGGAGGTGGTATCCGTCCGATCGCGGTCGGAGAACCGCAGCATTCAAGACTTTAAAAAACACATTATAGTAAAGCTGGACATCAAGAACGCTTTTAACAGTTAAGAAGAGACTGCATTCTAGAGGCCTGCAAAGATAATGTCCATATATATTTAAACTGGTCAACTATTCATACGGAAAGCCTACATCTCTATTGCACGGGATTTCATGGTTTCATCGTCCTCGGTGTTCAACAGGGCGACCCCCTCGGACCACTATTGTTCTCCCTCGGAATTGAGAGGATTACGAAGCTCTCTCGATGCCCACTCAACATCTGGTACCTCGATGACGCTGTCCTAGGAGATCTTCCGGAGATGGTCTTCCAGGAGTTGGAAGTACCATCCCCGCGTTGTCCAAGGTGGGTCTTGAATTGAATACAACAAAATGTGAAATAACAAACTGTGGTCTTGCTGACGATGACTTCTCTACGATTGTTCACAAAATTACTCCTTGTTTCCTGGTGGGATTTCGACCCCTGAAAACGAATTGATTTTTTTGATCCTCGATCACTAGGAATGCGATGAAGCATGTCCTCCTTGACAAAAAACAACTCCTATGCGAATCGCTGAACAGATTACAGCTACTTGATTCACACTCAGCACTATTCCTCATGAAAAGAAGTCTTAACATTCAGACAATCGCCTATTTACTAAGGACAGCCCGTACTATTCCCAATTGGAACAGCTTGAGCACTTTGATTTGTCTCTCCTCAGATCGACGGAGCAAATATTTAATGTCAAATTTTACGATGCTACATGGAAGCAAGCTACACTCCCAGTTAGATTTGGGGATCTTGGAATCCGTCATACTTTACGTCTCACTTCCTGCACATCTGTCTTCACTTACGGCTTGCGAATTTTTGATCAGGAATGATTCTACACTCCTTACCCGAATTCTCAATTGACCAAGACATAATCCACGCACGAAAAGCCTGGAATGCCCAACCTCCCCTGCCTCCTTCACAAGACTGCCAGCGAAACCTGGACAATTTATTGTGCTGGAAATCATTTGGACTCCTACTGGAATCGGCCAATCAGCACCGACGCGCTTGTTTGCTTTCGGGGGCTTCCTAAAAACTGAACTTGGCTAAACGCCATCCCAAATGGAGCTCTGGGCACTTTTTGGATAATGAATGCGTTAGAATGGTATCTCTCTGCGGCTGGGACCGAAAGTATGTGTACTCACCCGTGCCGATGTGGTCCTGATAGACTGTTATGGCCTGCACCCTCTCGCCTGCAAGAGGAGCGCTGGCAGATCTCCAAGGCACAAGGCTCTGAATGAGATTGTCAAACGGGCTATGGATGCTGCTGGATACTCGGCCATTCTTATGCAGAAGTGATGGGAAACGACCGGACGGGATGACCATATTTCCCTTTGAGGCCGGGAAACCACTTGTTTGGGACGTGACATGTAAAGACACGTTCGCCCCGAACAATCTTCACGAGTGCGCTTCAAGGGCCTGCTCTGCAGCCGTCAAGGCGGAGAAGGCCGAACTCGAAAAATCGGCGACCTTCCCGATAATGTCCAATTTGTTCCTCTTGCTATGGAGACTTCCGGATCCTACTCCCCCTCTACACTAGAGTTTTTCAGACGTCTTGGAAATCGGATCACCTCATGCACTGGAGATCTTTGCGAACGCCGCTGGCTGTTTGACCGAATTTCGCTCGCAATTTTGAGAGGGAACAGCCATGCAGTGAGGGCGGCAGCTATCTAATGTTTTGTCCTTGTCATTTTTAATAAAAAAATTTTATCCCAATATAAATTATGATGGGTACGATAAAGCATTTGTACATCTTTACTTTTTCACTGAGCTTTCTACCCAATCTAGGTTTCCAAAAGCATTAAAAACAAGGATTTGCAGGCTACTTCTTCCACATCCACCAAGAGCGATCCCATCTTATTTCGTATTCTCCACGTCTCGTCAGATTTCCTCTCTGCACGGCTGAATGGTGTAAACTTTGTTTTGTCAGTGTTTATCTTTAAGAACCATTTTTGGAATATATATGGAAGATACTCGTTTATTAGTATTATTAACCCCAAGCTTACCATTGTAAGCCCATCACAAACAGTCATAACTAACTAATCCAAGGAAGGAACCAAAGGGAGAACATCTTCTTGTGCCGACCAATACTCGTTTACGCAATTGAAACATTCAGCATCCTCAGATATAAATTCAAAATCATAAATCTTTTCGTTAGCCTTTAATCGACGATCTTAGTCTCTCAACGCAGCCTCGAAATAAATAACGAAAAGAATAGCGACAGAGAGTCTCCTTGTAGAACTCTTTGTGTTGTTTCAGAAAAGATAGAGGTAGAATTTCCTAGATGAGTATCTTCTAGCAGAATGGAGATCATTCTAACATCATGGGAAAGGTTTTCAAAATTTTAATGAGTATTCCTCTGGACAGAATCTAATTATTATTAATTTATTGAACAAAAACCACCGTCATATACAAAATAACAAAATTTCAGGTGATCCCAGCTTCTCTCAACAGTCTCCGCATCTTTTTTCAGTATTCAGACTGCTTTCCTGCGCATTTTCCTGACATGACGAGTCTCCACCGGAAAAGTGCCTGGATGTGTATGAAGAGCCATCCAGGAGGAACTCCTCTGGATGGCCGTTGACAAATGGTTCTTTTCGGATACACTATAACATGCATCTGACGTCACCATACAAAGAGAACCACATGACGCAGACTAATTAAGTGAATTAGGAACAGACAAACAAAACAGAAACTTTAATCAATTAGCCACGAAGCACCACATGGCGCCACATAACGCACGAGACATGTCAATCCCGAATATTTTTGGCATAAACTCCAGACCATCTGTGTGTCCAGACATCGTCAGTGGTAGACCTTCCTTTTCTGAATGCACATTGTCCAGGTGATAAGAATTTGTTGACTTTATTATTGATTCAATGTAATAATAAAAAGTGTTTCCGTAAGGTCGACAATAAAATAATTGGTCTTAGGTTACTTGAAGAACCTCTAGATTTTACAGGTTTCGGTAGAGGAATGTCCCAATTCCAAGATCACCTTTGTCTTCAATAGCTTTGTTAAGTATGAAAGTGTTTCAGCCAATTCAGTAGGTCCAAACTTGATACTAGACTGGATATTGTCCGGTCCAGCCGCTCTCTTACATTTTAGTTTTTCTATTGCTTTAAGAGTTTCCAAGACACTTATAGGACAATCAGGTGGATGTATAGGTTTTTATGATTTTTTCCTTCAGATCCATAATTGTTGAAGATGTCATAATAGGCAGAAACTATATTCACATTTTCAGTGTCGTTGCTGTTCGTGTTGGTCATGAATAACTGTTTCCCAACCTTTTCTTTTTGTTAATAATCATTTTTTCCTCAATCTGTTTGTCCACTTTCTTTTCACTTGATGTTTTTGAAGTTTTTTGATTTTCTTAAAAATGATGTTACTCTTTTCATACTCGTATATTTGAATTTTAATTCTGAAGTTATTTTGTTCTGCTGATAAAGAGGATACTTCTTTATTTTAACGAGGAGTGACCAAAACCAATGCCGCAGTATTCTTCAGTGTGACTTCAATGTCAGTCCACAAATCCCCCTATTATTTACCTTACTTATAGACGTTTCAAGACCATCATAAGATTTCAAGTTTCGTATGTTTTTGTTACTTCTACACAATATTTAGTCGATTTGGTTGTATGTTTTAATCAGGATCCCATTTTGTCTTTCTTGAACAAATCCAGGTAGTCTTATGTCTTGATGGATGATAAAGGCAGTATTCGTAATAAGTTGTAGGATTGCAGAATTGGACTAATGAAAAATCAGAGGAATTTCGATGGTTCCGAGTATGCGGTCCAATACAAGTCTCATCATTCCGCGTTCTACCAACTCTGGCATTCAATCTCAATCAATGAACGTCACAAATAATGACTAATGTGTTCCAGTCAAGCATAAATTGAACGCACTGAGCTCGAAAGCCGCTTACTAATTTATACCACGATAATCCTTCTTAGATTTAAACAAAATAGTTTTCAGGATACTAAACTACCTATAATGTAAATAATCCTATCTCTTTTCCTAACACGTGACATATTCTTTAACAGTCCTTACTATATTTATGGTTGAGATACGAACGCATTATTTTCTTGGATAGACATTACAGTGCACTTAATGTCTTCATCTCCCAAAGATGGATATAACTTTTTCCCTTTTCTTAATGGACTCGGAAGAAATCGTAAACTCAAAACTTTGAAATCAAAAACAATCGATCCAAAAATGCCAGGTTCGATTACTTTCAGTTCCTAATTGAATGATTTTGAGTTAAGTTACACAGGTCTCACTAAGTTTTAGGCGACCAAGGAGAAATAAGAGATCAGATATTTTATAATACAACCTAATTAATAAAATGTAAATATTATTAATGTTAAATAAAATATTTTTATTTAAATAGTTCATAAAGTGTATAATACATAATGGCTGTCCTTGAGTTCCTTAGTTGTCTTTTACTTTCATTTTCTCCACCTACTGTCGTTTTCTTCTGTTATATTGCCAGGAATCCCTTCCGAGTGATACTCTTCATTTGCAGGTTTTATGGAAAATCACCCCTAGTTGCATCTTCTGGATATTTGCCGTTAACTTATCTGCCATTATTTGGTACATCGGCAGAAACGGAAAAAACCAACTTTACGTTTCAGCGTTTTTTTCGGTGATCTTTCAAGAATTGGCCAGAATTGTGACTATAAAGCTAACCATGTTGACTTTTTAAGCATTCTAGAAAATTCTTCGAATTTGCTAAAGCAGAAGTGAGCGAAAAAAACATGATGAAGCTCTCCTTAGGTTCCCTCTTTACTCATTCCAGTGACCGGCTGTGCCTTCGGGACACTGAACACCTTTTTGAGGATGTCGAACATTTTGTCATCTCTCAACGGTCCAGGGGGCTTCGGAATCAACGGACTGGGTTACAAGTTCCCTCTATATTCTGGTCAGTGCTCTGTTTACTCGGTAGCGTTGCTCTCTGTGGGATTCTTCCTACTGAACATATTTTGGAGTTATTTTATATGGTTGGGGCTCAGGAAGAAGGACCTGTGTAGATTTTTTTACCTCTCTCTCACCACTACCGTTCTCCACCTCATTTCATCGATATGCGTATGTATTGTATTTATTGTAAGACATGGCTTTCTCAGACTTATTGGAATGAGCTGTTGTTTGCTGTCTGCTTTGTTTACGCTGTCCTTATTCCACTTCAACTTGTCGTTATTTGGTACTCATTTCGCACGGGAAATTTAATCTAATTATTAATTATTTTGATAAATTTATTTTTAATTTATTTGGATTTTAGTAGATTGTTGTTGACTGTTTGATCTATTTTTTGAATATCTACTTATTGGATTAATTTTGTTGGAATGACTATCAACTCTGTATTTTGGCCTGTTGGAAGGATCTTTATGTTTTTTAGGCGGAGTATCCCTACTACGCATTACACCGTGGTCCCCAGAAGTAGCGATTCTAGATGGAAGGGTTTGCCTTTTTTGCTTATAAAGATGTGAACATGACTCGTGAAGGGGATGATTTTGACGTTGTCATCGTCGGTGGAGGTGCTTCTGGACTTTCTACAGCGATTAAACTGAAGCAATTATCATTGGAGAAGGACAGAGAACTCCGTGTTTGTGTTCTTGAGAAGGGAGCTTATATTGGCGCACATTCCCTTAGTGGAGCCTGCTTTGATACTTCTGGGATGGACTCCATCTTCCCAAATTGGAGGAAAGACTTTGATGTTGTATTTTTGATTATTCTAGCCTTCACCACTGAAAACGTTAATCACAGAGGAAAAACTATGGTATATCACTAAATGCCGGGCGTTTCCTCTCCCAATAATTCCAGGAAGCAATTTGTGCAATCGGGGGAACTATTTGATCCGATACGGGCACCTCAATGGTTGGTTAGGCGACCAGGCAGAGAAACTGGGTGTGGAAATTTACCCTGGATACGGGGCCTCTGAGGTTTTGTTCAAAGAAGGCACTGTGGTTGGGGTTGCCACAAATGACTTGGGAATCAATGCTCTTGGGGCACCAAAGGACAACTTTGAACGTGGAATGGAACTAAGGGCCCCAATCACGGTTTTTGCTGAGGGTTGTCACGGGCATTTAAGCAAACAACTCATCAGTAAATTCAAACTGAGGGATGACTCGGTTCATCAAACCTACGGGATTGGACTTAAAGAGATCTGGGAGGTTGATCCTCAAAAGCACATTCCAGGCAGGGTTGAACATCTTGTTGGCTGGCCTTTGGTCTTTTTTCGAGTTATCTCAAGGATTCCAAGACATACGGGGGATA
The DNA here is from genome assembly GCA_011109175.1 of Dicyema japonicum. Lineage (NCBI taxonomy): Eukaryota > Metazoa > Dicyemida > Rhombozoa > Dicyemidae > Dicyema > Dicyema japonicum. Next base: position 1,103,408 of record RDEW01000006.1, read on the forward strand.
TTTTATTTATCATTACGGGAACGAGGGTACTGACTCAAATTTGGTTGGAGTTGGGCTTGTGGTGGCTCTGGATTACAAAAATACATATTTGTCTCCATTCCAGGAACTCCAGCGCCTCAAACTTCACCCATATATGTCCAATCTCCTAACTGGGGGAAAACGAATTTCTTATGGAGCACGTGCTATTAATGAGGGTGGATATCAGGTTGAGTGATGATATCAAAATTCTTAGAGTCTTCCAAAGTTAGTGTTTCCTGGGGGACTGTTGGTCGGTTGCAGTGCTGGATTCCTTGACGCAGCAAAGGCCAAAGGAATTCACAATGCCATGAAAAGTGGGGTCATCGCGGCGGAATCCATATTTAAATACATGGAATCCTCACGTTGATGGTTTGATTATTCTAATAGGCCATGATCGCGTTATCACTGAATATTCTGTTGCCATAAACGAGAGTGATGTGATGAAGGACCTCTACAGGGCCCGGAATTATAGACCTTCTTTCAAACATGGGCGATCTCTGGGGATTCTTTACACTGGGACTATTTATCATTTGTTCAAGGGAAAAGAACCCTGGACACTGAAGCACAGCAGAAAACCAGACTATGCTTGTTTGGAGGAGACTGGGACTCCTATTGAATACCCTAAACCTGACGGAAGACTGTTATTTGATTTGATGAGCTCAGTGGCTTTAACTAATACTAATCACGTGTCTGACCAACCGGCCCATCTAACTATAGTTGATGAGAAGGCCACAATGTCTACTAATCTCCCCAAGTATGACGGACCAGAACAAAGGTTTTGTCCGGCTGGAGTTTATGAGTATATTGAGGGAGAGAAGGGACCTAAACTTCAGATAAACTTTCAAAATTGTATTCACTGCAAGACGTGTGATATTAAAGATCCATCTCAGAGTATAAATTGGTCACTCCAGAAGGTGGTGGTCCTGCATACGATGGAATGTAATCTCTAACAAATTTATTTTAATTATTTACTTATTTTATCAATGCTTTTTGGGAAAGTTTTTAATCGAAATCTACCTACAAAGTTTACGAAATACTTAATGGTGATCTGAGGTTGTACAGAAAACACTAAAAGAGTTGGTGTTTTGAAGTTCAAATAAAAGAGGGTGGAAGAGATTGGCATCCAGGATCATCATTTTGGCGCATGTATAATTATAGATTCTATTTCTGTTACTCATAATAATATTTATAAAGTTTTTACTGTCGAGTTGGAGAGAGCCATCTTACTATCTCATCCTTGAGATACGTACAGGTGTTCGTTTCTTTTTCCTCATATTCATTCCAGAAAGTGTCAGAGTGAACCAACAATTAAGATTCCTGCATGCGAGACCTTTATTTGAAAACGGCTTATAGTTGGTGAGTCACGGAAACACCACTATAGATTGTGTAGAGTTAATAAAATAGAAAATAGCTACTTTTGTAGTTCATTTGAATGATTTTAGAATAATATATGAATACTTTTGGATTGGTGTGTAGCTATAATTCATTCCAAAAGAAAATTCCACCAGCACCAGAGTAAAGGACGAAAAGGTCCAGTCTTATGAACCTCTGCAACGGATAATCAACTTTTAATGTTAATTATTTTTGTGTTAGAAAATAAAACTTAATATATTCAATTTTCAAAAATTTAAAATAGTTAATTTGAGGCTTTGTGGTGACTTTTTAATGAGTCCAGATGATGTGTACAGAATATCTACACAACTCAACAATTTTCTATTGGCCACTTCATCTTACTGCAACGCTCTTATGAAGTCTGTTTCCAAAAACTTGACTTTGTTTGATGCTCGACTTGACAAACTCGACGCCACCCTTTCTATTCTCGAGGCACGTGTCTCCTCAATTCCGACAGAAGAGATAAAAGAACCACTCAAGACTCCGGAAACAGTTGAGAATGTGACCAAACCAGTTGAAGAGGTTGCCAAACCTGTCGCAAATGGAATTCTTGTGAAGGACGACCCAAGATTTGCTCCCTACTTCAAACGTCTTCGCTTGGTTTTGATGGTTTGATTATCTTAAGGGAGTTCCTTATGATGCTGTAAAACATATAATGGTCACTCACGGTGTTGATGCCTCATTTTTGGAGTAACATAATTGCTTATTTTTAGTAAAGGAGAAGAGTTGGCCCCACCAGAATAGTTATATTTTGTTTACTTATTTTCTAAAGAAATTATATTTTTAAGGTCTCTTAGTTTTGAATCCACTCCCTGGCTAGTTGTTGAATGTTTACCTCTGTTCTTTCTGTCCTTTTTTACTACTAGGTTACCATCACATGATCCATCTGCTTCAGGTGTAAGTGCCAGCGTAGCACAAAAAGGATCATTTGTCCTTCTCTATTGGGTCTCCATAATTCAAAAGACTGATTGTTCCTTTCCTTTTTCGTTATATCTGATAATCGTGTGTGTGCTATTGGAAGGTCTATTTTTCTGTGACTGGGAACCGAATATATTAACTTTCTTCTGTGCTTCGAAGATTAATAAATGTGGGATCATCAGTTCTTACTCCCGACTCATCATTTCAAGGACACGTGTGATATCGTCATCTTTGGGTGATTTGCAAAAGACTGTTAAAAAGTACACAAACATCGTAAATTCAAAGTCCCTAACAAATAGTGTTAGATGAACAAGTATTCTGACTCGAATTGAATGAACTCAATAAATATTTAACAGATACAACCAGCACAATTTTTTTACCTAAAACTATTTTGCTTTAGTTTTTGCCACTCAAAAATTGAAAGACCTCCTAGAATCAGCGCCTCCAGATCAATGATCCCAAAGACCGTCAGTGTAGAACTCATTCATATACGGTGTGGACATAACTCATCTCCGATTGGAAGATAAGTTCGTGACTTTATTACTAGTCCTGAACGACGATCCTTACGGCCCTCCAGAGAACATTCCAGAAAATTTCTTTTTTTTCAAAAACCAAACCTGCATCGAAAGAATTCACGTCTTCTGTCTACCAGAGGGATAAGGGTCATTGGAAACAACAAAATACTAAATGCATACTTTCTATGATCATTCCACCACAAGACCATCAGAATGGACCCACTAATCAACGGTATGGACATCATCCATATTTGTAAAGTTAGGGATGTCTTTGCTTGCCATAAGACTAGACATGAAAGTAGAGGATATCTGTTTCATAACAGTCACCCATTTGTTGCAGTGTATCCAGTTTCCACTTCTACAGAAACAGAGTCCATCCGGAATCAACATAAAGGGTAACTCGATGGACAGTTCATTTTTGAGCCAGTCGCCATGGAAACGTCAGGAATCATAGGAAGCTGATCATGCAAAACAGAATCGGATCGGTCATAAAATAATTAAAAATGAATAATAACCAAAATTAAAAAATATACAGTCAATCGTCATCAGAAGAAATAACCTTTCTTTTATTCGTTTTCTGTCCAAATCCAGAGGAATCAGAATCCTCGTCAGTACTCTCATAGTCGTCATCTATGTCAATTCAACACATTACATTTTCTTCTCCTCGATGTATGGGAATACTCACTTTCGTACCCCTCACGGACAGATCCTTCTGGAATACTGAATGAGTGGGAAGGAAGGAGACGATTTCGACTCCTTCTTTGACTGTTCTCCAGTTTGGCCTCCGCCCTGTTCTTCTCCTCCTCTTTCTTCACTAAATACTCAAATACACCTTCGCCAGCTCCATTCTGTTGATTTCAGGATTTTCGTCGATTGTTGAAATAAACTTAACTTTCTGACGCTTTGAGAACTGAGAAGCCGCCACGGACATGGCCATTTTACGGTGAGTCCGACTTTCTGTAGAAACTGGGGTGAAAAGCAGCTTCCGTTCAATCACTGACTGAGCCAGCAGTCCGGTTCCTTGTCTTATAAACAAATGGCTGAATTCATTGTCCACATTCACAGAACTCATATCGAAGACCTCGTCCCCCAAGTGAAGGGTCAGACTAAACTCCCACAAATGTTTACCTCCCGTCTGACCATCGAACCACTCTGGTGTTAGTCTCCTTCACAGGCTCGCCCGTTTTTGGATTTCTTACTATATCTCCTCGTCTGTCAGTTTTGTAACGCCAACGGATGACGTTCTCCACCTTAATATGAATCTGGGTAATACTCTGAGTTTCAGTTTTGACTCATCCTCCTCAGTTTCGTCCTCAAAGTAGGTAGGATCAAAACGTCGATTTTCAACGCTCAGGATGTTGGGAAGTTTGGCGATGTACAACATATTACCAAGGTTGCAGGTCATGTTGGGTATCTCGACCTCGATTTCGACCTCCTGTCTTTCTTGGGGGTTTTCCTGTTAAATTAAAACAGTCTGTACTTTAAAGTCATCTTTAAAAGAATCGTCAGAAAATACATTATCGTTATTCCTGTCTACTACAATTTCTTCGTCTGTTGAATCGACTATATAAACTAAACTTAAACATTACATTCGTAATTTGGAACTCTATATTATAGCAAATAAAGACCAACCTCATTCGATATGTTTAAATTTAAATTATTTGTTTTTAAATAAAAAGATAAATTTAATTGTTAACAAAATAAATATAAATTTGGTTAAAGTTAAACTGTTTAATAAATTAAATTAATAAATTAAATCTATTCAATTTCAACTCCCACGCTAAAGACATGATTACCAGGCCTCCAGAAAATTAACGTTTTACGTGCCCTTGTCCGGAGGACCACGAGGAACATGGACTTTTCCGTTTCTACCCTCTACCAACAAACAATCGCGCCTGCCGTTGAGTATGCCTCCGTTGCATGGAGATTCGCGCTATCGGAGGCTATGGTCCAGAGTCAACAATTAGTATGCTTTGCCCACGTAATGGATCAACAGTCGACCCACTACTCATGGAAGCTAAGATCCGTAGTCGTGGCTCCGGATTTCTTCGCGTCTGTGAGGAAGATGGAAATCCGCTTCGCCTGATCCTTTCCACGGCAAGAGAAAACCGATTGGATAAGAAATTCCCCTCCCCGATCGGATTCCTCTGCAAGACCGAGAGAAGGCTCTTCCGGAAAGTAGTGGGGACGATGGAAGATCACAGACGTCGAATGGCACAATTGATTACGAGGACTGGAATCACCTAACTGTTTGACTCTTTTGTCTTTCTTTCTTGGTGTTCCCGGGGTTATTAAAATAAAAAAAATTAAATTAAGGGTAATTTGAAGGTTCCCTTCTGTTAGCTGGACTATTTAATCTGTTTTAATACCATATTCCAATTTTCAATGAGCTAGATTATCTAGTGAACAGTTCTTGGAGTCACGTATGACACACCAATGACCTTTACTCATCACCTTAAGAAGTCTTGACCATGGGACTCCAAAAGTAGAATTTGTTCAAGAGAATTGTAAGGAAGAGTCCATGACGGGTGATCCTTTTGGCGGGTGATCACGTAGAGGCTGATCGGCTTTTAAGAAGGACATTTCGGTCGAGTTCTTTTGTAGGTATTCAGTGGGAAATTTGAAGATAATGGTAGGAGAGTTTGGAGATTATGATAGCTGTGATCACTTAATTAGTTATTTTTAACATCTCTCTGGGTTTTCTAATAATAATGTAAAAAACTACAACGACATCAATGTATTTATACCTATAAAGTGTCTGAATAGAGGAATTAAGTAATCCACGTTAATTCCTATTTCCGTACTATCGTTCTCGTCGAAAGCTAAATTTGTCAGAAATTTAATACGAACTTTTACCTTCAGATTTTGAAGTAATTAAGAATTTATTCCAAATTGAGGTAGTTATGTATTCCACCTAAAAGACATTTGAAACTTAAAACAGAACTAATCCCTCATACCTTCAGCACTAGAAGACTTAAAGATGTGATAGAGACGCAGTCTATGATCGGACATTCAAAAATGGTGGATCGGTATGGTGTCTGCAGGAAACATAGATGACAGGCAGATTGCACGAGGAACATGGAAATTATGTGCTAATTCTGCTTTCTCAAATTCGAGAAACTATGATCAAGCATTTGTAATAACGACGTTGTCCCAATTTAGTACAGATAATGTAAGTTCTGTGTAATACAATTAAAAATGTAATCTATTGAAAAGTCAAGGAGGCTTATTACAATAATTAATGTCTATGTTCTACACAGTGAGCGTGTTATGTGTTAATCCTGAAGAACTTGATTGCATCTACAGGGAATTGGGGAGAACAGTTACAGAACTTCGATCTTCACATAATCTGATGTTGCAGGAGATTGAAATGAGTCCAAAAGGAAATGAGACCTTTATCGGTAGACATGGAACTTTCATGGATCAACACTTCCCGACTTATGTCAAGTATTTAGTCTTTTTTTATGCAACATCTGCTTTCAGCACTCATCTCTTAATAAACCACATGGACTGGTTTATTCGGAAAAATAATCAAATTCGGGGAAAATAATCAACATCTTTACTCAAATAGAATACATCATATACTGGTCAGAAAAATAGCTTCTACGGTCTTTGTGTAAAGGAGTGGAGACTGACAGTGACTTATTGAGGGGTTTCAATCCATCGAGGTCTACTATTGAAGAAAGAGGAAGGATTTCTGGGCTCTGACTCTGTGAAGTCTTTTGATCCAAAGAGAAGCTAAGATTTCGAATTGCCAAACTATATTAAGAGAATTTGAATATAAAGTAAGTAGTCCTTACGGGGATGCTAACGACGTCGACTTGATATCGAAGAATAAATCGACTGTTTTTAATGAACTTAAAGATTGTGACGAATGCTTGCATAACGGAATTAGTGGATATCAGAAAAATGGATAGATGAGGATTAAGGAGAACCGATAAGATCGAATCCCTATTTGGAGACAATGAGGACATTTTTAGAAGAAAGACCCTTGCTACAACGAGAGAAAACGATCAATTATATCATTCAGACAAACAACACCTTTGTTAAACCAGTTTTATTGTACAATTCTGCAACGTTAGCCAAGATAGACTCGTTTCATTAAAAATGAAATAAAACAACAAGTTATGGAATAGGTAACTACCAGTCCGCCGGTTGGCCTGGACTGTTCCTCCGGGTACCCCTTATCCTTGATATCCATCCAATTACTAATTTATCTCCAGAATGTTGTAGGTACAAAGCCAGTACGCTTATCTCCAGTTAGTTCTCCCTTTGTAGGTCCTTTCCCCAGTATGTTATTCCACGGTGGTCCCAAACCGTCCTGCAGGGACCGATGATGTGGTTAACAAAGTCCCATGTAGATCCCAATTCGAATTTAGGGAACAATTAGTGTGGGTACCCCCTGTAAGTCCCAACTCCAGTATTACATCCACAGTAGTCCCAAGTTCTGTAGGGATCAATGGCCTGGATAACAAAGTCCCGTGTAGACCCGGATACGAATGTAGAGATCAACTGGTGTGGGTACAAGGTCCAACTTGGAAAATATCCGGAGATTTTGACCATTTGGCTGCTGCGTCCCCCAAAAGGTTCCTTCGTTTTTGTAGAATATCTCCATTCGGCCTGCAGTAAGTTTTCTCAACCTTGTAATATCTTCCTTCGTCTTGTAGCACCAGTGGCACCTGGCAATCTCCTTGAAAATCACCATTTGGTCGGTTAGTACAATTAAAAACAATTCAGGACATTATAAACCAATTAATATTGATTGAATTACAGGTGACAGATTGATTGACGGGTGACAAGCACCCACTATGGGATTGGTACCATTAATCACGTTGTTCTGATGCCTAATAAAGTTACCATATAAAATACTGAAGAGTACAACATTATAAACTGGATCCTGGAGGGACAAGACCTGAATGTATCAGCAGCTCGG